>JAWWEO010000009.1:19849913-19862103 GCA_035582975.1 Ormyrus labotus | reverse complement strand
TATTTCCGATATTTTTTTGTTAAATTTAAAAAAAAAATTTTTTCGTTGGATTCCAACGATGGAAACTTAAGTTACATGACGGCCGCACAGACGGCGGGAAAAAAAGAGCGCGATTACAGTATGCAGAGAGCTGTAGTGCCGGCTCGAGGTCCTTATTCTTTTTACAGTGATTATAAAAGTATGCGTGAACTTTTCTCGGGACTTATCCAGCTGTTCGACAGTCTGTGCAGCAATGGCCGGATTAAAAACAAATTAAATCCTTCCGCATGGCGTGCGCGTCCGAAGTTTGCTAAAGAGGCGAGGAGAGAAACCCCCCGCTCTACTCTTCTTTCACGCTCTCTCTCTCTCTCTTAGGAGATGTGCGGGGTAAAGTTCGTTCGACTACTCAGAAACTTTGACGATTATGAAAAATAAGCGCTGGCTATATCGGCGCAGGGCGGCATTAGGAGAGTCTGGGGGGTGGGACCCGTTCCTCTATGCGCATGCAGGCATCTGCGCAAGACTGTGTGCGAGAGCTAGTCTCAGTCAAATAAGCGAGGCTGAAGGTGCAGACGCGTGTTATATAGTGCACTTATTGTTGCCGCAGCGCTGAGCCGAGGTTTTGCTTTAAATATTCATTTCGTGTACGGCAGGCTACGCCGTAGCGCATCACTTTAATGTTTCCCGTTATCCCAGACATATTCTAGCTTTTTCATGCGACATTGCCTGCTTTTTCTTCACACATCTTTTAATATTCCCCTGCTTTATTTCATCACCGGCTCTGCGCGCCGCCATAATTTTTCTACTAATTTTTTAGGGCACATTCGTTCGTCAAATCGTAAACATTAATTAAACTTCTTGCGTTTTAAAAGTAAAATTTTAGTAGTTGCTACTTAACCTGAATTTTAATTTAAAAAATACTTTTAGTTTCGTTCTGTATCTCGTTAAGCGTATTCAAAGATTTAGCAGAACCGCCAGAGAGGACTAGTTTCAGGGAGTACATTGCCGCCGCTGAAGAATCTCAACGAGTACGTTCAAAAGTCGCACCTGCGCATACGCAGGCGATAATTGCTGCGGCCGGTAATTAGACGATATTAGCGGCTTCCTCTTCGCTGAGTGTGCCTGGTTTTAGAGAGCAAGCCTCTGCCCGCACACAGCTCTTCCCTTTCCCGGGGGAACCGTTCTTATCTGCACTGCAGCGAGCGAACCCAGGAAGCGAGTGGCCCAAGCCTGCTGCCGCTGCAGTCACTGCTTGATCAGCTTTTCTGCTTTTGAAGGAGAAAGAGGAAAAGCCCTCTCGCGCCCTTAGACGATGCTGATCAACGACCCCAAAGGATAATTCGAATGGGAAATCGAACGGCGCAGCGGAACGACCAAATACCAACTATATTATTGCGACCTAAAGCTCTATCCCAGGGGCGTTTTTAGGATCGAAATGAAAATGCTATGAAGAGAAAATAGGTTACTCTCTGGCATGACTGCTTTATTGGAATCCCTAAATCATACCGATTGGCTTCATTCCATCAAGATATCTTTATTCTTACAGAATTTTACATATTTCTGGAAATGATCTTTCAGTTTTTATTTGCTCTGACTACCGCTCGCTTCTCGGGTATGGTTCACTGATTTTCGAACTCAAAATTATTGAATGTGTTCGTTTTAACGTATTTATGCAAAAAAAAAAAAAAAAAAAAAAAATTGATCCTGCGGCAAAGTCCGAATGGTCAAGGCCATGGCTTTCTGAAATCCGATTCTATTGTAGTATCTAGTAGGCCGCTGTTTTAGTCACAGCTCCCCCACCAGGCACCGTCGATCAATACAACCTCAATCCCCAACTCGCGCACTCTGAAATTTTATTTTCCCTCTTCCTCTTACCTTCTCGGTGCTTAAAAGATCTAATATTTGATAAAACATTTATTAAAAGTCCGTGGGGCATGACAATTCCTCATTGAGTAATGAAGCAAATGTAAACATTGTAAATAGGAGCGCATATCCGTGTACACATAATTGTTATTTTCTTTAAAAGCTAAAACGTTGACGGCTCTAAACCAATATTTGATTACTTGTTGCTTATTACAGTGAGCCGGAAATCAGAAAGCTGCTTTCGCTGAGCGAATAAGGATCGCAAAAGGAAATGTGTGTACACGGGTAGGTGAATGTAAATAACTTTCGTGATCAGCTTTCCCGTTATATTCAAGAACAAGTTTCCGAAATTACATTTACGTTTCGCTTGAGAAACTAGTTCGTGCATAGTTTGCGTACATCTTTTAGCTTAAGGCTGGACGACTGCATCACGATTGAAAGCATTCATACACCATTCAGTAAATATCGGATATCCTTTTGCCGACGGTCTGAATTTTAAATCAAACTTTTCTTTAAAGCGATTTAAAGTCTTTTCAAAAGAAATAACTAATTTAAAGTTTTAGAAGTTCATTTTTAGTTAAAAAATAGCGATGGATATGAAATATTTACAGATTGTATATGTCGTTTTATTAGAGGTGCAACAAAATCTTGAAAAATTGCTCACACACTTTTTGTAATAATATTTAATTATTTTACAGATCAGGCGTGTATAGTTATAAAGGTGCTTATTTATGTTACATATTTCTATTAGAAATGAATGGTAACGACAAAGCCTCAGTAGTGCTCCAAAGGTGTTGCAGGTGCGTCAGCAAAAAAAAAAAAAAGCAGAATTCAAATCGAAGAAAATCAGTAACATCGACTTATTCTTTTTTTTTGTTTCAGTCAGTTTTAGCGAACCTTCTTTGGAAATAAAATTTTACTGAGATTACTTCTAGGTGATTGAATAAAAAGAAAACTAAGATGCCATATGGGTATACTTAGAGGGTCCGAAACTTAAACAATTCACTACTTTTTCAAGATGGACTTATGGATCCTACGATTTCGGCGTGGACTATTTGAAACTCGAAATATTCAAGACTAAAAATAAGTCTTTGGTTCGAATATATTTATAAACGATACCGACATCGTGATATTCGTAAGTCTGTTTAAAATATATATATATATACACATTTATATAATAGTTCAAACTTTTCGCCCTCCCTCCTTTACAACAATATGCGTTTAGATAAGCTAATACGAGAAAAGTAACCATTTTCCTCTTGTAACCATTTTCTTCTCTGCTCATAATTAGGTGCATTTGAATTGTTCATAATTTTAATCCTTATATTATAAAAATCCTTGATTCGAGATTCTCTCGAATATCTCGACGTATATCGTGGCTGTCGAAATTATCGAATATGCTTGAGTTTACCGAATTATTTATTTATTTTTTTTAAAACGGTAAATAACGAATTCGAAATATCGGTGTCCAATTCCCGCCGGAATCATCTAATTATGTAGTTTAATCTTTTTAAAATTCTTTATTTTCTTTGAAAAAATTTGTTTTCTTGTTAGTACTTCCCTAGAATAAAATTAATTACTTTTATTTAATAAGATTCGACTTAAAGAATTTTTAAAAAGTAAATACTAATATAAATGAATAAAACTTGATAAGAATTTTTTAAAGATACGCGTAATTTAGATAAAATTGCAAAATAACCTGGGAGAACAAAGTTGTGCTCAATTGTTTATATAAAAACGCGTCAGGGCTGTTAAACAATTGAGCACAACTTTGTTCTCCCAGGTTATTTTGCAATTTCCCACGGTAGATTTATAGATTAATGTACAAGGAACAAAATAAGCCTTTACACATCTGAATCGGGTAGAAAATAATTTCTTGAAAGGCGAAATGACGATTTCCTTTGTTTATCAATATTTCAAATTGAATTAAACGAAATTGCGTTTTTAATTTTTTTTTCTTCAACGTTACTTTCTCTACTTTTACATACATTTATTATTTGAATTGTTAGATTTAAAAATTTAAACACAGATTTTTTTGTAAACGCTGGATTTAGTCGAGGGTACTACCTAAAAACAAAATTTTTGGCAACGACAAAAATGCCGGAAATCATCTTTGAAGTAACTTTATAAAAATGTGACCGTTGTTTTAAAAAATCTAAATAGATAAAATATTACACATGTTTTTTAATAATGTTTAAATTTAAATATTTGAATTTTGTTTGGACATAATGACAAAAATAAAGATTAGATATTTAAGATTTAAAAATTCGAAAATTGAAATTCTTCTAAATAAGCCAAAAAGAAAAAATTAATTAGATCAAAGACATAGTTAGAATTTAAAAAATAAACCTAAGAAGAAGGATTTGAAATAATAATAACAGTCGTGACGCACATAAAATTTCTTGGAACGTCTTTAACAAGATTTTCATAAAAAATAAGCATCATAACGGCATTATAAAAACGGAAGTTCCTTTGAGCTTTAGTTAAATACGCGTTCATGATTTTTCTTCAGAGTTTTCAGTCGAATTTTTATCTCTCAACCGATCGTCCTAGATTTCTATGAACATTGACAATTTGAAGTAACCGCAGCTCTTTATTCAAGGAAATGTAAAGATGAATGAGGTCTGCATACGTGAAGCCGCAAATGAAAGCTCATGTGTGCTAGCAGATAAGACTCAGTTACCATCAAGCTTGTGAAAAGTCTCGACGGTTTGCGGCTGCCTCGTACATAAAACGCGTTGCTCTGTGCTACAGCAAAGCTAACTTGAGCACACATTTACATCATCATGAATCCCATTTTATCTGCAAGACATTGCGCATGGCTTCGAGGTTTAAAAACCATCGGAAAGGTTTTGCGAAGCAGAAGTGAGTATTTCTAACGATGCTTGATTTTTTTTGTAAGTGATACTTGTAATAAAAGGCTGACAGAATTATTTTCAACAGATTAAAAGTGTAAAGTCGTAAAAAGGTTTTCAATGCAATATTTTTACTGCATTTATTGGATGTATTGTTCAATTTTAAGTTCACTTAAACATTGTGCATCATTTAGTATTGGTAAAATTTATATATCCTGAAAGAAAAGTACAGACTGTCTAAACCAAAAAAATTACCATACTTTGCAGGAAAATGTACCAAATACTATAATAAAATTTCTTACATACATAGGGAAATATTACTGAGAATATAGGAAAATTTACAAAACAATATATTAAAATTTCTTACAAAGTATAGTAATTTTATTGGTATTGACAGTCTGTAGTGGCTTTACTAGACAGTATGGTAATTTTTAACAGATTATTTGTAATTTTTACTATGTTTTTCTCAGTGTTTGGATATATTAGCCTATATGTTAAATTATGCTCAATTAAAATGTGTATAATTTTTATTTGTATAAACAAACCATTGCCATTTCTTTTTGACATCAAAATATTAAAAAACGTCAGGAAATTTGTGCATAAGAACTTAAAGGTTTTTGGCGTTATTACTAATTTGAGGAGGGGGGGGGGGCTGAAATTGCTATTGTTCGTTTTGAATTTATAGTGAAGTGACGAATTTTTTAAAACCAAATCTCACTTTTATTACAAGTTAATTTTGACTTTAACGTATCATTAGAATTTTAAAATCTCCAAAATAGAAAACAGTCAAAGTATCGTAGTAACTGCAGAATCATTCTTTTTGAATGTTCAGTGCCCCGAACAGAAAAAAAAATGTTATTAAAGTGAAATGCTTATAAGATCAAAAAGCTGTAAGTAGAATATTCACAAAGTAGACTTGTAATCAGTAATCCTCTTATAAAAAAGTGATGGATTTAGAATGAAGCATTTTAAAACTGTTGCTGATTGGTCTTTTTAAAACAAGGCGCGAAAATTTTAATTTTAATTTACAATTAATCTTAATCTGTCTTGAAATAATAATGTTTTATGAAATAACTGTGGGTGTTATCAAACGAAAGAAAAATATGTGCAAAAAAAATATTAATTAATGATTCTGAAATTTTATTCTAAAATTTAACCTCCAAATATTTTATGTGTTATTTAATTTTTTGATCGAAATTTAGTAATTTTTTTGGATTATTAAAATAGATTTGAATTAATTTTAATTATCAGCAACATAACTCATACATCCTTTGATAAAAATAACATTTCTGAATACAAAAGAAATAATACATCGCGTTTAGCTTGAATTTTATTTTTAAGATAGTGTGTTATCTAATTTCAAGAAAACTTAAATTTAACACTTAAGAATATTTTCAGTGATATGCATGATAGAAATAATGTCGTTTACTATTAAAACTATCTTGCTAATATACAAAATACGTTTAGCGCGCGCAAAGCGCGCTTGGATGGTGCTAGTATAATTAAAAAGACGAAGATTCTTTCCGTCGATATTCAAACAATCATAAGAAAAAAAGGACTATTTAAAAACTAGAATGTTCGAAACGCAGAAAGCTATATTAACGACGAAATGAAAAAGTAATATATAATTTTCATTGAAGAAAATGTTCAAAAGTCGACAAATGTTTAATACCCCAGAAACATCGACACATACACTTAAATCAATAGGTATAACAAAACATGTGAATTTCATAATTTGCAATGAATAACACATATAATCGTTCAATTAAAATTTAATTTAAAAAATGGAAGACACGCGTCAGGTAAATGAGCAGAATGAAAAGCAATGAAGGTAAGGATAATTTTAGAGAATATTATTCATTTGTTTTTCTATTACTTTTTATTTATATATAATGCTAAGAACGATATTTATAAACTTAAAATTAATAAATTCTTAAATGAGAAATTGATGGTGTTCGGCATGTGGGGCAACAAGCCGCTCCTTCAAAACGTCGCCACGCGCATGCTTGATATCAGCATTTGTGCCCACATGACACAAATGCAAACGATGCTTCTTGTATCAAGCAACATACGCAGTTTTGTTCTCTACCTGTAAAATAAAAAATGTTTAGCATTCATTATCTTGAAAACTAGTAATAACAGTATTAAAAACTGTATTGGATTTTGATTTCTCTTTTATTAAGGATGTTCATGCTATACAGCCTGAGTTAAAACTCATTCGAGATATAAATAAATAATAACTATATTTAAATGTTTTTATTAACTTTGGCTTATTAAGTATATAAAAGATACTTAATTGAACACTATAAATCGTATAAAAGTAGTCTAAGTCTTCTCGGTTTTCAAAATCATAAGTTTTAAGGTTTTCTTGAAAATCACTTCCACAAGTGCCAAAGTTTCAATTTTTATTTATTTTATACTCAATTAGGTTCATTTTATTTGTTTAAGTATTTTCTATCGATTCACTAACTTCAAAATCACTAATTTTAAGAGCTTTTTGTTAAATATTATTAACCAGTAACGTATTTTTTAAATAAGAAATTCTAGTTTAAGGAACACTTCACTTGTTAATATTTTATAAAAATCTTTTCATCAAATATGAAAAAAGCACGAATAAAAATATGTGAGGTTATGTTCATTCTTCAAAATGGCCAATAACTACTTCAAAAACGTTTCATTATGACCTGAGAACTGGCCATTTTTCATGGCCATTTTATAGATTGGAAATTCTACCAGGGTTTCGTTTTTAACAGTTTGTCAATTTTCCGTTTAGCATTATATATAAACATAAATAATAGAAAAACAAAAGAATAATATTCTCTACAATTATCCTTACCTTCATTGCTCCTCATTCTGCTCATTTACCTGACGCATGTCTTCCATTTTTTAAATTAAATTTTAATTGAACGATTATATATGTTATTGCAAATTATGAAATTTACATGTATTGTTGTACCTATTGATTTAAGTGTATGTGTCGATGTTTCTGGGGTATTAAACATTTGTCGACTTTTGAACATTTTCTTCAATGAAAATTATATGTTACTTTTTCCTTTTGTCGTTAATATAGATTTTCTAGGTTTCGAACATTCTAGTTTTTAAATAGTGCTTTTTTTTCTTATGATTGTTCGAATATCGACGGAAAGAATCTTCGTCTTTTTAATTATATAACTGAGTACAAGTCTACTTTGTGAATATTCTACTTACTGCTTTTCGATGTTACAAGCATTTTACATTAATCCCATATTTTTTTCAGTTCGGGGCACTGAACATTCGAAAAGAATGATTCTGCAGTTACAATACCTTGACTGTTTTCTGTTTCGGAGATTTTAAAACTCTAATAATACGTTAAAGTCAAAATAAACTTGTAATAAAAGTGAGATTTGGTTTTAAGAAATTAATTTATTTAAAAATATAGTAAAATATTGTATTAATTTAAAAATTGACATAAATTACCATTAATGTTTAATAAATTTTTGACATCATCATATCTCTCATTAATACTAACATTCTTTATCTATAATATAATATTACAGTAAATTATAATTTTGTTTAAAATTAAATGAGAATTATTTTGAGGTTATATATATATATGTTTTGTTGACTATAAAATGTAAAAACCGTTTTACTTAAATCTAATATGGTCGTAATTTTATTACTTACAGTTGAACGGGTATCCGAAACATATAATTGTAAAACTTTAAATATGCAATATAAATCAAAGGTATATATTACCTCATTTTTGTTGATATTTGTAAATTTGCGAATGTTTACATGCTTTTCAATTTATAGGCATATTTCACTCGTTTTTAAAAAGTATTCTAAAGTTTCCAAATTTTAATTCGATAAAAAATTGATTAAAAAATCAGACGTTTTCGTAATTTAAATAATATTTAGCAAACTACTGGACAAACTAATAAGTCCTTCGGTAGCAGCGTAGCGATAACATCGCTAAAATTTTGTAAATTTGGAAAACCTAACAATACTCTAGCGATATTATCGCTACGCTAATACCAGAGTTGGCTGATGCTAATTAACTTATTTTTATTGAAAGAAAAAAATTAATTAGAGTGGAGATATAATATTTTTTGTTCATAATATAAAGGTTCGATGTTTACTTGTAGCTTAACCAGGATTGTATAGCTTCAGTCAATTATAAAGATTAATTAAAATTAATCAAAATCTTATGAAAGTCCGTACTGATTGAAGCAAAAAATTTTAATTGAACATGATATTTTTAATAATACAAGTACAAAAGTAATAAACTAATTTTTACATTTTACTAAAAGATATGGGCTTTATTATCCTGGATGAGAAATTGAAATCCTAAGGACTGTTTACAAGACTAAAACCATTTTCGCTTAGGCCCTTCGCATTCTAATGAAGCAATTAGAAATTAGCATTTGTATTTTATCAATCTCTCGTGTGATTTAGTGCATATCTATGTAGATTTGAGAGGTAAGTGAAATCAGTCAAGGAGGACGAGAGTAGAGATGCTTGGTCTAGAATTCGGCGAATGCGTACAAAGTCAGTTAGTGGCGGATACAGACTCGGCTAATAGCTGAAGTTTGTCGTGTTCCTATGCAAATTGAATGCTCCCGGGCATCGGGAGAAAGTGCAAAGGATGAAGAGGGTAAAAGGAGGCGGAGAAAGCAGCGTGGAATGGGAGGAAGAGAGAGAGACTGAGAGAGAGAGAGAGAGCGAGTTGTTTATCTACACAAGGGTTCTTGGCTGAGTCGCGACGTAAGTAGTTACTGCCCTAGCTGCAACGAACGGCCAACGTGTGCAGAATAACGATAAGCCTTTAACAGCGCCGAACAAGAGGCCCTATTTATGCGTCTCGCTTACAACGGGAAATGCCTTACTTATATTTACTTTCTTTTTTTCCCTTTCTTCCACAATTGTCTATCAAATTTTCTTTTATTGGTTTTCAAAGCTAAAAATATTGAAAACTTTTTTTGTTATTCAACGAAAACACTTGTACAATGTTCAATTTCCATATTTATCTGCACAACTTCATAATTACCTATACTGTTGCATCCATTAAAATCTAAAAAACACTCACTATCTACATTTAACAGAAATTGTCTTGGGACGAAAAAGCAACAAAAGTTGGAAATATTTATTACGATTAGACTTTGAACAGATTTCGTTTAACCATGCATTTTCCTTCACAAGCAATTATACTTTTTTATATTATTTTTTAATCTGTAATCGTACAGTACAATTTGGGCTCGCAATGCGCAAAATATTTAATTAAAAATGTGGAGGATAACTAGAAAAAAATCAGCAAATGATTTGCCTTTAAACGTACAAATTGTAAAAAAATTTAAAAAAATGTAGTTGTTTTAATTTTTAGAGGACGGGAATTTGGGATTTTTTATTTCTCTTGCTTTTCTATAGAAATTGGGTAAATGTGACTGATAACTCAAAACTAACGTAGGTAAAGAGTCTATCATAGGCATGGCCCGTATAGGGGTCATCCCGTCCTCTAAAGGTTATGATGTAATAAATAACACAGCTTCCAAAAAAAAAAAAAAAAATTGAAAAAATTACCCCTGAAGTCTGAGTACGTCTATCATATGTTTTTGAGGTCGCTGAATCCAAATTCGGAGTCCATTTAACCCCATCACGTCAGGATTTTCCATAACCTCAAAATATAGGTTCAAAAACACAATAAATACTCTATCCATTGACCACTTGAACATACTGTATTTCAGGGCTTCAACGCACATAAGTTTCTTACCCGGTTAAGGGGATCTCGGAATGGTTCGTCAGAATTCGTGTAACTTTACAGCACGGCCCATCTGGCTTATATTTATCTTTCGTCAAACTTCGTCACCCGCCCCGCATCGTATTTCACAACTTTTAGCTCGAATTTTTGTTTTTCATAAGTTATTACATTAACTTCCCCTTTCTTATGATGGCAGCTACCTCGCTAGCCTAGAATACCGTGGTCGAAAATACCTTAAAATTTTTTTAATCACGAAAAATGCACATTGTACTGTGACCATCATTTTTTAGTCCGACATCCCCTTAAGGGGTTATGGGATTATTTCGATGAAGTGGTCAATGTGTAGAAGATTTATTGTGTTCTTGAGCCTATTTTTTAAGGTTATGGAAAATCCTCAAGTGATAGGGTTAAATGGACCCTGAATTTGGATTCAGCGACTTCGAAAACAAAGGATAGACATACTCACACTTCAGGGGTAATTTTTTCGATTTTTTTTTTGTGGAGCTGTGTAATTTACTAATAGATAGTACGCATTTCTTATAATTGTAAATTAAGGAGGTTGGCTAGCTCTTGCATGCAGGGCAAGGAAAGAGGGTCCCCTCTCTTCCCACGAGTGGCCCCCCACTCACCGGGCGCCACTTTCGCAGCCTACGAACTCGACATTTTGTTTACGTTTTTATTTGTTTCTGTGAAACGGAATTGTAAACGATCAAGATCCGGATGCATTTTTGTTCTTTTATTGTTTTCCTATTAAACTGTAGGTTTTTTAACCTTATCTTATCATTATTTACAAATGATTTTAATGATGAAAGCCCCAATAATCTCTTTCTTCCATAAGAGCCCGCGTATAAGAGCATGATTTTAGCATCGATTATCTCCAAAACTACATTGTCAATCTCTAAAAACTCTAAAAATTTTACAGTAATCGTATTATTTATATACTATTAGGTGGAAATAGTTTTCAGAAACTTCTTATCATTTTCATTTTACTACCCAACCCAACCTCCTTCACCTGCAGACCGCCGGCATTTTTTCTTTTAGAAAAGTGATACTTTCTCGGAAATTTCCATACAAGTGTATCCGAACTAATGGTAGATATGTGCCCATCACGGCCGGCAGGCGGTGGTATAAGCGTATGCTTCAATTTTTGGGAATTTTTTACTCGAAAACGGTGCATTTTTATGGGAAACTTGTAAGAACCTTTTTGTACAAAATTATGTAAAGAATCTGATAGAATTTTTTTTTTCTTTTTTAGAAAATTGAATTTTCTGCTTTTTTTCAGAAAAATCAAGTGGGAAATTTGAAACTAATTTTGACAACAAAATCGTGTTTGGCACGTCAAAATACATAAAAAGTAATGTATTCGTTCAAAATTGCAAAAAAAATTTGGCCTTTTTTAAAAGGTTTTTATAAAAAATTTAGTTTTTATGCAAAAGTAGTAAAACTAAAACTAGTACCGTCAAAAAATTATTTTTTCAATTTTTTTTCACGTTTGGATTCCTTATACCTTCTTCTAGACGGTCCAGGGATAGTAGAGTAATTGATTGTAAGTATTAGTACTTGATATTATAGAAATAAAGTCAATAAAAGTTAAAAGTTGAAGATGAAAGATAAATAAGCCAGATGGGCCGTGCTGTAAAGTTACACGTATTGTGACGAACCTGTCCGAGATCCCCTATGACATATATACACGGTGTATCACATTCATCGCATAATTTTCCCTCCAATGGATAGAGGAGACAATTCTAAGACATACGTC
>JAWWEO010000009.1:19781865-19844002 GCA_035582975.1 Ormyrus labotus | reverse complement strand
CCCCCCCCCCCCCCCCCCCCCCCCCCCCCCCCCCCCCCCCCCCCCCCCCCCCCCCCCCCCCCCCCAGCACGACAAGCATAACGCTTACTACTATATAATATAGTAAGATATATATGTCATAGGCTATATATATACTCTATATATGCCATATATATTATATATAAATTTTATGTTATATGCTATATATATATATATATATGCGCGCGCGCGCGCGCGCGTGTGTGTGTGTGTGTGTGTGTGTGTGTCATAGGGAATCTCGGACTTTACAGTATGGCCAATCTCGCTTGTTTATCTTTCATCTTCAACTTTTAACTCAAATTTTTGTTGTTTATAAGTTATTATATTACCTTTCCTTTTCTTATGATGGCAGCTACCTCGCTAGCCTTAAATTCCGTGGTCGAAAATGCCTTAAAATAGTTTTAATCGCGAAAAAACACATGGTGTTGTGACCGTCAATTTTTAATCAGACATGCCCTTTAAAAATATACTTAAAATTATCAGAAGTGCTTCAAAATTTAATCAGTTCTAATTTCAACCATGATCAAAACCTATGCAAAATTCCAGCTAATTATATCCATCCGTTTAAAAGTTATCGTGTGGTCAAAATTAGGGATACGCACATACATCCAGACATCACAAAAAATGACTTTATTTTTGAAATATGAACCTTAAAATCATCAAATTAAAAAAATTTCGATCTTAAACATTTCTAAAGTTAATAATCTTTCTATTTGAGGCAATTTTTCTGACTCAAAAACATTGAAAATATCGAAAATGAACCAAATTCAAATTCAACTCGGTAAAAAGAATTTACCCGTTACAAAGCTTTTTCTTTGAGAAAGCAAAAATAAAAAAGAAATATAACTTTATCTTTAAACGCGAATAATTCATCTTGGAATTATCGCGGATAAAATTTAAAAAAAAGAAAATTTCAAACTAAAAGAAACAGACTTTAATCTAATTTTTTCAGAAAAACTTTCCTCAAAGTTAAAGCCG
Organism: Ormyrus labotus; assembly: GCA_035582975.1. Lineage (NCBI taxonomy): Eukaryota > Metazoa > Arthropoda > Insecta > Hymenoptera > Ormyridae > Ormyrus > Ormyrus labotus. Next base: position 19,843,006 of record JAWWEO010000009.1, on the reverse strand, counting down.
AATCCGCGATCTGGAGATCGAAGCCTTCCCTAGTTAGCCTGATCTGATCAAAAATCAAATATGTTAATGTACCAATATTATAAGAGGTCACGATTAATATAATTTTAAATATTACAGGTCATTTTATGCTACACAGTTACGTGGGTAAAACAACACGATTGCGTAAAAATTAATTTTCACAAATGTTTTCAAGGATAAGTTGAGTTTATTGATGAAATATGTTATTATGCTTAATTAAACACTGAACAAATGTGAAATTAAAATAATATTTCTTTAATTAGTGGCTTCAATTCAGTACCTAGAATTAAATTCATATAGTCGATTTAAAATGTTTGTCGCTTACCTTAAGCAGTCATAAGTGGAGAAGTTAAAATGAACCAAAGTTGTTTTCGAAAGCTAATGTAAGAAACACGTGAGAACCTCGTTCTTCGATGCACAAAAGCACTTGTTTCTACATATTGTTCTTTCGAGATTAAATAATCGTCTTGGTAGTTTTTCAATGTTAAAACACTTTACGTATATCTGAAACAAATAAAAATAATTTTTATTTAATATGCGTTTCTATAATTTAAATGTATGTTAACATACTAGTTCCCACTATTTAGACTATTTAGATGTCGATTCAATTTTCAATTAATATGTGGTTTCTGAAAGTTTAAAATTTACTCTCCGAATCTATAAACAGACTTTCAAAACTTATTGATCCAAAAACAAAAAATGGCGGCTTAAGTTTGGCGAGATTTAGATTTATTTCAATTTTCCAAAAAGATTCGTAGAATTTCTCCAATAAAAAATATGTTTTTAAATATAGTCGATCTGAAATGGTGGCTAAAACTGGAAATTAAACTAAAATACTTTGTATAAGTTTTTGAGCTTTTAAGGAGGGTGAATCGGTTTCTTACGATTGTTTCTTAAAATGGATGCATTGATAATTAAATATGGTTTAAAAAATGGCGGCCATTCACTTTATTTCTTATAAATCAAAATATAGTATGTGAATATAATTTATATATATTGTTGAGGATGATAAATTGATTTTTAATTTCCATCTTGTTAATTTCTAGCATTAAAAATGGAAAATAGCGGTTGTGTGAATATAGTTTTTATATGTTTTTAAATATGCTACTGCATCGATCTTCGATGTTTATTGTTTAAAATTCATGTATAAAAAATACTAAATTTTAAATCTGTATTGCTTTATGCTAAAAATAAAGTTTGTGAATATGACGAATTTATGTTTTTGGCATTTTAGACTTCGTGTAAGTTTACAGTTTGTGAGACATGATAACTATTGAAACATTTACTACACATATATACATTTTGGCATTTATCACAGTAAGATTTAGAATATTGATTACAGTCACTGCCTGATTTACAAGTTTCAAGAAATAATTTGTCAGTACTCCGATATAAGCCATGAAATAGTCTTCTGAAATAGTCAATACAGAATTATGCTTTGCAAATGATACTTAAGTTTCCATCTTTGCTATACGATGGAAAATATTATCTAACACGATAAAAACTTAGAATAAAGTTATATACAATTTTGAAAATTTCGACATTGTGTCATACCGTATCCCGACGGGATGACGCCATACACTCTATACCCAAAAGTATAAAAATTTAGGCAACATTGTATAAGTCGCACGATTTATACTTTTATAAAAAATATAAACGATTTTATATTTTCTAAAGTATAAACCACGCGATTAATACTTTTAAAAACTATAAAGTTCTGCTTTCATGCTTTAGAGTGTACGTCATGACCTGACTCGCCCATATCCGTTTGAGTTTAGGCCCTATCTAAGGGGTCTCAGAACTCATTTCTATAGGGAAAACCATTTTTTTTTGGTCAAAATCTTGGCGGTCTCAGGATTAAAACATGCGTGAATTAAAGCGAAATAAAAAATCAAAATCTCATTAAATTTAAGTGGTCTTTTATTTTTAAGGATCAAGAAATTTTTTAAATCTATTTGCATATTCGGAAATAGGTCTTAAACGTTAGGATATCATATATTTCATATTGAATTCAATCTATTCTTACACTTTCCCTAAGCGAAAACCCAATCGATACCTGAATAGTCGATTGGGAACTAATAGGTTAAAATCTCAGAGATTAAAAATATTTTATTGCATATAATCAAAGTCGTATAGTAATTTTAAATACATTCTCAATTCAGAATAAGAAACTGACTACGTTTAATTAGGTATAAGAATGTGAAAGCACATTTCAAAAGTAAAGTAATTAATTACTTTTAGCAGGTTTAGCAATAATTGCAAGTGAAGGGTCTTTAATATGCAATTGATATCTACAGTAATAAGTTTAAAGGAAAAGCAGTGAAAAGTTAGGAAGCGTACGGCAGGCAAAAGGACGTATTATCCGTTACTTTGTAAGAAAAGAGTGAGAGAGGGAAAAAGTTAAGGCATGTGGCAGGAAAATTAATCCTTGGTCATACTGCGGGTAAGTAGCAGTGTACCGAGAAACGAGAAAGAGAGAGAGAGAAAGTTGCGGGAGAAGTAAGAGAGGCAAAACTGCGTTACTCACTTGCTGTATACAAGGGAGAGCGGAGGGAGAGAAAGAGAGAGTGAAAGAGGGAAAAAGGAAGAGGAGGAGCGAGCGAACGAGCCACGAAAGACGTCTGTGGATAAAACTTGAGGACCTCAGGGAACGCTTCAGAAGCTTTATAACTTCGACAGCCTTAAATCGCTGGCGCTGCTTCGCGGCAAAACGAACTCTCCTGCATTTCGCACGTCCAAGCATAAATAGGAAATTGGAAATTAGAGTTACCTATTTCTCTACTTCTTGCTATGATTTTCTTTTTATACTTCCATTAAATTACAGTTATATTTAATCCCGTATCGCTTTCTTTTGCAGCAATGGTTTTTATATCCCAAGGCGCATCTGCTGTAAGCGTTCGGAATCTTTTGCTAACAATATTGGATCAAATAATATTGAGCACTGTAAATAAAAAACAAAATACAAGATTATTTGTGCAGCTTTTTTTAAAATTGATTAAAATGGATGTTGTTTCTCTAAAAATGTTTATTTGAAAGAAAATGACGATACGTCATTTAAGGTATTCATTTCCATTTGATTAACAATGTGTTAAATGTCTTAGATTTTAAATAAAAGTTAAGTTTTAAACGTTTACATTTTTTTTCTACAAATTATACCTTACATTTTGTCCTATTTTAGAAGCATTCTACAGTTAAATTAATTCGATGTTCATATTAAACTTTAATCTTTCAAGTGTAAATCAAAGAAGAACTTACTTTTTACGAGTTTCACGGACTTTTCCCAAGGACTTGTTTTCAATGCGATTTGTAAAAAATCGTCTTTCCATGTTAATTTAATAAGAAAGGGTGAATTCAAGCCCTTGGACTGAATACAACTGAGAACGTTAAAAGGATCGGCATCCACGCGAACCAGCCTGAATAAAATGTAGTAGCATTAACGGGGGGTTTTACACCCAACATGTCACCTTAGAAGCGCCGCTACTACGACACCACCGTCGAGACAACGTCGCATTCTTTTTTGTCTATGCTTCTTTTCACGCTCCACCCTTCTTTCAACTCTACTGCACGCGAACACGACAGTAACGCTATCTACATCACCTCAAGTTTAGAGCTTCGCGACACGAGTAACTAACAGAGTCTCAAATCTAGATTAAGGTGAAATAGAAAGACGACTTTTTTCAACAATTTTTTCCCCTTGCTTTTCAAGCATTATCAATGATTCAGTGAGGTGTTATTTTTTATTTTCCTTCAAATACATTTATCTTACACTGAAATTTTTTCAGTCATTTTTAAGCCATACTATTGAAGTCAAAAGGAGCTTCGTGTCATCTAAAATATGGAAATCAATCGTCAGTTCAGAAAATATGAAATGTACTTAAATTGACGACAACATTTACTGTGCCTTTGATGAGAATAATTTTCGTAATATCTCAAACCGAATGACAAGAGGGTTGTTCAGAGTAGCTAAAAGTGACGATAACACTTCCTATCAGAAGATTTATATGGAAAAAGTTGCTTCTGATGTACATCGTATTTGTCGCCATGCAGCAACCGAGTATGTTATACATCTCACTGAGTGGGAATTTCTGCACCTATGTATAATGACAGGGACTTTAATCGAGGTAAAATGTTTTCCTGAGTGCATGTCTGATAAAGTACGCATTTCAACGCATAATAATTCTTCACAGCAATATCGTAATTTTAATTTGCCGATAAAGTGCAGATAAAAATAAATTTAATGCGTTTGCGTTCAAAATTCTAGCGGAAGCCACTAACGAAACTTTAACACGTAAATTTAATTCATAAAATAAATTTAATTCATAATGTAAACTATTGTTTAAATATACACCACTTGAACTCTAATTTCATAATTCAAAAATAAATCATAGGATTTATTCTTATTATATTGCTTAAAAATAAATTAATAATTTCTTTTTTTTTTAGATACTTGAAAATAAATTTTCTTCTTATAGGAACATTGTTTTTGTTACGAAAAATGAGATTGAAAGATTTCTGCCGAGGTAAGGAAAATCCATTTAGATTGAAGAGGTTTCCTCGACTTATTTTGATTTTGATTTCGATCCAATCCATTCTATTTTTATCTACTCGTGATGAGATATTTGGTTCAAAAAGAACTATAGATAACAATATGGAAAATAAAAATACTTTAATATTTTAGACTTGTTTTTGTGACACTGACCTTGCGATGGCCAGAAGACGGTATTCGCTACAGGGGCGTAACAGTTTACACCCTGGTGCGATCATGAATCACTTGAGCCTATGCGAGTGCGTACGGCTCTCCTGCACGGCAATCTCGTGTAGACATAAAATTTTACGCCTTTGTTTCGGAACTTTGTGTCACAAAAATTTATCAATTTTAAAAAAAATTTTGATCGTATCTATTTTTGTGCGCGTACGCGCTTGGGTTTGTAACTTAGAATATCTCGAAAATGGTTTTATTGATTTTAATCGAAAAAAGTGTGTTAACTTTCATTACGGTTGAAAAAGATTGATGTGATTGAACTAATTCTTCTGCGATTGATTTAATGCCTTTAAAAAAAAATTAATTTTTTACGCGACATCCAGTGGCACGGTAGTGCCGCGGGGGCAAGTTTGAGAAGCAGTTTTTCTTATTTCTATATTTTTTTTTAAACATTGTAATAATGTACTGTAGATGTTCATGCACATAAGATCGTACACCCAAACATTGTGCACAATTTAGCTTTGGTAAAATTTATACACATATATAAATTTATATGTTAAGCTACGCTAAATTGTACACAATTTAAATTTAGTAATAATTATTGTCTGCTATTTGTTATCAAGGAATTAAAATATCTCATTGTTTGTTTAATCTGTATCTCCGATATATGAAAATAGTTAGTATATATGTTTAAATACTAACATCATGTTAAAATTGCCCTGAAAATGATTACTAAGTAATCGAAATATTGGCAACAAATTGTTTAAGAAATAAAAATATTGACAGCAGAGACCAGTAGCAACACTTTTATTATTTTTTATACCAACATCATAGTTGTCAGTAGAAGCAAACTAGAACCTTTAGTTAATACATCCTTACAATGATAATTCATTCTGTCAAATTGTTGAAAGCTCTTATACAAACTTTCCTTGTACAGTACTTACTACAAGTATTGTAGGAAATATTTACAAGGAAAGTATCGTTTGTTTGGGAAATGGATTTAACTAAAACATTGACATCTTTATACTTTGCTTTGACAATTATGAAGAGAAGCCAGTTGTTTTAGCTTTTCAGTTGTTACTTAACAACCGAAGATTGTTTTAGTATACGCCATTTACACCGTAAGCTCAAACCCTAATGCATAGTTTATTAAAAAACGTTATTTTATTTAAAATTTATAGCAAACCAACAACATAACAAAAGTGTATAATTTAAAAAAAAAAATGAAAATGAAGTTAAAAGAAAATGGCTATATAAAAGTTCGTTTTTCAAACAAGTGGCACAGTAGCGAGCTAATAAGCTAAATAATCATTGCATAAATGATGTCTTTTTGGAAATTTTTGCACTTCTGTACAAAAACAAAGAAAATAGAAAGTTGGTTAAAAATAAAGTTCTGTGTTTAATAAAGAATTTTAATTCCAACAGGTGGAAGCAAAAAATTTATTCTATATAACGCGTTTAATAAAATGATTTAAAAAATTGATTCCGGGCACTTTATCAAAATAAATTTTATTCTCTTGACCGAAAGAAAAAATTTGACAAAGAAACAGCTGTAAAAATACTAAGATAATTTATGTTTAACAATAATTCACTTCTTTAAATTTGATTTTTCATAATTCTTTTAATGGCTGTGAACCTATACGTTCGCGTTTGGAGCAAAGTCCGATTTCATAAAGTTTACTATCGAAGTCCAATTCATACTTTATATATGCAAGCGCTTAAAATGTACCGAAAAAAAATCCATATCGTTAGTCAGCAGACGGTTTCCGAGCTTCCAGACTGATTTCAAGAAACATGCGGGATTATGCAGCAACATTAAGTATCGGGCGCGCAAGTTTTCGGGGAAAAAGAAGTATAAAGCCGAACTCGGGCAAGTTCCATATGCATTTCAGTTCGAATCGAGTCAGCATTGTAAAGCGAGAGGTGCTTTTTTCGAGGGCTCGAATTTTGACTGGAGGCATGAAAAAGTATAGCTCGCGTAAAGAAGTGGAGAAGTAGAGAGAGCCTCGAAGGGGGTTATAACGACAGAGGCACGGGGATAGGGGCGAATAGGCCAAAAGGGTCGCGTGCTCTCGAGGTCGTCTACGCTCGGATCCGTGAAAAGGCGCGACGCGTCACAACACACCGGGAGGCTCGTTCGTCTCGAAAGCCTAGCTTGCATTTCAGTAAAGAGCCAACCCATCCGTCTGCATGGACAATGCAGGGTGACGAGACGGCCCGCCAGACGACGGAGACGGGGTGACAACGCCCTTTCTTTTCCGGCACATGTCTCCGAGCTCGGCTCTACATACTGCGCGCACACAGACGCGCGCGAGCACGCGAGTAGGCGTCTGCACCTGTGCGTCGCTTGTATTTTCGTTCTTTTGCGGGAGCTCGCGCCGCGGCCTGCATAAGCATTTCGTCGGAGCCGCGGATTTTTCTCCCTCTTTTGCAGCCGTCTCGCTACTCTCTCCCGCCTGCCGCGCGCGTCTGTCGAAGCCCTCGAAACGCTCCCCCTCTCTGTGCCCCCCAGCCCGATTCCCCGAGCCGCTCATCCCCCACCGACTGCCTACTCGAGGCTTACCAAAGTACAGAAATTCACACCTTCCGCATGCGTGCGTCGGATTGTGAAAATAACGCGCGCCACTATATTCTGCGCGCTCGGCTACACCTGTAGCTCGGCACTTGCCTCTGGAAGCCATTACCTTAAAAGCCCCGAGTAATAAGCACGCTGAAATTTTTAATTAAAAGTACGCTTTTCCCGCCTATCTTTATATTCACCTGGCCAATTAGACGTCGATGTAGCCAAGCGGGAATGACAAGTATCTCGTAAACCCGCAAAAATATCGCTCTTTCCCATGCCCCCTCAAAAGCAGGATTTCTTTAAACTTGATAAATTAATAGCGTTATTTATTAATTTCATTCGTAATAATAAGATAACGCGCACTTTGCATTAAAAGAGAAATGCAGGAGCGAAACAAAAGGATTTAAAAGATAACCCAAATTTTTGCTTAAAAACTGAAATTTCGCAGAGATTCCTAAAACGCAGCAGCGGTGCAGTTCCGGTAACAAGAAACAAGTTCTACAGAGCGTATCAGCCACTTCAGTGCGAGGTCGTTTTTGTGCCATGAACTGTTGGCCAAAAGGAAGAGGAGACTTTGAAAAGACGAGAAAAAACCAGCAGGCAACTCGAAGGTGAAACTTCAGCCCCTGCATGTTTATTTTCTTGACTTGAAAGAACAATGCTTCCGACATTTGTTTTGTAAACAAAGTGACCATTTTGCACGAAGCATTTTCAATTCAACGCTGAGATTTAACATGAGGCAGAGCCACAATGCGGACTTTTTGCGGTTCTGCAGTTTGGTCGGGTTGGAAAAACTATTTTGATTAAAAGTTTCATTTGAGTAAAAGTCTGCAATTCATAAAAGCTGCTTAGTTAATTAACGAAAATTGGTTAATGCGAGAAATACAAGAGACGAGTAAATTGAGAAGCAGGAACGTGGCATCGGCTTATAAGTGGTAAGCAGAACGAGGGAAAGATTTATCCTCGAGTCGAAGTAATAATTGTCAGAGAGGTAAAGAATTAGATAAAGGCAAAAGTTGCTTTTGAATGGGGCGGCCGGAGGAAAAGGGGGGAGAGGAGGGAGGGAGTGCTAGAAAAAATGAAGGAACGGAGGGAAGGAATAAGGAAGGAAGGAGGGAGAAGGAACCCCTTGAGTATGGGCAGGTATGAATCCGTAGATTGCGAGCGGCTCGGCCATACACACAGGGAATCCGCATTCATTGGTTTCTTTGCACAGGAGACCGCTCGCTTTTATGAGCGCCGCGGAGAGAAGAGAAGGGGACCATTGTCGGCGAGAGCCACAATGTAAAGTAATGAGTTGCTCGAATTCAGAGCTTCGAAAGGTAGTCAGATGGAGGGAGCCGCTGCCGGCGTCGGGAGAGTGGAAGGGGGAGGGAGAAAAGATGGATGCCTAGCAAACGAGGGAATAGGCGAGAGAGCGAGTTAAAAAAGAGGAGAGGAGAGGAAAAGAAAGCACTTGCCTCCTACTAAATGTAATAATAAATTCCATTCACGGATCCAACGAGTTGCGTATTCCAGAGGCAGAAAAGAAGCAGAGAAGAGGTAGAGCTAGCCGAAGCGAGAGGGAAGGGCGGGGGAAAAAGACAGAATGCAAAAAGCGGACGCACCGGAGCAACCCTACCTCTCCGTGGAATGAGAAAAAACGACAGAAATATTACATAGGTATATATCGACAGCTGGATTTTTCTCTCCCGGAGTGCATCCGTTCTTGCATCCAACGAGTTGGTTTTATCTCCCGGCAAAGAGGACTCGTCCGACGGAGAGAGAGGAGCTGAGCGACGCGGAGCGAAGTCCTACCTTCCGACTGTTAAAGCAGCTTAAATACGGAAATCCTTTTTCTTTGGATTTTAGAGACGACAAGCGGCCGTAATCGAACAAAAGGAACGGCAAGTCTGGCTGACGTCATATTAAGCTGCACATTATGCTTTCAATTGCGAGCATCGCTGTAAATCTTCCCGAGAGCCGAGTTCCTCGCAATATCGATGCCGGCAATATCGCCGACGCAGAACATTATCATGCGTCGGCTCCCGTCGAGAATTTCGCTTTTCGGGCTCACTGTCAAGAATCTCTATAGAAAAAGTTGCGTCGGCCAAGCGGAGGCCCGTAAGAGGGCACTTCGATTAGTTACAGCTTAATGGCTTTTAGTTCCAGTGACTCGTGACTGGAATCTCGGACAATTATTCGCTGCAAGGCTCCAGGAATTTTCGGCCTTCGACGCGGTCACGGGGCGTGATTGTAACGGAAGGAGAGAGGGAGAGAGAGGAGCAGGGAGTGCAAGACCGATCGACGAGGAGCCCTTCATTCGTTCCTGTGAGTTTGAAAGCTATTTTTGCCGCGTTATAAAATCCACATATCTTCCTGTATGCGAGTGAGCGCACATCCGATCAGAGCTCGGCCCCGGCAACCCCGTCGATGAAGCGAATAGCGAAATGGAAGAAAATGGATTGACTCCGCCGCCGAATCTTCCTCAATGGAACCTTCACTTTCCGATATTATAACGTGCGCTCAAATGGGTTCCATCAGGTTTTATGCTCGGAATTACATAACCGACTCTGATTTAGATCAAAGTACCACTCCTCTTCACTAGTTTAATTAATCCATTCAATTTTCTGCAGGATAAAAGGGCATTTTTTCTGGACAACAGTATTTTATTCGTTGGAAACTTTATAAATTAGGAAAAACTCACAAATGCATGGTTCACCCTTGTTCTAATTTTTTTGTTCTCGTATGGTTAATCCCATTTTCTTGCAATAAAGGCTAATATTACAATAGTATAACTGATGGAAATCTTATTCCATTTTTAAGTCATTTATATATATTATTAAAATGCAAAAAAGGGGGATAGTGTTTTCATTTTAGACGATTTAACATGCTTAAACAAGACCAAAACATTGAAGCCGGATATTGAGTTTTGAAACTCAATGTGATTGATTGTGGAATTAAAATTATTGGCTGTAAAATTTTAAAAAATCGAGTTTTAAACGTTTCATAATTAAAAGTAGAGAGCTTTGAGAATTAAAATAGAAAATTAAAAAAGAGTTTTAAAATTAATGACGGGCTATATTGTCATTGGTTTTTATTTTCTATTCAATACTTAATAATAAAAAATATTTGAATAAATTTCGAATTTCGTTAAGGTTTAACCTCTTCTGACCGACGTCCACATATGTGGACAAATATTGAATTTACGATTGTGACGTGCCCTAATTTTTTTTTCATGAAATCGCCGATGGCACTAACTACTTTGAATAAAATAATATAAAAAAATATTTATTACTTTGAAAAATCTCGTATTATACTATTTTGGTAGTGCTTCAGAGTAGAATTAACATTTAGCCCAAGACCGATTTTAAAAAATTCAGTCTTAAGCATTTGCAAGGTAATTAATGTTTGTCCACATATGTGTACACCAGTCCTTCGTGTAACTACGTCAGTAGAGAATTGGTTGCTGATCTAGTAAGTGTACTTATTGATTATATATTGTTATTTTATTTCTATAATGAATAATTCCTATAATATATATGTAAAAAAACGCGTAACGTAAGTTTCCGGAACGATTTCGTCCCGGAAAGTAATGTTGCTTACATTTCTGCTAGGTTCCGGGCTGTCCCGGAAAACCTATATGTTTAATTCAGGTGCCAACCACAGTGGATTATTTTTTTCGTAACTGGGTTAACCCATGGGATGAAAGGGGTTGTCGTTGGGGGTGGGTTATATTTTGAATATATAAACGACTCCCACATAACTTTTTCACAGTCTAAAAAATAGCAATTTTTCATAGCTATTACATGGACTTAAAATTCTACCCTTAACTTTGTCAATATTTGAATATTCTCCTTGTAAACTTTTCTTCGAAAACTGTGGAAAGTGTGTGGAAGAACACAACAGAAAAAGAATGAGAACTGACGTCAAAGGAATCCTTAACTTGCGAAATGAGAAACCTCTAGGGCTTGTCAGCCAAAGACGGAAAACAACAAAGTGAATAAAGATAAAAATGCCATAAGACGAATCATAGTACAAAAACTGATCGAAATTTCTTTGAAAGACGCTCTTGTTACTTATTAAATTTATTAAAATCACATGAAATAAATTTAATAAAATATGTTGATAATTCAGAACTAAAAAAAAAATTATTAATAATAAAAATCGTAAAATCTATTCTCGATAGAGTAAAAATTGATAAAAGATTTAAAAATGAAATGACGTTAACTTAATTCTTGTAGATTCTAGGCTCTAAATATAATTTCAGTTAATGTATTAATGATAGGTAGTGATGGAAAAAGCAGGTTATTTGCCATTTTTAAATGTAGAACGTGTCTTTTGATCAGTAAAATTCTATCTTTATTTCCTAAGCTTTATAAAGAAATCGTTAAATTATTTATCAATAAAATTTTTATCTACATTCATAAAAATTGACATTCTCTTTAAAATATTATACCTGTTAAGTAAAGGAAAACAGAAACACCTGAAAAGTTTTAGAATAAATGAAGTATTGCAAAATGATAAAATTTGTTGTTGCGTCGAATTCCACAGGCGAAATAGTTGAGAAGCTTCCAATACAACTTAATGCCGCTCTTGTACAATCACTCCATGAACATTTCAAATTCCACAGAAGGAATGCCAAGAAGAAATTTCAAGACTTTATAAATTGTAGAAAACAATAACAGTAAAAGCAATTTTCTCATAAAAGAAAATTACAATTCTGACGTCAAACAAAATTTCATTGTCAACTTAATGCAAAATGTTTTTTTAAATTGTGTACCTCTTTTAGCATTATTGAAACATTATTATTTTTAAATCAACACAAAGGGAGAATAAAAGTTGAGCTTGTTGATTAGAGAGCTTTCGAGATAAAGTAACTTTTTCAGAATTTCACAAATTTATCCTTTGACAAAAATTAAATTCGCAGCACAAAGCATTTAAGATTAGGGTTGGTGATATTTAATTTATGTTAATCTATGCGCTTAATATAATAGTCAGTCGTGTGCTTTTAGCAAAGCATAATAAATTTACGGTTGGCACACAGTCAAGCTGCCCACTAAACTTCCAGAGCGTGAGCATAAAGTAATCGGATTATTGTCAAAAAGTGTCTAACCCGTTAGCTTCCACCAGACAGAATAGTGACTCTAATTGTCATAATTGTCAAATGACAATACTTAAATCTATTAGCTTAAATTGCCGGGGACAATTAGGAGGAAAAAAAGTGATAAAACTTGGCTAGAATTAACGGGGAAATAAGTAAAATTTATAAGATAAGCCCACAGTGATAAATAATAGTCGAAGCGGCAATAAATTTTTAATCGCGTGAAAGGTTCGTTACACTTTATCTCGAAAATGTAAAATTCTTTGGAGGGCGTCGGGCAAAGTCTGCGCAAAAGACGATAAGCTGATAAGATGATAAGAGCGCTGAAAAAAATCAGTATAATAGCAAGGGGGTAAGGCCGATCCCCGGTTTTAAGGAGCTTCCATTTTCCATGCCGAAACGCTCTGCGGGGAGGGGCAAAGAAATATGAACGCGAAAGTGGCTGGCGAATGAAACCTGCACGCATATGACGCCGAACAATAATCCGTGATATATTCGGATTACCAGACAGCCGCGTTCGATCCGGGTTCAAAGAAAAGCAGTGCCCACCCTTTTGCAAACTGCGCTGCGCCGGTAGAGTCGAAGAGCTGAATAACCGAACTATGTATAGGAATTAGAAGAGTGATCGATAGCCACAGATATTTCGCGGTGCATGAAAATGCATGCATTCGCCCGTTAAATCACGCGGCGCTGTGATTTACCAGATTTTCTGCATATTTACTAGGCTTACATTAATCTTTATACACTTATTTTCCTGATTAATCATCGATTCAAATGCACTTAACCTACCACACAAGTAAATTTATCTTTCAATAAATTTATAGCTTTATCGAAATACACGTTTAATTAAATAAGCATTGATCAGAGATAATCGCAGGCGTTTAATCAAAACCTCGAGCCCTTATAAGGCTAATAATACTTTTTGGTTATGCATTCGTCAGCTATTATTAAAAAGCTCTTTTATTTCCGATCAGAATTTGAAGTACGTCGAAAGACTCTTGGTTTATTTTCGAAGGGAGTTGCGCCCGGATGTAAAACATCTTCCGGTAAGGTTTGTTGGAACTCGTTACCCAGTAGACAGTCCCCGAGCGGCGCACCGATGCCCAACAATGTACGTTACGCATGAAAAAGCCGATGTCTTTCTCAACAAGACACGTAAGAACACGAGTCGCGTCACGATCTTTTTGTCACGCTTGCTCGCACGCAAAAGCCGGAGGGAGAAGATTTTCGCCGAGGCGCGGAGACGTCATGCTCGGGTCCTTCCGGGATTTTCCGAAAGTTCTGGAAACAACTATTTTCTGCCTTTCCCCCCTGCAACGTGTTCTCTCTCCCGTTTCCACGAAGCCTTCCTAACAATCTCTTACTTCAAACTCTCATTTGCGCCATTGCATTTTCGCGCGCAGGCAACGCGGGAGCTTGTGTTTCCGCGCGACTAAACCCCGCCTGATTTCACGTCAATTATCGTAACAAAGAAAAGCAAAGCAGTTCCCGGAACATCTGACGTTATTACGAGTGGCTTCCTAAGGGAAGGATTTTGCGAGAGGCCGGAGCGACATGTGGGCGATATAATGAATTACGAGATAACGGAATCGCAAACGCCATTAGAGCTTTGTTTGTTTCAATAGCGCGTAAAGCTGGGGACACGGGAACAGCGGCGCACCCCTTCTTCGCACGCGACGTCCTATTTTCGAAGGGAGAGCCCGGCCGTCTAGTGGCGCGAGGCAAGAATATACGCTCGAAGCACAACCAAGCGGGGAACTAAATCTGCCGTGATTTGTAGAAACGAGCAAACTAAACTTTATATCTTATTACTTGCAAATTCCCGTTAAATTTCCAAAATTAGAGAATATACATTTTCGTTACGCTTCTTTAGTAGCCCCGTCGCCTAAATGATGATTAAGGACTCCCTAATAGATTTACTATCTCGTCTCAACACTTTTTCTTGCTCAACTCGCGCCTTAAAATTGCGAACTTAATTACCGGTAAAAACTAATGGCTTCGGCTCGCTTTCGATGGCTCTAAACGTGATTCATGCTCCCCGAATTCATTCCGACGATTTTTCGCTTTTCAAAAATTCATGCTACATTTAATCATTTAAAACCCTAAAATATGGCATATTTGAAATTGATTTTAATCTCTTAATCTTTTTCACTCTCAATTTATGCGCATCATATTTTCGTGAAATGTTTCATTTTTGCTTCTAGATTTATAAATAAGCCGAACATTGGGAATAGAACATTTGAAATTCCAATTCAGTTCAGCGAAAATATATTTTTAATTCTAAAGACCTTTTCTATATTTTTTGCTTTTTTCAATAATGAACTGCTGAATACCTGGAAAGCATTAAATTCTCTTCTCTCCAAAAATATTCGAGTTATTTCATTTTTAATATTTACTTATCGCTTAATTTCATCGGCAGTCTTTTAATCATAAAAATTTGAATCTAGTTTCCAACTAGAAGTATATAAAATACCGAACGAATGAAAGGGCAAACTATTGAAGAAGCATTAATTTCTCATGAGAGTTAAAAGATATTGCCAAAGGTTATTAACTTGGGGACTGTCAAGTGGAATGGCGTAATGGCGGGCTGGGTATGTAAATAAAAATTTTTAGCATAAAACGGATCATAAAAAGGGCAGGCAGCAGGTGCAAGTTATATTTTACAATATCAATCAGAATTCACAATAAAGCGGGTACCGAGGGTTAAGGTTGCTAAGATACAGAAGCGGTTAATGGTACTATTACCTCCGTAGCCTGGCGCGGCTCGGCGCGGCGCGGCCTGCGACGCGGCACGGCAAGCAGTCGCTAAGGGTGGGAGATGACGTCGCTGCAACGTGCGACCAGCTGTGACTTATGACGTATCACAGCAAGACTACTGTTATCCCTGTCAAACTAAGAGCTGCAACCCGTTCAATAACAAGTGATTTATTGACGGATGAGATACACCCTGGAGCCAAGGTTCGAGTTCAGAAACATTTTCCTCCTTATTTTCATTGCCTCCTTTAATTGTAAAAAAATCGACATTTCTTTTTCAATGGTTGCGTCTTGCCTTGATAGAAGGATATTGTGCTCTCTGGAATTGATTAAGTACGTATTGTTTATCCGCTGCGAACCTTATCTTTATTGTATGGCAGATAATTAAATAATATAATAGCTTCTTTTTTTTTTAATAAAGTTGCGTCGATATTGAAGGGTTTTATTGTGCAAAGAATTAAAAAATAAAAAAATAATTGACCTCAATAGTCGACGCTCCGAGTTTTATGAGGTCATTTGTTTCTTAATTGCTTTCCAATAAATTAAGTACTTACTTCAAATGAAAAGTAGAATTTAAAATTTTGCAAACTACCTCTATCTTTGAAAATGGCAGTTATTGCAATATTTTATAATTATTGAAGAAAAGTGACGGGATTAAATGAAATGCTAAATAACCTACTACGAACAAAAGACAGCAAATCAATCGGCAGCAAAGTTTGTAGTATCTCATTAATGCCTTGAATAGTATTTTAAACAGAAGTGTTTGAAGAGTCCCAAGATTCAGAGATGTTTCGCGCTAAATAGGCGAAACAAAGCAGAGATGAAATTCCATTAAACTAGCATTGGGTAGCCGTTCATTTGCATGGCAGCCCCTTGAAAAGTAATTACCAAGATGTCATCGACAGGTCATGCCGTCGAGAGCCTATAGAATTGCAAAATGCTTTTCTTTTTTTTTTAATGATAGCAATTTCTATACATACAGTTAATTATTTTCGCAAATCCTATTATGCGTGCATTTATTTCTTTCGATTCATCGGTGCATTTATTAATTTGAGCGAAAAAAATTTTTTTTTTTAACGTTACAAAATTCGCTGCCAGATTAAACGGCGAGCGTGTTTGTCTAAAAGCGCACGTAAACACTTGCCCATTCAAACTAAGCAATGCATCATGAAAGTGGAAATCGAACAAGCCAACTCAGATCTCTCAGATAAACATTTTATTCAAATACACTTTGAAGTCAGACTAATGAAATACTCCTCTCGGCTAAGCCCGAGGGTGGTGAGGGTTTCAAATCAAAACAGTCCTGTAACTATATTTAAGAGTCGGGATTGCGTGTTAGAAATACAGAAATTGAAAGTCTTTAGACTGATATTATTTCGAGTGAGTTTAAAATGCGCTTTAATTGCTCCTTGCTTGAACAATTACTAAAATGCATGTATTTTACTTCGTGTTTCACTGCAGGCATTGAAATTTTTTATTTTGAACACGCACGAACTCAAATACTATACAAATTTTGTTTGCTCAATTGTTCATTCCGACTGTTTACCCAAAAATTAGTTTTGAAACTTCAAATTGTAATTTAATTACCGTGTATGTATGCGCAAGCAATAAAATAAAAATAAGAGGTAAAATTAGAGTAAAATGCCTGGAATAAATATTTGAATTCGGCAAAAAATGAGGAAATAGTATTGCAAATGATATTGATCGAATACAGTCAATTTGAAAGGGTAAATAGCCCTTTGGTTTATTTGTCGAAAGAATAGATTGGCGTTTTAAAATTTCGAACAAATCCCGGTTAAAAAGGAAGTTGTTAGGATTAATACCGACGAATTAAAAAGTAAAAAGCAGCAGAGGAGAGTCGAGCTTGATTGTCGATTAATTGATTCTGATTGAGAATGGAAAAGCGATGAAATATCGTGAGCAGCAGAGGAAAGAGAAGCAATCACAATCGACTTGCCGGATAAAAAGATGACGGGCCGCGCCGGGGGGATGTCGGGGGAGAATGGCGAGAGGTAAGAATGGTCAGTAACAAGAGAGCCGGGAGGAGATAGAAAGGAGAGAAAGGCAGGCGAGGCAAGGCGAGGCGAGGCGAGGCAAGGCGAGGGGCTCGGCTGCCGGGTCGATTAAAGAGCTGAAAAGGCTCGCAGACACAACGGTGCGCGTCGTATGGGGTTAACCCGGCGGCTGGCGTCGGCGATGGCGGAACCACGTCCCGGGTTTCCAGTTTTGCAAACGACCTCCGGTCCGTGCGCGCGCGCCCCTTTCATCTCTCCCCCCTCTTCCTCTTCCTTCTCGGCGCGCAAAGCGGAGGATACTCAAAACGGGACGTGCTTCCGCAGCTCTCAGGTACACACAAGATGAGCCTTTGCGAAGACAGGCAAGCGCCACAAAACCCTGTGACAAGTGTACACGTATTGGTTGCGGCCCGGCTCCTCCCGAACCTCGAGTAGCCCTTTTAGGATGGATTGAGCTGCTTGACCTTGTTCCCTCTGCCTTCCGCCGGCAAGCTTAGTTTCACTCAGGCTCGAGGAGCAGCCGGAGAAGAAACTATTTACGCCAGGAAATTTCCCTCTTCCATTCTCGCCTCCGCTCCTTTTTCTTTATTCCGCTTACAATTTTCTTTAAGCTCTCAGCTAAAAATCATCTATCCTCCCCCCGATCGATTACGGAAGCTCTCGCGTATTATTTAGCATAAATCCATAAAATAGTCAATATCGGCCCGCGTATCGCTCATTTCCATACTGACTTTAAAAACAATAGCTAGTTTACTTTCCTAAGGCCCCCGCGTCTATAAAGACTTTCAAATGCAATTAAAACTTGTATTGTTTATAACCCGTCCACAAAGATTATTTAAATTTTTATTTAACCCATTTGCATAAAAATTAGCCGGGACTTTGCAATAATCGGCTTACTTTTCCATTCTTCTAAAAAATAATTGCTTTTCCTCTCAAACAAAAACGCAGCGAGTTCTATCTGCAATTTGATTTACCATTTAAACAGCTTTATAATAGAATTCTTGTACAAATAAATATATTTTTTATGTGGATATTCATCTGACCTCCATTCTCCGTTGAAAAATATTGAATAAAGCTTTCAATAAAATAACACTGCTACATTTTTATGTCGAAAATGTAAAAAATTTCTATATTATTGTAATATTTTCAAAAAATTTTAATATTTAGTCGTATAAAATATTATTAATTTGTCACATTATTCAAGCAATGAAACCGAGAAATTTATCTCATTACAGTTTAGAATAAGCTTGAAGAACTTTTAGTGGAACTAAACTTATTCTTCCCACATCAAAACTTACTTAATATAAGATAAGACATTGGCTTAAATAGCGACATTGAAACAGCATCCCTGAACGCTGAAATAGAATTAGCGAGCTTCAACTAATTCATCATTTGTAATTTTGAAGTTTTATTATTCACATTAGTATTATTTTCGAAAATAATATTAGCGTCTGACTATTTCTTAACATTACTACTTAAAAGTTAAAACGTAAAGTAATAAAGGCTGGTACTTAATTTTCGAATAAAAACTTGTCAAGTTAGAATTTTGGTCTGAAATATTAAATTATATATCAAAAAGTAATACGTTTTTAAACGAAAGAACCTCTAAATTCGAGAATCGTTAGATAATGTCTAGAATAATTTTAACTATGTCTGTATCTAAATGCATGTATGAATTTTCGCATGGCAAGTGGGTCTACATTGCACACCCGAGGGTGTGTTTCAACTCTGTGATACTGAAAATTAGTTTGGAACAATTATATATAACAGTCTGAATTGAAAATTTGAAGAAAAACCAGATATGTCTCTGGAGAGCTAAAGTCTCAAATGAATTGGTCCCACGATATTGAGGAGTGTTTCGTGCGTGGATTGTTGCGATTCATTTGCATTTTGGACGAAAAAAAGTTCACCGCAATTTTAACTATAAAAGTAGACGATTCTTATTAACAATTTTATTAGCAAAATATCATATTTTTGAAATATACAATTAATATCTAATTAATTGCAGAGGTTTATTAATATTAACTTAAGTAAAATTAATGATGTGAATTAAAAAACTCTTATTACTATATCCTTAGGCATTTTGATTTAGTTAATCACTTCAAGATTCGAGGATATTATGATCTTTAATCGTGAATTTTAAGATATACTTATTTTCAAGATCAAAAAACACTTCTTAGTGTTTTGGTCCATGATTTTTTTAAAATACCTGCCGTAATCTTTAAAGTATCTTTTGAGTTTCATAAATATAATAACTGTAATTATTATAACTATTTTCTTCCAATATAATTTAATATTAAGTTTAAAAAAATGTTAACTTACTTCACATTCGAGCATTTTCGTATTATTTACACATATTTTATACTTTATATATCACTAGTATATATCAAAGAGAGAAATCGTATTGATAACGTTCAAAAGGCAATTTAAAAATCACGGCAGGGACAATTTAATCAACTAAATCAGAAAAGTGTCTTTTAAGTTGAAATAAGCATATTTTATATCCTAAAATTCTTAAAGATAAAGTTATTTCAAAGGATGGACTAAAACTACGGTGATATTCATGTTTAGCCGATCAATATATTGCCGCCGATATACCAATATACAATATACAGAATCAATATAGATATGGATATAGTAGTTTAGTTTACGGGTCAGACCACTTTTTATTTTTTGTGTGCCTGCGTAATTAATGTTGGATACGTCTATTCTGGTACAAAAATGATCACTTTATTGCCCGGCAAAGGAAATAAAAAAGTAAAAGCGGCTTTTCCGGGTGCTATAAATCTATCGGGTGAAACGCGAATTGTTTTATCATTTCATCGTTATTCATTACTCGCTCCAAGATATTTCCTTAACTCGAGGCCGCTCACCGTCCATTTACCCACCCTAATTTATGCTGCATTAAACCCGAGAGTTATATTCTTGACCCCTGCCCTGGCAGCATGTCAAAGCCACGTTCGAGCCTTCCATTCGATTGTTTTCCAGCGTCTTTGAAAAAGAAGTGAAAAATTGTCGAGTGGAAAGAAAGATTCGAGACTCATTAGCCGGGCGAGAGAAAATCAATGCTCGGTAGGGTCGGCAATTCCCGTGGACATGTGCAGGGAGCACGAGAGGGGAGGCGGAAAGTAAACACGGCTGACCTTGATCGCGGCAGTGCAAAAAGGAGTCGCGCCGAGTCCTTACCTCGTCCTCTCTGTAACGCTATCCAAGCTCGGCGGCACTCTGTTTCTCCAGAGGATCCTCCGCTTTACGTGCCTTGCATAGCATTCCCCTCTCTTTCGTCGTCGGTGCGGGCAAGTCTGTCTCTCTCTGCTCTGCCGGCGCAATTAAATTCAATAACGTCGCCCAAAGCTCACTCGCGTTCCTCGTCCCAATGCAGTTAATCAATTATGCAAGCCAATCAAGCTTGGTAGCGGCCGTCTCGCGCACGCACGCACTGCACACACACAGGAGGAAGAAAAGAGCGCGAGTGCACACAATCGGCGCTCGCCGGCGGCTCGGAGCGGTAGCCGGTTAGGAGCAGCGGTCCGTAGTCTGCAGCAGCAGCCAAAGGGCCAGCGGGCAGCAGCAGCAGCGGCATTATTCGATTTTGATTGCACAGCAGCGGCCCGCCGAATCGGCCGAGCGGCGGCTCGGCCCTTCCTTTTCCATCGTTCTTCCCTCGCCGCAATATCCCTGCCGTTAACTGTTTGGCCCCGGCGATAATTCACGTGTCCGCGGGCGCGCGCTGGGCACACAATGCGGAGAGGCACGCGCGACCGAGCGAGCCGTAAACCGTAAGCCGGAGCGCGGAACGGCCTCTCTTCGATTCAATTCTCGGAATTCCGGCTGGCGGAGAAAATCAGCCCGAGTATTCAGGCCGAAGCTCGCCGGGCTCGCTGGCTGCTCGTGTCATTAGTGTCTCTGGCAGGCCGGCCCGAAATGCGACTTCTCACCGCGGGCATAATCGATTTCACCATTATGCAAGCTTGCACTTGCTCTTTTCCCCCAGTCTTCCTCTCTCCTCCTCCTTCCCCGGTTCCACTGCTCGTTGCCTCCGCCGCAGCTTCTTCTTCTTCTTCTTCTTCTTCTTCTTCTTCTCCTTCCGGTTCGCCGACTCTTCAATTAAAAGCACACTGCATGGTTTGGCTCGGCAGCGCGCGCACACACACTCGCGGCACGTGCGGGAAAAAGTTTCGCGCCCCGGTTCCGAGCGACCGCCGGCGGGTCGACGGGTCCAGCGGCTGGGGGCCGCGGAAGCGGAAAGCGGCTGCGGAAGAGGAGCGACAAGTGCGAGAGACGATTTGCGCGCGGAATTGAGCGGCAGCGCAAGAGGCAGAGACTACGGGGGAGCGAGCTCGCTTACACAGGGGTCTGGCCAGCTGCGAATCGGCCCGGTAACTGAATCGAGCGCGCGGGGCGCGAGAGGCGAGAACCAGCAGAGACGGAACAACGTCGGCGGCGGGGGCGGCCGCAGGGGAGGGGGCGCCCCGAGTAGGTGGCGAGAGCGCAAGAGAGACTGTAGCCGGAAGATGCGCGGCGCGCAGGCGCGACGGCCCGCTCCACTTCTTTCGCGAGACACGCTGCCGCGGCGGCTGGTACAACTGGTGCGAGCGCGCGGCCGGTCAGCAGTCGGCCCGAGCTTTATTTTCCGAATTTTGAGATGGGTCGCTGCCCGCAACTGCCCGGAATTACGCTCTCTCTCTCTCCCTCTCGGAGGAGGGGGAGGGGAAGCTCTCCTTCCTTCCTTTGCTCGCCTTGAATTAGAGGAGGGCTTTGGATTCCGCGCCGACCGCCGACCGTTTATTGATTCCGGCAATTTGCGCGCCAACAGATTATTTGCCGAAATTATTCGCCGACCGGCGGTGTAATGTTATCGCGCCGGCTCTTTTCATTGGAAGGGAGATAAGCACAGCGACTGCGATGTGGATATCGGCAATTTTCAGGAGCTTACGATTATCGAGCTCACCTGATCCACTTAGCGTTCCATCAGTATTACCATTAATTGCATTTTTCTCCATTCTGCGGATTCAGGTTTTTGCTCGAATAATCTGCACGCCAAATATATATTACTCTATGAAATCATGTGAGACGTTGCTCGTTACCTGTTATTCTTCACTTTCTTTTTAATATACTTTTAGAAAAATATCTGTAGCGTGCCGCGAATTTTCGCCTCGCTCTCGTTTTTAGTTTTATCCGAAATTTTTTTCTCGCATTTCATAAAATATGACTTGAGTTAACGCTGTAGAAAGACAAAATACAGATATGTATACAAAAACTCGACCACTGCATCACGTTTCAAAGTGCAGATACGAGGTAGATGTTTGCGAAAGTTGAAAAAAGTAAATAAGCTCGAAAAGTCCAAATATTTCTAGCGAAACACAAATAAAAAGCGTTAATTCGATTGAACTCTCAAGTCGGCGGGGAATAATGCATAATCCGAGGGAGTAAGAAAGCGGCCCCGAGAGGAGTTAGTTTTCCTGAATATTAGAAAGCTCGAAACTATCCATATTGCAGGGAAAAGCGAGACAAGGCAAATATATCGACGTGTCCCGCTGCGCGGCTTGCGCGCGTACTCGCAGAAAAACGGGCGCGTGTCCCAGAGGACGTGGGCTGCCAACGCGCCCTGGCCCTACACGCTGCGCTCGCTCTTCCCCTACGCACCTGTCACGCAGCCTAGTATAATTTATTAGGCGCGCGAGCGAGCGAGAGAGGGAGCGGAGAAGCTGCGCTGGTTGCGCCAACGATATTTAACTCGGGCGAGAGGAGGCCTCGCCGCCGCCGCCGCGCGCAAGATTTTGATTCTCCGCGGGTGCGCGCCTCGATTTTTTACCTCCCGCGCTCGAGCCTGACGTATCTCCCCCTTTAGCCGCCCCGTCTATTCTTTCCGCTCTTCGCGCTCGCTTCCTTCCTCGCGCTCTCTCTCTCTCTCTCTCTCTCTCTCTCTCTGTTCTTAAAAAATTGGATTCATTTTGAATGGGAAGAAACTCCCCTAGACACCTACGCCCGTAGCTTTGCGAGTTTATTCTTTTCATTTAATACGGCTGCTTCCGGCTTACTTATTTCTAATATACTCGACGTCCGGATTCGTTCTGATAAATGCTGACTCGATGCATTAATTAGCAGTAATTGCCCAGCTTTTTTAGGTTATTAAAGCAGAAAATTGTAATTAACTAGTGTATTTTCGTTCATCAAAATATTCAATGTAAGCGTTGTGTTCATTAGTTTGAATCGCATTGCATTTTTTTAAACTTTTAAATGCTTTGAATAAATGTTCATTTTTTAGTAGACGGTTGAAAGTCGCTTTATAGAACTACATAAAATAGTTCAAAAACTATTTTCTGTGGAAAATCGGAAGAATCGTTCGAATAATCTCTCTTGCGAAAATTCCAGCGAGCTTCTAGTTTATAATTGGCGATAATTTTACGCTCTTCCCACAACAAAGCCGTTATAGTCGGATTATTATATAGATTAATACATTATACTTTTGCAAAAAGCCGTAAAATTCTCGAAAAGCTTCTCAAAAGTATTTATTTTTTTAATTTGTCTAATTGTAAGTTCCATAGTAAGCTTAAAGTCGAAGCGTGCAAAGTTCACAGAGTAAAATATAAGTAAATTTTCCGAAAGTTCAGAAATGGCTTGAGAGTATAAGTATTTACTAACGTGCTGATTGTAACGTAGAATCAATATTCCATCCAGAAGAAACTTTTACTGCAGGAAAATTCAAAACTGTATATTTGCAATATCTTCTTGAGCGCAAATGAAAAGCTAAAGCATGTTCGACTGCCAAGTAGACGCAAGCAGAATCTTATACCTGCGAAGCTTCGCTGGAAATAAATACGATTTCGTATAAAGGATTACGGCCTATTCGAACGAGCTTAAGTACGCTTTTTGCTCGCCGAGCTTCGAAGTCCGATTAAAGTTGCTCCAGCCATTTTCGCGGAAGCTTAACTCTTTCATCGTTAAAAAATCTCAATAGCTGTAAAATGAACGTAAAAAAGATTTTTTTTCAAGCTTGAAAATTTATAATATTTTTTATCATCTTGAACGGTATTGGCCTGTAAATGGATGTCGAATAATGAAAAAATAATGAAGGCTTTTATTAAAGGAGCATGAAAACACGAGTTTACCGAGTTTTTTCAATATTTAATTTTCTTTTATAAATATTATAAAATCCTATCTAAAACACTGATAAATTCATAAAAGAGCAGTTTGATAAGCTTAAATTATCTACTGTACGTGCTTGATTGCGCGTACTAAGAAAAAAATAAAATTTTAATTAGAACTTACCACACTGAAAGTTGATAAAAAGTGCTTTAATATTTTTTTAAGAACTTGTAATCGCCCGTAAAAAGGATATTATACCCAGAATTTTCACAGACTGAATGAATTCAAAGTACTTGGAATTGATGTCAATACCGGCAGAACTAATAGAGTTAAAAACGAAAGCAGATTTCAGCGTAAATATGCATGTAATTGCGAGCGCGGAGAACTTAGTAGATCCGGTATTTGTAACGGCGCATCGGTTAAGCTTACAAGCACGAGCTAATTGAATTAACCGTCGTTGGTTTGCTCCAGGTTCGACGAGTCGCTGCGGCACTTCGGGCGTGCCACGATCCACGAATGATTCTCGAGCCGCTCGTAATTTCCTGACGGATACGCAGACAGACGCTCGCGTGATTCGCCGCCAATGCACTACCATCCATTCATACCTTTTCCGCTATTCCCTCCTATTCCGAATTTCCAATTATTCCTGCAATTTTCCGTCGGCTCTCGAGATAAATGTTATTTGTCGAACTCGGGCATTGTCTTTCAAAAAAACACTCACCCCGGCACGATTTACGTTTTACAAACAGAAAAAGTACTTTAATATTGAAGAGGTATTTAATAAATTTCTTTCGAGGAAAGTTAGAGCGGCCTCTGATCTCTGGTATATTACGGAAATGTAGCTATTGCATTTGGCTAGCCGAGCGTAGGTAATTTCGCTGCTTTGAGAAACGCAACGGTCTTTCCGCGATCTTCTTTCTTGAGCGAGAAAAAACCGCGAAAGCGAATGAAAACGTTGCGCACCGCGCGGGAGGGGGACGACTGTTCTCGAAAATTAAATTTGATGTAGCCTTTGTCAGATGTAATATTAAACTGCAATATAGGAAAGCGGGAGGTAAGGTAGGAATATTAAATAACGCGCGAGACACTATCAAACGAAATTATTTAGTTAGTCCCCCTGCGCGCGATGTCGTTTTGGTGCCGGCTCATATAGGCGAGGCGCAGGAAACTTTGGGGAAGCGCTAAGCAAAATAGGAAGCGGTTGGCAAGCGCATTCTAGGCAGGCTTGTGGCGCAATTAGTCTAGTAGCCGCAGGTAGGCAACAATGGAGGCGCGGCGGCAGCGGTAGCAGCCTTTTCTGCGCCGGCCAACGTCACGGCGGACGTTCATTGCTCTCTCTCTCTCTCTCTCTCTCTCTCTCTCTCTCTCGGTCTCTGGGCAGCTCCCTTTGCCCCTTTAACGCAAGGCACGATAATCGTGATACAACCGACAAAACACAAGCGGCATAATAGCTGTAGCGTTAGGGCGTTAATCGCGGTTGAGTGAGCGCAGCACTGCGCTGGAGCCGATCCGCAGAGAGAGGCGCAGGAGAAGGAGAGAGGGAGGGAGGAAGGGAGGGAGAGAGAGGACTGATCAGTCGTGTTGCTCTCGATCAATATGTCATGACACTGGCGCGTGTTAAGCCCGCTGATCGTCATACCAATCTCTTTTGCGGTTTCAAGCCTGCTACTTCGAATAATTGCACCGCCTAGGGCATTATGTTGCGCGGGCTTTTTTTCCTTTCGTCCATCCGGCTCTCTTTGATTATTTTCTGCTCCCGGTGCGTGATGACATTTTTCTCCTTTTCTCCTGCCTCTTTTTCGACTAGTGCTAATGCATTCTTTCATTTTCCCCGAGCCTTTGTGCCAGCTGCACGAACGCGCGCTCCGCTTTAATACCGCGCGTATCAGGAAAAAAGGCGCTCCGCGAAAATTTCGCGTGTGCGCGCGCGCGCTTGCCTCTACGTGCCCGCTGCCCGCGGAATGCTGCAGAACAACTAGGCTGCCCCCCCAATGCGTGCAGCCTAGTTCTTTCGCTCTGTCTCTCTCTCTCTCTCTCTCTCTCTCTCTCTCTCTCTCTCGCGATAAAGAACCGAGCGGCGCCGGATATATTGTTTAATAAGGCCGCCCGAAACTCAAATTGCAAACTTGCAAATTCCTCTTTCGAATGGATTTCGAGGAGGTTAAATGTTGATTGTGCCGCTATTTTAAAAGCTACTGAACCCTTCCGGTAAATGTGTATTCGCATGCTTGCATCATGCAATTTTGTAGCGCCGTAACTTCTAAACTAGTTACGTTAGAGCGCTCAAGTTTTGCATACATATTCACTGCTCCCGGCTTTCCAGCTGTTAAATTTGAACATTAGTTTTTTCATATTCTAATAACTCGAAAAGTTATGCTAAACATTTTCCGGATTATATTTCTTCGTACTTTTGCGACGCTCGCGTGAGTTTTTGTATTTTTCGCATTCTGCGCTTCTTTTCTTCGCGAACCTACCAAGAACTCAACTGAACTTCATTTGGCTTATTGCAGGCTGAAATTAAATTTTTATTTTACAGCACCTCCGTAGCGTGCCAATTTTTTCAATCAATCAGACACGTATTTTAAAAGTTTTTTCAATCTAAATGGAGCGGGAAAGTACATCAGATTGCTAGTTTAAATAAAAGTTTCAGCTCAAAATTGAAAGACGAAAGAACGAAATCAATATGAGAATAGCTGAAACGTACGGCAGTATTGAAGTTTTCTTGGAAAATGAATTTCTCAAATATAAACAGTATTTCTGATCGTTCAATCACGCATGAAAACGTATATGCATCATAAAGCGGCGGAGAGAAAAGGGAAAAATATTTTCTCGGCGATGGCGCGAAAAGCGAGAGGCGGCGGCGCGAGTTTTCAAAAAACATGTATTCATTAAAAAGAAGAAGCATACTCTTGCCCGCGAGGGGTAAGAGGAGGAGGGAGCTCGCAATACGGGAGTTCGTGATAAAATACCGTTTGCAAGCATCTGCCTGTACGTGATCCGCTTTGTTTCTTCGCTGCTGATCCGCCGTTATGGGATCCCCGACGTCTGACTATGCATTGGCTCAATCTCCTTGAAGATAGAGAGAGGAGCGGCGGCCCGAGCAGCGGAGCAGAGTCAGGAAAAGAAATTTTCTAGCGGATCGACGGCAATACGAGAAACAGAATCTCTGGCAGCTGGCACAGTCACGCGGATGGCGGGCTGGAAGACAGGAGCAAGTAGCAGCCCCGTTCGCCTCCCCATCCGACTTTCATTTCTTTGCGCGAGGAAAGGGGACCGAGTCGTGCGTGCTATAAAAATCCAACTGAATTCACATTTGCCCGCCCATTTATCCGGCTTTACCTGCTCATGACTCTGCACCTACGACTGTAATCCGCGCAGTACCAGCAGAGCTTTTTCGCTTTTCGCGCTTTTTCTCTCTCTCTCTCTCGTCTTCTTTTGCGATTTCATTAATAGAATCCTCTGCGAGAGAGCGACCGGTGAGGATGACAGCCGATACGCGCCGAGTGATTATTATCGGCTCGGCTAGTGCTCTTGGCCTGCGGCGACAGCATCCGGAATCGAAAAAACTCGTGCTTTTTAATTAAAAACCATTCAATTACGCAAGTCGCATTCCGTAGAAAAATGAAATCCATCCACGTTCCTCTCTTTTTTCGCCTGATTTCCCTTTAAGCCTCGGCAAAAAAAGGGGCGAGCTCCCGCAAAGTCAGCTGATCGGCGACCCATTGAAATTCTACTGATTTAACCACTGTTTTCGAGTTATATGAAAACCAAGCAAAAGCTTTTTGCCGGGGCTCGGTTGAAACCCAGAAGCGAGAGGAGGATATTTCTCAGAGTCGTTGGCTTTTGCAGCTTATAACGAAACGCAATTTTTTACGGCACTGCAAAAACGTAAGCCAGAGATTAAAAAAGAAGAAGGCCGAGCGCTCTTCTCACTTTCCTTCGGCTCTTTCCGAGTCTTGCTCTTCTTCTCTCTCTGTTCATCACCCAGTGAGATACTGTCTCTTTTTCACTTGAGGCTCATAGCTTGCCAGGAGTTGCGGGCTGCACACACATACATTGGCCCAACTGGCACTGGCTGTTCGCTCTCTCTCTCTCTCTCTCTTTGGTTTTTCCCTTTTCTCCCCCTGCGGTGTTGGTATTTATGACCTCGAGGAAACCGCAGCCACGGGAAAGCTGTTCAGCGGCGGTCGGGGCAAGCGCCGATCCTACGGAAGCGTTTTTTCCAACGACGTCCAGCGGCCCGAGCGCACGTGTGCGCTCGAAAAACGCGTTCGTGTGCCCTAACACAGAGGGGCGGAAGATAGCCCAGAGCAGATAGGAGAAAGGGAAAAGAAAATATTGCAAGCTGAAGTTGCTCGAGCTAAAAGCCTTAATCGTTGTTTTTACTTCCTTACTTTCGGATGAAAGGAATTACCGGGCCGAGCGTCGGCGGTCTGCTGACTTTATGGTGCATTTGCGCCGCTATTCCCGAAAGCTCTTCATCTTTTGGCGCTTTTCCGACTTAGAGCTGTTCTACTTTTCCCTCCAGTTGCTGCCGCCGCCGCCGCCGCTTTCTTTCCGCGCCGGCAAAGATTCTCTCCCGCCGGCCCTTGTTTCGTAAACAATTACCGTTTACGGAACAAGTTTCGCATCGCGCTCGAGTTCTCGTTCTCACGTCGAAACGCGGATTCGATTCATACGTCGAGCGACTTGACGGCCGCGTCTCGCGCGACGCATTTCCCGTTTTCATTTCTGTTATTCTTTATGATATTCGGCTGCTTGCTTCGTTGGCTCCCTCTTACTTCCCTCTCTCGTGCTCGTTGAGCTCGGAAGCCGACAACTTGATATTGGAATCCTTCCAAGCATTTCACAATTTAGGTGGCATCTCCGCCTTGCGCGGAACTCCCGACTTCTGTGTCCGTTATCAAAGTTATTTTGCATATTTCTAATTGCGCTTTCATTAAGTTTCGTAAGAGAGAGGGGACTGTCTGAACTCAGCCAGGAGAAAGCTGCCAGACAAGAGAATACCCTAATGAATCACTATAGGACGTAATTCTATGACAAAAGTGTGAACGATGAGTCGGTTCAACACCTCGGGCCACCAGTTATATTGTGCAGAAATTTAATTACTTCATTTCTAATCTTCCACCTGGCTATTTTTTGAGACATTTAAAAACGAAAGCTTTCCTTCTGATTTTCCGCATTAAATCGTACGTAGACGTGAGGCTGGCGAAGCAACACCAGCGGCGGAGAGTCTGACGTAAAATTTGCCTTTGCTTTCGTTTCTTCATTTTTCGAAGGTATCTCGCAGAGGAAAGAGAAAGATAAAGTAAGTCTAGGCGGATGTACGTGAAAATGCATTTACAAGTGCTTGACAAAGTCTCGACTATCATCGCAGTTCCACTCGAGACGGCCGTTAGACCGTTGACTTATGTACACTCGACAAGATTAACAAGCTGGATACTTTTCTCCCGCTTTTAAGTCCCCTCTTCTTTCGTTAAAGAAGAGTTGTCCTGCGGCTTCCGATCAAATTTTCTCCCACAATAAGGATGGCACGAGTGTGCATTCTTCCCCTTATTAAGCTTTTAGTATCCTATCGAAACGTTAGCACTCGTTATATTCTCCTATTCGTTTTAACGAGAATTAACAGATTTTTAAAAGTGCGATTTCATTCAACTGCAAAAGAACTTTTTATCGCTCCAATAAAGCACGCAGCGAGTTTACAACGGCGTTTGACGAAGAGTGTGAAATAAATCTAAATTAAAATCAGTATCTAAAATCTCTATCTCTCTCTCTCTCTCTCTCTCTGTCTCTTCCGGGGTTTATTTCTTCCCTTTTACGCGCGATGATTTGCGCGAGAGTCCAGATAACGAATTAATGTATTCCATCCGTCGGCCCATTTAGAGGGTAATGGGAAAAAAGCGAAGAATTTGCTTAAGCGTATTTATAGCTTGAGCGGGTTGGATAGAAGAGCCGCCGAGGTTTAGAAATGCCGGGGCATTTAAAGGGCTCGGCTGCTGGGCGCATACATAAAAGTCGCTATACGCCCGCCGTCGGCCGTAGCTACGGGGGGGCTCTCCGGGCGACTGTGTGCGGCGCGTCTCGCGCGTGGCTGCCGCGGGAGTAGATGGGCTGTCAGGCCGGGGATGTTCCCTATGGGACCCGTCAAACGTACGGCAGAGAGAGAGGAGAGGGGCTGAACCTGCTTTTCTACGGGCGGCTTGTCTCTCCGTGATCTCCCCGAGGGGCCAAGTGATAAAAACCTGAACTAGTCAGCATCTGACAATGAACGCGAGAGAGCGAGAGAGCGACTTTAGCCTCTCCACTTTTTTCGACAAAACGCGCGCGCCGGCTTTCTCTCTCTATGTCCATTTGTCTATATGAATCATAGCCGCCTCGCGCTCGTTCGGGCTAAATTCTGACATCAGAAAATCGAGTCTGCTACAAACGTATGCGCCGCTCTTCCACGGCGACGGATCAATCGACACGGGCTCTTCGTCAAATATTTAATGCCGAGTGCGCTGAAAAATGTCGCAGACGGCGCGACTTTTCACCCGGCTCAACCCTTTATCCTCTATTTTACTCAAGCTCTTCCAATGTCATTTGAACGTCATTTTAAGTAGGTTTTCAAGCTAGCTGAATATTAAGCCAGTCTATTACACTTGATAAAGCGAATTTCGCTAGTTTGAGGTAAAGGCTCATAAAGCACTTTAGAAGCTTATAATTACCGGGGCAAACTTTATTAGAATAATTTAACTTTTTATGCTTTGGTCAACTGCTCTCGGCAGCCTTCCCCGGGGAGTGCATAAAAGCTGAATTTAGGGTTTCACAAAAGCACCGCGCAAGTCCGTAAATACGACAAGTTTTCCTGTAAAAACGGGATTTCGAATTAAGGTGAAAACCGTAAGATTTAATGGGGCCAATTCCCTGCCTCGGGCTGACGCGCGCCATTCCCCAAGCTGATAGTGTTAACAGTAGCCGTCGGGAGTAGGAAAGGAGGCGAGTTTCGTGCTCCTCGCAGTTCGGGCAATCTGGCTAAAGTAGCAGACGAGGCGCGACTGACGGGTTGCGCGAGCCGCGGAAGAGTCGGCCCCTGTAGTTTGCGAGTCTGATTAGAAGCAAGAGCCGAGTGGCGCGCGGGCGAGCGCGAGCAAACCGGACGCCGCTACCTACCTACGTGTACCTGTTGTTGCACGAAACTTCTGCCGGATTCCCGAGATAATGCGGAAGCACTCAAATTTCGATAATCCGATCTCGCGGAAAGAGGATCGCGACTGCCTTCGTCTAGAGGCTTGAGGAAACACGTAAACAGGCGGAAGGCACTTAAAGCCGCGAGCTCCCTGCTCGAAAAAATTGCCTCCTCGGAGAAATGCAAAAATTGCAATGAAGCAGGAGAAAGTTGGAAGGTTATATAGCTCGGCTGCGGGTGTCGACATAATATAGAAAAAGTTTCTGGCGCAGGTAGATGGCTGGGGGGAGAGAATGGAAAAGGGAGGAAAAAGAAGGGCCCGGAGACGAGGGAAGAAAAAGGAAGAGACTGCGCACGCGTTAAGGTGCCGCAGATCCGCTCCTCTATCCGGTAAGAATACATTATGCCCTCGAGCTAAGTAACTCTTTTTACTCCGTCCAAGTTCGACACGGAGCGCTTTGTCGTCGAGTCTCCGTAGCGGGGCTCTGCGCTTTATCAGGATAAGTCCTTTAATAGCGATCGGTTCCAGGCTGGACGAGCAGCTAAAGAGAGAAAGCGCTGGAGATTGGGAGAGAGGCTCGCCGAAGCCGGCTACATTTTCTGCTGCAGCGCGGCCATAAATTACAGCCCTCTCTCGCTCGGCAATCTCAGTACTCCAGATAAATAAGCTAACTTTTCCATTAAAACCTGCTTAATTACTGGCCTCGCCCGGGCAGCGACGAATTAAAGAGACGCGAAAAAAATATTTCTAGCTGCTACGTGTTGAATTGCTCTCTCCGGCGCTTTCGGAAATTAGACCTGGAAAGAGCCGAATGAATCACGGGAAAAACAAGCGTAGAAAGCTGCCAGCTTTATGCAGGATAACGACACTTTTTCTCTTTTTTTCTTTGTTCGACCGAAGCTGCAAAATGAAGCTGTTGACGATCGCTCATGCCAGCGTTGGGCGCCAAATGACTGTTAGTCAATCAATGCGAACAACTGAAAATATATCGCTAATTGAAACGTCAATGAACTTCAACATATTTCAATTTATCATCCTTTTACGATATACACGTATTAATAATAAGCTAGCTTGCTTATTAAACGGCTAGCCGTTTGTCATTGTGCATTACCTTTCATATTTAAATTTCTAGCCCGTTAATGTGTTGTAATAACTATTACCATAATACTCTTAACGCATAAATGAGTTACACGTTAATAGCAAAACTGAAACTTGAAAGCAAAACAGTTTATCATTGCCTAATTATATGTATCTATACTTTTCAGTCATGCTTTTAACCTTTAGAGGGCGGGAATTGGGGGCGTGTTATCAGCCTAAAAAAATGCATGAAAAGGTATCTTATATCATGGATTGATCATGGGTAAAGTGTCGATTACGGGTTGCGCCAATATATTAGCTTTCCAAATGATATATTTCAACTGAAAACAGTTAATAACGAAATTTTGAATTGTTTTCGGAAAGCAATCTAGTTATAAATACATTTTACAAAAACTGCTCTCATAAAAATAGAACTATAGTAAAGGAACTTGATCGTAGAAATCAAACTTTTCGCCCACAAAATTTAATTCCGACGATTAAACCACCAACGTCCGTTATAATTATTTTCAAAAAAATTCAGCGTTATTACTATCATTAATCAAAATTAATTTTGTTTACTTGTGAACATTAATGTTATTTTCACAGCGGATGTATTTCTCTTTAATTTGTCGTGTAAAATAAAAAGAAGTTGAAACACAGTTCATAACTTTTAAATGCGCATAACTTTTAAATGGCGACAAAAATCACCCCGTAAAACGGTCCTGTGTGCTTGTTCTTGGCGTCAACCCGCGGGGCTTTAAAAAAAAAGGCGTCGAGTTGTGCGTAGACGGTTGTTGGAGTAGCTTGTCCTTTGCTAAAGGATACTTGCCTCGTAGCCTCGGTCTAGACGTCAAGCTCCATGAAACAAAAAATTCTCTGCGCTTGTTACTTTCTGAAATTGTTTCTTTAAAACACTCAATGATGATTTTACATTGAAGCGTCAAAAACTGCCTCTAAATATTTACGATTTATTTACAAACTTGATTTAAAAATATTAGTAAAAAGAATTAATTGTTTTGCAGGCTTGCAAAGCACTTGACTCAATAATAGGGATTTATAAAGTTCGGTCTGAATGCGCGAACACATGTATGTATATATAGGAACGTTTATGCCCGTGAGAAAATTGAGGGGTGAGAGAGTGATGCCATCCAAGTGTCACTAGCTATCTCCATCATTTCAGTCGATGAGGCGTCAAACGCAATCAGAGTGGAGATTGCTCGTCAAAGCCTGAGGCTTCGCACTTCCCAACGACGATATACCCTAAGCCGATAATCCGACCAATTATTATAGATCGCAACTGCGCAATTCAGAAAAGAGGCCATTAAGTGTGATTCTTGCCGTAAGTTTTTATACCTTCAACTAATTTCCAGTCTCTTAGTTTATTCGTGCAAGCGTGTTTCTCGTTTTTGCGACGTACTTCAACCTACTCATGCCATCAATTACATAAACTCCACGCGTTCCCTGTGCAAATACATATATACTTACCTGAGCGTTCTGCGCAGCTTCGTTTAATTGAATCTGGTCCTCCTGTTATATATTAACCTATGCTGGTATAATACCAAGTTTCACTATTGCGGCGGATTAATATAGAGCGAGATGCTAGTTTATTAATTTGTTTTAATTAGAGGAAAGCTCAACGCTGCAGAGATGCGGGTGGCTGTCTGCCTGGTTGATTGCATCGTTTGTTTGATTTCTCTTGCAGAGCCCACCACTGCCACAAGGCGAGCGGCTGCTTCAAACACAACAACTACGCACACGGCCAAGTTGAATAGCGATTTGCGGCAGAAAGGGAGACAGAGGGAGAGCAGCGGACGAAGGAAACTCGGTTGCTTTTATTTAAACAACTCGTTCCTTTAACATTTAACATTTGCTTTTATTTAAACGACTCATTCCTTTAACATTTAACAAAAGAAATCAATGTCTTCCAAAAGTGGACTCGGCTTGAGTTTAAATAAAAATATTTCTAGGACAATCGAAATATTCCCTCTATTTTTTATTTTTTCAGAATTAAATTATAAGCAATATTTAAAGTTTATCTTAAAAATATACTAATGCAAAACAGTAATATTTTACGTTTAAAAGTTAATAATACTGTATCTAATATGTTTCGACTGTTTTTCAAGTGCATTGTTACTACTTAAGAATGAATTTCGCATATTTTGGTTTCACAACATCTGGTTTTTTATATAGGATTATTCAATATATAAGTGATGATTTTGTACAGTTTTATAACAATTCTCTTTAAAAAAAGTGATGCATGAATAAAATAATTTTGATTGTCTGATTCTCATGGAAAATGAGACCAGATTGGCCAAAATGTCAACGTTACTGTCGTCTTAAAGGACTTACGCGATTGTGTATAGTGTAAGTAAGGTTAGGTTATAAGTGAACTCGCAGAAGCACGCTTTATAAATTATTGTATTTAATTTTCATTAATTTATAACATATTCTGCGCGTTTGAATGTGAAATTTGCCAATCGAAACTGTTTCCCAAAGTCTGCGCTTCACAATTCATTTGTGACGTATCCATAAATTAAAATAATTTCAATGTTATGTAGGTTAGAAATATTATTCGCTATTAAGTCTATATTAAGCGCGTTACGCGACGGATGGTGCTACTAAATTAAATATAGTATTTTAACGAATTATGATTGTATGTATGAGCGATTCCACGTCAGCCGGAACGAAACTCTACCCAAAATTCCTGTTGATGGATTTTAATAATTTTGGACTTGAAATTTTCCTTTCTATATCCGTTTTCTGATACTTACTGATTTCAAAATAGCAGTTGAAAATGGCGTTCCGAAACCAGAGAAAAATTAAATGTCCAGCAAAAAAAAGCTTGTAAAAATAAAAATTTGCAACCGATCGGGTCTCATTTCGGCTGAAATTGTAGCTGATGGACGACCCTAAAAAGCTGGTATGGTAGGTTGACAAATCCAACATGACGGATCCAATATGGGGGTCAAAAATCCTAGATGGTGGCCGAATTTTTGAAAATCAACTGACCATATTTGGTATTCGGGGTTTTTAAGGTCGCTGATTACGAATCCGATGTCATATCTGCAATATTGAAGATAGCAGACAATATTTTTGAATTCACGAAATCATAAAGAAGTACTGTTACGATGTATAGACAAGTAATAACTAAATATTTGTTAGTACACTAACTCACAAGTCTCGAGACCTTCACTTTTTAATTCAAGTCAAGCAAAATAATTAAATGGTTAGCCTTTTTTAGAATAACATTTAATCTAATGTCGTAAGTTTTACCCTAATTTCGAGTAAATTTTATCTAGTGCAATATTTATACATTTCTCATATATGTAATTCAGAATTTACTCGAAAACTGTGTAAATTTTACTTGAAAAGAATCTAAATTTTACCCCGTCGGTAACATTATCACAACAAAACCGTTAAACATAACCTCAGCAGTAAATATATTTTGGTTGCAAATTTTCTCAAAATTGTTTAATTTTAATATTAAAATAGTATTGTAAATGCACATGCAAGTATTGAATTTTTCTTTGAGGATACTTTTTACTCAGTTTTCCAGTAAAAATTCGTCTGATGATTAATTTACGAACAGATGGCATCGCATTCTCCAGTTACTCGATTTTCGGGTAATTTTTAATCTGAATTTCGAGTAAATTTTATTTGAAAATTTTGCCTTGTCTGTATATGTACAATAAAAGTTATTAGCATATAGCTTTCATTTTATTTTGTACTTTTTATACAATATTATTCAAGTACACGACTATAAATAACTCTACTATGATTTAAATAATTATACAATACAGTGGAATAAATTTGATACATAAAAATCTTTCCAAGTATTATTCGAAATTTAAAAAATGTATTTCATTTATGTTATGATTTCTCTCCCGCTTTTAAGTGAATTTTATGACCTTAAGTACCGTGAAAAGTACGAAAAGGCCAATAAAATTAATCCTGGTTACTTCAAAAATTTCGTTACGAAAAAGTTAAACTATTAAGAAGAAATACGGATCGCCGTTTTAAAAGTTATGACTCTTAAAATCTACAATTTATTGCAGTCATTAATTTATAGATTAATCAAATATTTTTATATTAAAGCATTGAATTTATATTAATAAATGAATTTTCAGTCATTTTAAATCTTGACAAGAAATAATAATGTAGGTTTGTAAACAATAAATAATAATATTAGTATTAATATTTATTAACAATTTGTTGAGGTAAGTTATTATGAAAATACAAATTCTCTATTTCATTCTGGCTCTATTAACACCACTTTTAATATCATTTTTTAAGTTGTTTAAAAGTGACGTATAAAACGTTTTATTCAAGATATGCAATATATTTACACAAACAAATGTGTCTTCTTCAATTACCCGATAAGCTTAAGAATATATTAGTAATTTTTTCTTATGAATATATTTCATTTTTGATCAAATAAGATTTTAGGTTTGTTCGATGTTAAGATATTGAATTTTTAAGATTTGGGTTTTTCCTTAACTTGCAGAATGTGTTAATTTGAAATGTGGATTCAAAAAATGATGTTAATACATTACTAGTACATTTATTATAACATTGCTATTAATACGTTGCTGTCATATTATAAGTTACGTATGTAATGATAATTATTGATTCGTAAATCGTCTTCATTTTAACAAAAAGAATTATTCCCTTTTAATATAAAATTTCATTTAGATCAGTTACAAGCATTGAAAAGAATTTTATTTTGAACATATCTCTTTCCAGAGTTACAAGTATATTTGAGTTGCCAGTAGAATTTAAATTCAAATATTTTTTAGTAATTTTAATTTTAATTTTTTTCGATTATTCTTCTATTTACTAGAGAAAATCAAGATTGATACATTAATCAAAATGCACATCTGTTAAAATTGTAGTATACAGTAATATTTCTTGTTTCATAGACGTCTTATAGCCCGGTAAAGCTTAATTTTTCCTTTATCAAATAAAGTCTAAGGTTGTAGTTTTTAGCCGGGGTAATTTTTTCCGATCCTAGAGCATTACATCAGGCAGAAAAAAAGTGTGAAGTCTTGCAGGCAATCGATTGAATACCGCGACGAAAGCCAGCCACTGGAGCGTGCAGTATATACGTACGTGCACGAGGTGCAGTGTATACGTCTATAGCAGCCCGGATACGTAGCCGGAATCGGAAGAAGTAGAAAAGGGAAAGAAAAGACGAAGCACAAGGCGATGCCAGTACACCCGGAACGTTTCCCCGAGAGCTTATGAAATTGAAGCGAAAATCAAGCTTGGGGAGGACGCAAGACCAGCGGCGTGTGTCTGCCGCTTGTGCTTGTGCGCGTGTGCAGAGGCTGCGCCGAATCATTTGAACTGCAAACGGTCAATGGATGGCTGAACCTCCCCTCTAATGAAGCGTACCGCGCAAAAGGAACTTTAGAAGTCCGGAAGAGGAAGACGCAGAGAGCGATGCAGGCCGCGGTGCAGTAGCAGCAGTAGCAGCAGCAGCAGCAGCAAAGCCAGGCAAAGCTGGCAGGCAAATTCAATTGAATCGTCTTGGATTCGAAGCGGTAATAACGTTACGAGCGAATAGAATCGCGTTAACGATCGCGTTCTTTCTCGTTGTTGGCTGAAAGCCGGTCGATGTCGGCCTTGTTTTACCCAGTGGCTCGCGGGCGTTGGTGCAGCTCTCCGGCCAGAACTCGATCGAGATCGTCACCGTCTAATTGAATTGGCGATTCTCTCTTCTTTTATTTGCTGCTCTTTCTCCCGCTTTCCATCCCGTTTTCTGCTTCTTCTACTTGGCGTAACAGCGGCGGCAGCGTCTGGCTTTCTTTCTCTCGCTCGCTCTTCTTTTTCGCCACTTTGCTTTCGCAATTAAAGTGCCACTCGTCCGGCGCACAATTTAAGAGCAAAATTACCGGGTCTGACTCGTATAATCGAGCTGCACTCGAACGGCCGTCCGGCGACTTTGACTTGTTAAAATGTACAGAGCGGCGTTGCGGCGAGCTGCTCTAAAAGCCGAAACTCGTTTCGAATGAACGGCCTGCCCGGCGCCGAGCTGCGAAAGGCTCCTGTGCCATGTAACGCACGTATGATGCATGTACACGTCGTGAATGGTGACACTCTGCCATCTCCTGAAAATTCGAAGCGAATCGGGAGATAGAAAGCAGGAGCGGAAGATACGTGGAGGAAGAGAGATGAGAGATCATCGCCGTTCTCGTTGCGGTTTTCGTGCAAAAGAGCGCGTTCGTTGCTCGACGGATGGGACCGCTGTGCTGTCACCGAAATCGATCGACACGCTGCAAAACTAGATTTTCCAATTCAAAGGCGCTTTCTTGAATACGGAATCTCCTCCAATTGGCTTGTTCGGCCAAATTATTTAATATAAATATTCTGAACGGCGCCTTTAATTTAATAATGCTTACAGTGCTTTAAAAACATTTGTAAAGAATGAAGCATTTTGAGCAAATGTTTTCTATGTAGATAGAGCAAAAACACTCTCTGTTGGGCTTTTCTTTACTTCGTGGAATTCCGATAGCACAGTGACACTGCTTTCAATGAATAACTTATTTTACAATAACGTTATTTGTTCAATGCTATAGAATTGTGAGAATCGAGTTTATTCAATGCTCTTTACAAATCAAAATTATTGAAAACAATTCTCCGAAATGAAATTCATAAAGCAAAATAATGCGTACTTCCAA
This sequence comes from Ormyrus labotus, assembly GCA_035582975.1. NCBI lineage: Eukaryota > Metazoa > Arthropoda > Insecta > Hymenoptera > Ormyridae > Ormyrus > Ormyrus labotus. Next base: position 19,803,856 of record JAWWEO010000009.1, on the reverse strand, counting down.
AAAGTATGCAACAAAAGTATCTTGCGAAAATGATACTTCAATTGTGCACAACATTAGTGAAATTTTTAATCAAATTAAAACACTGTTTTCCTTGCGAAACTCTGCACGGAAAGTAAGAAACTTAAAATTGTAAAAGTTCGACAATATATTGTCTCCCTACAAATTTGAATTTGTAAACTCTGTTAACTAATTAATTATAAAGCCGATTTTCGTGAATACTTAGCTAGGAAATGAGCAAGTTTTAGCTACAAGCTCGCGCTCAGATATGTGTGTTAACAACTGTGTCAAAGCAGCATATGCACGCATCAACTTAAGCTCAAAATCAGCTATTCTACTACCATTACGATTTTAATACGCATAACAGTGCGCACAAACTTCACAACTTGCAACATTGCCTCTTCGTTTGGAAGTAATATAGCATTGCAGAAAGTATTAAATGATTAATTAAATATTTCGAACTATTTCAAAGTTGAGCACTGTTGCTGGATAGTTTATTATTACTTTAAATTAATAGAATCTGGCAAAATATAATTATACTTCAATTATAAAGAAGCTTAAAGGGCTCAAAAGCTTCGGTCGATTCAATAATTATGAAAAATCTGTTTAACACAAAAAGTATAACGATATTATTTTCGATTATCAGGAGCGAAAAGGGTTGTAAATTTTGGCCGAACTCGCGAAAAGCACGTACTGCCTTGATGTACTGCTTACCCAAGATTATGGAAAAAGTTACTTAGAAGGCTTAGAAGCATTGAGTGGCGAGGCGGGCTGTAAGCCGCGATGATCCTAGAAAAACACGCTCGTTCGGTAGTGCAAGGAGCCGGCGCTCCGGGCTGAGCTCTCTCTCTCTCTCTCGCGACTGCGGGGGCCAGGGCAGGCAGTAATTTTGCAAAAGCGCGCAGAGAGGGCGCGTAATCATCGCGGGCAAGTCAACAGAGTGTGAAACGCGTCATAACACGGAGGTGGAGGCGGCGGAGGTGGTCGCTAGGCCACGTAGGCTCTTGAGCGAGCGGGGGGAGAGAGAAAGCTGCCGCAGCTTGTAGCGGTACGCACGCACGAGCAAGTTTTCGCGCGGATTAAATTTGTCGCGGGCGCAAGGTAAGCCCTAGTTGCCAGAGGGAGAGAGAGCCCGACCCTCTCTCACCCTCTCGAGTTTCGCTGCTGCCGCCGCCGCCGCCGCCGCCGCCTCTGCGCGTGGAGCACTCGATCCCTGACGAGCGGGCTACTGCTGCTGCCGCTGCCGCTCGACCCTGACGAGCGTGATTAGCGCCACCGGGAGCCGCTCTCGAGACATGTACGCGAGCGAACCCTCCTTGTGCAAAAGCCCGATAAGCTCAGTCTTACGCGAGATGTTTGATGCGCAACAAGGCACGCTGCACCGACCATCCCCCCCGCACAAATTACGACTGACCCAATGCAGTCTCTGCTGCTACTTCCGCCGCCTCTCACTTTCCTCTGCAGTCTGCACCTATTGTTCCTTTGTTCAACGCTCTTCGTCAAAAGTTATTCTATGCTAATTTTCATTGGTTAAATTTTTCATAGCGCTTTATATACAGTCAAATGTAAAATTAAATGGACGGGAAGAGCTTTATACGGTCTTGTTGAGCAAGTATTGGTGCATAGAAAAACAAGCCTACGGTTCGCTGGGTTTTTAACATTTTTTTTAAAGTAATAAACTAAAAGCAATAAAAAATCGGCCGCATTGGTGGAAAAAGCTAGAAATATGGAAAAAGTATTGCCTTTTTTTTGTCAAAAAAGACCATCGAGACTTAGTAAATGTTCAAAAAATTGTTGCATCTGAAATTATTTCAACTTTTCAGATCGCAAATAAAAAATTTATCGTAACAAAAATAAATCACTCTTGTTCTTTTTAATATAATAAACGATGGCCTCTGAAAGCATTTAAGTAATCAAAACATTTTTTTTTATTATTATTATATATTTTAAAATTACATCTACATTCATTTCAATAAGTCATCCGCGGCATTCGATACCATTGCGCCTCACGTATTTGTTGTAAATATTTTGAAAATGCGATTTTTCCATTTCAACCTATATTTTAAATAACACTCGAGAGACAAACATTTTGAAAACCTCGGAAAAAGAGGAAAATTATTATTTGGCACGTAGCTTTTTTCCAATCGATGCTTCGCACCCTAATTCAACAAAGTACTGTATACAATAGACGCTTATAGCGACTAAAAAAACATTTCGACTTTTTGATATTAAAGTTCTTTAGATTATTATTTATTATTTAGATTATTATCTAGCAGCGTTTCTACTTTTATCTTCCATTTGAATTTATTTGCTATACGTGATCTTATCGTGAGACAGATTAGCATTTTCACTGATTTCCAGGAAATTACAGCCAGATATACAGTGGAAATTTTAAAACAAATTCCTATCTTTATTAAATCAAGAAATATTTTATGTCGAAAAATGTCATGCTGCACTTTCCTGCGAATTATGAGCGAAAGTGAGAATTGAAATAAATGAAGTGACATGAAGCAGTACGTTAGCTGAAGGGAGGAAAATTTACAAAATTTAACATCTTTAAAATTCCGTTAAAAGTCAAAACTGTCACAGCCGCGTACGCGTATGAGCATCCAGCATTTACAAATTCACAAGCGCATCCGCCTGGTTTAACTGACTTTGCCAGTTAAGCGGCGAGGCAGCAGTAAAAACTGGAGCTGCTTAAAAGTTTCGATTGTACAATTAGAGGATTAAATAGCCAATGTATAGGCGGGCGATAACGGGATTGGAATGGTAAGTGGGTGCACAAAGCTCAGGGAAAGCGTTAGTCGTAGGTCGAATTTCTGGAACGGTAGCCGCCGCCGTCTCTTTCGCTTTATCCCCTCGTCGCCGGAAACTGGCGCGAGGCAGCAGTAGCAGCAGCAGCAGCAGCAGCATCGTCGGGTCGCGGAAAGCGCGGTGTGTGCACGAACCACTTAGCAGCCGCTGGCGCGTAGCCAGGCACAATCCCCGCTGCCGGCGCCTTTCACGAGCGCGCAGAGCGCACACCTGGACCGACTTCCGCCATTAATAGATTATCTGCTAAGCATTCGTCTTAGTCCTCCTCGTCAGCGCCTTTCCACCTTTCTTCGCCGCTTGCGGCCGCACTTAAGCCCCAGAAAATCACGCAAAGCTTCGATTAATGTTCCCGGCTGCCTGCTGCAGCTTTTCTGAAATGAAAAAGCTCCCTTTTCGCCCGGAGAATAAAAGGCAAATTTACGCGCTTCCTTTCTTGACTACTGCGCCTCGCCGAAAGAAGGAAGCTCCATTTCGCCCGGGAAGGAGCAGAGGTAATCTCGGTCGACTATTCCTCGCCACGAGCCTGTCGCCGCTGTCCGCAGAACGAGGGAGAGGCAGAGAGAGAACGAGGCATGCAAAGAGTGGGAGAGAGAAAGCGCGACGGATGCAAGCCAAATCAATACGCGCGGTCACCGGAGCCGCTACCGCCGCTACTGCCACTTCCTGTCCGTCTCTGCCTCGTGGAAAATAATGACGAGGGACAAACTCGAGTCGGTTATCCTCTTGTGGCCAAGCACTTAATAACTTCTCTTAAAAAATTACACGCTTTCGCGCTACCTGTTGCTCGCGCCGCTTCCATGGTAAAACTCCTTGGACTTTTTACCAAATCCTCTCACGGCGAAGATCCTGGGCATAAAGGATTTGGTTTAGAGAGCAAGAGATTACGAAATGTTTGCCGAAAGCTTATTTTCTGAATTTTAGTAAGCTCGCTAAGGACGAAACTTTTTTCGAGACCTAAAGAGGAGACGATTCTTTATTTTGTGCTTTTTCATAACGTGTCGTGCCGTTTTATGCAGTTTAAATATTTGAAAGCCGATTAATTCGCAGCCCGGCGTTTAAAGCGGGTTTAATTAATGTGAGGCGAAATTAAAATTTTATTCGGGTTTTAGCAGGTCTTTTACAATCATTTCGAAAAGTAAAGTGTAGTCTAGTACCCATTGAATAAACGTACGTATGGACTGAGAAAAATGTCAGGATAAAATTTATAAAAAATGTAAGTGACAACAATTGCTAATATAGTGCTGGTGTGGAATATTCTCGCTTCCTAACAAAAATTCCTGTTTTGTATAGTACATTTTATGACTTTAAATTTTATTACGCAAAATAGCAAATAACAATAACTATTAACTATAGAACCATAACTATAATAACCATTTACATTATACTCGGCTTGTTTTAAATCGCAAGCATGTTTTGCTTATCAGAATTGCATTAGAGTCGTTCTTATATAGTAAGCATTCGTGGACGCGACCTGGATGTGGATGCCGTATACATCTGAACAACAATTTTGAAAAAAACAAAAATTAATCAATTGACAGATGACTTGCGCGGCACTACTTTACTACACTCATGTCAAAAATTACTATTTTATATAGTAAAATTTGATTTACATTCTATTGAATTTTGTAATTATTAATTTTTACTTTATTATGCAGTAGTTTGTTATTGATTTTTACTAAATTAAGTAACAAGTAATTGTTGATTCGATTTATTATTCAAATTCCTCACAAATTGCAAAAGTCTCGCGGCTACTATATATAAAACAGTAATTTTTATTAGACACGCGAGAAATTAGTAAGGGATAAAAATAATTTTCAGGTAAAATAATAATAAATGAGGTTGGAAAAAGCGGCTTCTCACCGAGGCAGGGGCGTAAAAAGAATTGCGAGCGTTCGCGTGGGGTCAGGAGGAACGTCTGCTATATAGCAATCTCGCCACACCTGGTCCCGCACGTTTCATTGCAATTCAGTAGCGATCGGTTTTTACTAGCGGCGCGGCCCAAGAAGAAGAGAGCCCAGAGCGCGAGAGACTTTCTTCCTTCGCCTACTCCTTTCCTTTTTTTTTCTTTTGCTTTTTCATCTTCTTTGGCTTCGCCTCCATTGAAGCCTATGCCGAGGGGGAGGAAGCGATCTTTGCTCGCTCGCGCTCCTCTCGCCTTGCTTTCTCGCCTCGGTTCTCCCCGGGCATAATTCATTCTCCCTCTCCCTCTCCGATGCTCTTCACTTTCGCGGCAACTTAAATCGCCGCGGAGCGCGAGAGAATCCACTTCTTCTCTTCCCCGGCTTCAATCAGGTTCTTCCATATTTATGCGCGCGGGGCTGCTGCACTCTACTGCGCGGAAATTTTACAGAATTCAAAACCAACCGTATTATCATAATCTGTCGGAAGGCAGGAGAGCGAGCGCACCTCTTTCTTCCCGAATCTCTTTCTCTTCCTCGCGCCCCCTTGCCTATCGCTTTTTTTCATCGCCGCGCAACACAGAGAGCACCGCGGTAATCGCATCGCCGCGCGCGGCAAATATCGAGCCGTCTCTCCCTCCGCGCCGCATTACCCTTCGCCGGCGGATTATCAGTTTTGCACATTAATCTCGTTATGATATTGACGTCGCGTAGCACTGCGCGGCCAAGATAACTGACTTGTTGATTCAGGCTTATTATTGCTTAATCCGCAAATCAGATTGTTTTTCATCAAAAATCCCGATGGATGGCTGCTCTTTTCGTTATTCAAATTATATCCGCTCGGCGAATTGCAAATGCTGAAGAAATACGCGATCCGCGCAAAAGTGGCGCAAAACTCTCGTTAGCCGCCTCTCGCAGTAATAATTTATTATTATAAATTCATTAACGTGCCCCCCAGACGGCTTGGCATAATTATGAAGTAACCAGCGTAAGTAGCCAAATTATCTTTGCTTTGATGTAGCTGCAAAGCGTTTCCCGTGTAAAGAGGTTCTCGTAATTATGGAAGCGTGACAGTAAAAACGTGGGAAAGGAGCAGTGCGATATATGTGTATATATATATATAGAAAAGGGAAGAGAAAAAAACAAACCGAGAATTCCGTTGAAATTTAAAAGACCAACACACGTTTATACGTACGGAGCTCTTTTACCCCCGGGGCATTTGCGCTCGGAAATGGGTTAAGCTTTTTCGTCATCGTCTCTCTTTCAGAAATTAAACGCTTGTGAATTCGTAAAGTAGGATCGCGGAAGCGCGACGTCGTCGTCGGCGACGTGCCAGAGAAAGGACGGCGAGTTCCGGCTGTCGCGGCGGCATTTTTAGCCCAAGAACCAGAACGGCCCTATAGACACGTTGATACGTTTATGTGGGAGAGGCGAGAACGCGAGCTGGTTTTCGTACGAAATTGTGTGCACTGCGCATATAAGGATTCGCGAAGGTTTGGGCCGCAGCGTCGGCACCCGGAGCGATCCCCACCACGTAGCCGAGCTATTTGCACGCTGAAATATTTAATGCCTCGCTTTGCAAGCATTTTCCTGCCTGCTCGTATTTTCTGCCTGTGTGCGTTTAATATGTTTTATGGAATACCACGGATGAACTGCGAAATCGTACGGCTCGTCGTCTCGCGGCTCGGGGGCCCCGGTCCATTTTCCTTTCAGCCTGCTCATCCATTCGTTTCAACTCCCTGCCGCCGCCGCCGCCGCCGCCGCTCGTCCTCTTTCACTTGTCCGTCGCGTTTGAAGCGCGTCGCCAGCTCCGTTAACGCCGACAACCGGCTTTTCTCGCGGGACGCTGCTACCCCTCAATGCCCTTGAAAATCTCGCTAATGCAGTTGCCTCTGTGTCCCCGTCCTGCTTCGCGTAACGAGTTATCCTTGCAACAGTCGCGGAGCTAGAGGCTGAAAGGCGCGGATTTCTCTTCTTTTCAGCTGAAAAAGAGCCGTCGGGCTCTGAAAGCTCTTCATCCCCGAGTGTCGCCTTTAATAATGATGGATCGGCCTGTTCGAGCAAGAACTAATCAGCGCTTATAGGTCCTCGGGTACACTAAATGCTACGAGCTTCGTGCTCTTGCGCACTCTCATCTCGTGCAGGAATAATTAGTTATGAACTGAATAATAGCTAAATTTTCGGTAATTTCTTAAAATTGTAAGTAATTATACGAGTATCCTAAATTTTCCCTTATTTTTTTGAACTTTCAGTTTTCAGCAGACTATAAGAAATGATATTTTTCCTATTTTAAACAATTTAGAAATACTTACGCGGTTGACGTTCCTTAAAATACCAAATATTCAAATTATAATAATGTAAATGACAGAAAAATAGTTTGTATTAAATTTGACGGGTAACAAGTGGATGGTTTTCGGTAAAGATGACTAAAGTTTAAAGTGGCATAAGTTTAGGCAGCGAAACTGCGGGGAATTCGTTGTCAGAACTTAACAAACGCGAGTGGAATAATGCTCGTACACTCAGACGAGAGGGCATGCAAGGCGTTGCAGCGGGAATCCCTGACAGACACGAAACGGGAGGGCTGCACAGACTTCTGAGAAGGGCTTCGTAGTATTATGCTAATCTTGTTAAACTGAGGACGGGTCAGACAGTGCTAGACCTTACACTATCGTATTAAGATGATAACAACGAGCTGCTGTAAATTTGCGCTACATCCTCCCTCAAAGAAATTATGCTGCACGCTAGTCCCTCAAAATCTATAACATCTGGACGCGATGTTCCCTCCGCCTCTCCCTTTCTGGTGCGCCTACGGTTTTATGATAACTTATAAATTACGAGATTTGGGGGGGGGGGGGGGGCGATGTAAATCACTTTTTTATTATCAATTAATTCGGATATCGCTCATTAATATTTGTAGTGGTATTAAGGGAATAAAAATTTAATATTCCGCCATACATAATAAAAAGCACGTATTTTACAAAATTAAAATATTAATTTATATTTCCCGCTGAATTAAAAGTGCAAAAATCTGTACTTTAATTTGTTCGCGGATGAAAAATTTATGAAGACTTCAAAATCCGAGCGAGAACGTGCCTGGGTAAATCCCATTCAGTCGAGAAAATGAATTGGTCATTTATTATGCTGAGCTCTCGTCGTCGCGGATTCAACTCACACGATCCCTTTATGTATCTCCCTTAATAAGTTTACTTCGAGTAAGTCAGTGTTTCTTCGTGTTTGAACTGAAATTATGCTTTATCAAGACAGTAGTTATTTGATAACAACTCTGTTGAACTAATCCTGCGTACATAAAAATTGATTTCCATTTGGGATTCATGAATAGAAATGGGCTTATAAACGCCTTGACTTGCGCTTCACCTGAATTAGTTTAACTTAATAATTATTAAATTAAAAGTTGAATAGAGCGTTTATTAAAATGACTATGAAATGAAGATTATTAAGTGAAAATGATGAAATTGGCAGCGATAATTTGTAAAGTTCAATCGAAGTAAACGAAAGTACGGAAAAGTTGAAGGCGATTGCGCGTCTGAATCAATAAGCCGCCGAAAGCCTTTCTTCGCAAGCTACACTTTCAGTTTGAAAAGTGGGACTAATTTCCTTATTGCTTGAGTAATTGTAGCCGTGAAAAGTAATTAGGCATTCAGTAGAAAATGTCGTTCTTCCATCGAGTCGAATTTCCACTCTCGTGCGCTGCCCGCGCGGATAATCTCCGTCGGAGAGTCGCCGTAATTTGTTCAATTACAGTTATCTTCGTATTCGAGGAGTTGCATAAACGCCGCGCGGAGGAAGTGGCCGTAACGCGCGCAGGCGCGTAAACTTTCGGCCGTGCTCTCAAGTTTTTCCCCGATATCGTTCGAGTCGTAAAACGTATAATAGGTGCAAGTACGCAACTACTAGGCGGCGCTCAGGACCTTTAATGGGCCTCCCGCCGCTCGCCGCTCGTTTTTCGTGCGAGATTGCTCCGCCGGCAGTTACATAGGGAAATTCGTCCCTCTCGAAATTCCGGAGACCCGTATAAAAGCGTCCTCTTTCTTTATTTAGGTGATCGTTTGCGTAACTTCCTTCGTTACGCTCTTCGTCGGGCCGGATAAAGCCGAGGGGGAAAAATTATAAGGCGCGGAGTTACGCCCCGTTAGTGTACACTCAAGAAGAGAGCTTATACCGGCGAAGAAACAACTAAAGGAGAGACTTTCAAGTGGAGAATTATAAAGGAAAGAGGAGAAGCGGCGGAAACTTGCCGAAGGTGCAAGGTGCAAGGTGTGGGAGCAATTTAGGAAATTTTTTTTCCTCTTATCTTTCTGATTTGTCCTTTCCTTCGTTCGATACCGACGGTTCGGCTGAGTGGAATCGAGGCTCTATTCATTGAACGGCGTTTCATCAGGCTCGAATTTCAAGCCCGGCTCCGGGGCAAAAGGGAACTGGAGAAGAAAAACTTATCGAGAATAAAGCGAGACAGCGAGCCCCATCGAGTCGATAGAGAGACAAGCAATCCTTGAGACGAGTAGTGCTTAGCGCGAGACTTTCTCTCTGTAAATAAGTAGCCCGTGCACAGTTTTTGGCCATCTTTTCTCCGAGGCCCTTGAGCGCGTCTCACCTGGCACGAGCCGAGCACTTGTCGCTGCAGGACCCAGCGGAGAGAGCCGAGTGGGGCTCAAGACAAATTTAACCTGGATTTCGAGTCTCTGCAAAAGCTGCAAACGACAGCAAACTGCCTTACAGCCGAGCTGTGAGTAGGTAAATAAACGAAAATGCTCGACCGGTGAATTCGATTATCGCCGCCATTTACCTTTCCTCGGCCACGTTTACTTTGCCAGTTCGACACATGCGCAAACCGCGTACCTTTGTTTATAGAGGGACGTTTAGCTTTTTGGCTACAAATTCGCCGCGGCGAATCCGTTCCCCGGCCGCTTTAACGATTTAAACTCGTCGAAAATTCGAAATATTGTCAAGGAGCGGCAGATCGGAAAATAATAGGATTTCGAATTCTGCGGAGCTGCGAGCACGTTTAGCAATAAAAAGATACGAGTTAATAAAATAAATGAGGACTTTTCTGATTTAGCCGAGAGGCAGCGAGAGAAAGAGGAGGAAGGAAGGCAAAATTCAATTGCTCAGGAAACGTTTTCTCCGCGCGCGACAAAAGAAAGAAAGGGAGGGAATGAGAAGAGAGTAAGAGAAGCGCGCACGGACGCGAAGGAAAATGGATGCCGGAAGTCGCGTCGCATACAGCCGGGGGGAGGAGAGGCGGCTAATATAAAAATGAAATACCCTTTGCGGAAACGGACGGGGAATTCGTGAAAAAGCGCGCGACGTGTCGCGATATAACTCGGCCGCCGCGTATTTTCTTTTCATCAATTATTTAGTCTCTCCGGGCGGCGGTGCAGCGTTCGCGGCAGCTCCGCGCCGCCTGTCACGGCCTGTAACGTCAATGAATGCCGGCGCGTCGTTGCTACGTGCTCGGGCTCGAGTGTGTATCGCGTTTCTCTGGAGGAGCAGCCGAGAGGAGAGAGAGAGAGAAAACGGCCACAGAGCACGGCACGAGCGTCTCACGCCGCTTTGCTTCTTGATCCCCTTACGGCGGGCTCTAAACGGCCGCGTCTCTCTCCTGCAGCCTTTCCGTCTTTTGACTACCAGTTAACCCACTTTCCTCCTTGTCTTCGCGTCGTCGTCCTCCTCGGCGTCGTCTCGAGCTCACCTCGAGCTCCGTTCGCCGTCGACTGTCAAAAACAGCTGGCTCCAAGCTCACGCGCCACCGGTTTCGAGCTCGTTCCAGCCAGCGCTCTCTCCCGCCACCCAAAGCCCCCGACTTATTGCTCCAATGCTTTTTCCTCTTTTACTCTTTCTCCACTTCCACTCCGCTGAATTCACGTGTCGCGTAATCTTCTTATTAAATAGCTCGCATACTCATTTCTACTTTTGCTTGAATTTTATTGCGACTAACCTTCTTCTACGACGCAATTTATGGAAGAGCGCGAGCACGAAAATATAATAAACAGAATTATTAATGAAGGAAGCCATTTCTGTAAATCAAAGTAATCTCTGGAAGAAGTAACAACGTAAGTGAATTTACGCAAAACCGTTCGAAAATAATGTAGGAGCTGGACAAATTTTTGTTCAACGAGCTTTAGGAAAGAAAACAGTATGAGCTTATAATTTCTTTTTTTTTTCTTCAGATTTCCCTACCTAATTAATAATTTCCTACCTAAGTAATAGGAACAAGCTTAAGTATTAAGTCAGCGCAATATATTTAGACACCAAGTCCGAACACAGCAGACAATGCTGAGACGGATTCCCTTTGTACGGTTTCTCCAATGCACTTAACTGCAGATTTTCTGACTCTATAAAGTAGTACTTTGGATAAAGCAACGTAAGCCAATAATAAGTGAAAATAATCGCTATTGATTAACACATTAAATCAAGAAACTAAACGAGTTACCAGTATCATATAGCCATCAACGTTAATAAACCGATATTAAAGAAAAATTCTAGTAGAATAAGCGTAAATTAGTCTGAAGGAATCATCGATATGCTGTAGAGGCGAACAAGCGAATAAAGGCAATTAGACGAGATAAGCCATACTTCCAAGGGTACATAGCGCCGCGTCGTGTCGATTCCAATACAGATATAGCTAATACAGCTGTGTAGTTTGAGTGAAAGCACAGAACGAATTAAGGAAGAGAAGCGAGGGTTGTGTTTTCTATAGATATACGCAATAGCCAGTAGGTCAATCCCCACGTATTTACCGAGAGCCTCTCGAGTACTTTCTCTCTCACGCCGCCGCCTCGATCACGCGAGCAGTCGGGCACAGAGTGCCTGCTCGTTTGACATATCGTGCCGGCACATTTCGGGGATGATCGGACTATATCCCTCGCCTTCGCCTTTATCATTCCGACCCGTAAATCCATTGGTCGCCTCCGAGAGCGCGTCCAGCTCCCAGACGTGTAGCCGTGTGCATCGGACGTATTGCGGAGCCAAGCTGCTTCCTCCTCGAGCGGTCTTTTTCGCCTTTTTCGAAGAGGAAAAAGCACATAGTGATTCGGGCAGATTAGATGGAGTGAGCGCGAGAGCTCAGTCGCAGGCAAATGGGCCAACGAGATTTAGCTCGCGCGAATGCTTTTCTCTTTTATAATGAAGAGCGATGACAGGATGAGAAAGGCTGGCCCGGCGGGGGGTAGGGGCGGCGGAGGAGGGGGTGGCAGAGGGAGCAAGTCGCCAGGGCCATGCTGGGGCCGGGAAATGGCAGGGCCATTCATCCTGGTTAGACGCGGTCGCCCGCAGGGGACACGCCGGGAATCTCTCGGTCGACGTTCACGAGTTATTCCGTCGGCTGCTGTGAAAAGCGAGTGATGTGTGCCCCGTTTGTGAGTCGTCGGAGTGAAAGTGAGAGAGAGGGAGAGAGGGGGGGGAGGGAGGAAGGGAGGCTAGAAGCGCAGACTCTTTTTCCATAAAACGAAGACGGATGCTTACTGTCGAGAAAGAAACACCAAAAATTGCACGCAACCATTCCTCAGTATGAGCTCTTCCCCGCTTCTAGGAATCGCCTTCTTCCTCCGTAATTGCTTTGCCTTCAAATTAGGCGAATGCCATTTTCTTCCGCGTGCTTTTTCTCTCCTTTTTTTCTCTTCGGGCTGCTTCTTCTGTATCTCTCTCACCCACTCTTACTTTTGCCGTTGTTTCTGCTCTTTCAAACCGAGCAAAATAAAAGTAATTAAATATAGCTGCAATTATTCTTTAGAATGAAATAAATTACAAAACGGAAATAAAACTCGGCAATAGAAATAATTAAAATAGTGATTTATTTGTTCTTAGAAATTATTACGAATCTAAAGACTTTTACAGAGTTACAAAGTTCAATTTTAGAGTAAAAGGAAAAACTCGAATGTCCGGAAATAAAATTTACGTAATAAGCAATAAAAAATGTGAAGTTAACGAGTTTTCTGTCTCCAAACTACAAGAAATTTTTCGTGCGCAGGATTTTGTAAATTGAAGTCAATTTTCTTTTGCTTCGGTAAGTTCATTGTTTGTTTATATTACCTTCTCGAGTCATCCAAAGTAAAATTTCTTTACCGCAAGAAAGTGGAATGTCTTAGATGAAGTGTATGGAAATGAGTATAAAAAAAAGAGGCAAAATACATATTATACTAACTTGGAGGTTGGGTCGGGGACGTTCCTAAGTTTGATGGGATTTTTCCGCAAGACGGCCAACCTCGGTTTATTTCCACCCTGCAAGAATGGCATTGCTGTTCAGCCACGATATTACGTAAGTTGTCTGCTTCCTACGGCTCACCTTCGTGATGCTTCCCCTCACTTTTTTTCACCTTCTCTTACTATTCGCCAGTTTTTCCTTTCTTCTTATTGATCGAGTTTAACGTAATGAGTTTTTTGCTTTTAATACGGCACTCTCATCCACGCACACTCGATTTAAAACTCAATTTAAAACTTCTCCGCGAAATTTAAATACGTCTTCCTCCTTTGAATCTGAAATAATGTACATCACATTTCTTAACAGCTAATCTAGTCTCGTGCACAGCACAGGCAAGGCGCGTTGAGAAATATGAAAATAATAGACATAACGATAATTCTTTTATAATTAGTTAATAAAAGAGTAAAAAAATTGATTTAGAACACAGACGTACGTTCTTACTAAATTGTTTCTTCGTCGCGCTGCGCAGTAAATAAATCCAAGTTTCCAGTGACATTTATTTTCAGTGAATGCGTGCAGGCGCAGCTCTCGGTAAAGGCGCACAAAAAGCCATAAAAATTTTTTGAAATAAATCGCAGCAGTATCGTAATGGTTCGACGCAGCGCGGCGACTAAAAAAAAATTTCGGCCAAACTGCGTGCGATTACGATGTGCAACACGAGCAAAAAGTCCTCCGAATTCTGTTCGACCTGCTCCCCCCCTCCCTCCCCTCCCCCCCTGGCATTCGCGCACATCAAAATATACCAGCGTTCATATATATCGGCCGTACGAAGGTATTTGAGGAGTAGGAGCAAAAAATCGCGCCCCGGGTAAACAATACGCTCGCACGGAGAGAAAAATGGCCAAATACCCGAGAGGCTGTTTTTTGCGCTCGAAAACAAATTTAATATCGGCTGCGCGCAGGCTTTGCGTTCACTTTTCAAGCCCCCCCCCCTCCCTTCTCTCTATGCATGATCTACGCTTGACAAGCGAGCGAGCGCTATGCTATATTTGCATAAAATCCAAAGGCCATAGATTGTGCGCGCGGATTAGTGAGGCAAAGAATTCGGCCCTAGTTTCACGGATTGATCGTTCGCCGCATTCTACCAACTTTTCACCTATTTCAGCCCGGGAGCTTAAGCGAAACGTTTCTCATATCTTCTATAAGGGCATATAAACGTACTTCTATATGTGTAAGAGAGAGCGGACCTGCGAGTGCAAGAGGGCTGGCAATGTGAAAACTTTCTTCATTAAGTAAAAGCATGTTCGCCGCTAAAGAGAATGCAAAGTCTACTACTCAACTAAACAGTTCAAGACTTTCAGCTTTGACAACAAACTTTCTAAAGCAATTAAGATTAGGTGCGTCGGACTTTTTTTCATTTATTCGATAAGTCCATATTTCGTCACTTACCAATTTTGCGGTGTCTTCAAAATAGGCGAAAATAATTCTGTCGATTTTTTGCTAGCAGAAATAAAAAGTGCTTTTAGTTCGCCAATTTCCGAAAAAGAAAAGATATGACATCGAGTTACGATTGCATAAATAATTCAAATTTTGTATAGTGATTTTGATCAACCAATAATTTCAGCATTTCTGAATTTATTAAATTGATAATTTTTCTGTAAAATTTATCAAGCACACAGTAAATCTTTTCGTTCTCTTATTGTCATCAAAGTCTTACAAGGAGAGTATATGACATTCGGATGACAGATTGCACCCAAACTGACTCATGTCTCTCCTTAGCCTATCGATGACTTACCTGAGTTTTAGAGCCTAATGTAGCCTTGGATTTCAACTACCCTAGACGATCCCAGCAAAATCTAAGTATATTACTAGATATAGTATATAATGCATAATAACTATAATATACTTACCTACAATAAGTATATTATAGTTATTGTGCAATAATTAAGTTTAATTAAGCTGTTTGACGGATCAATTTTCTGCTAAAAAATCAACTTTTTAGCATAAAACTTGCACACATACTTTAATAAAACCAATTAAAGAAATAAAAATAACAACATAACTTTACCTATGATTGAACCTGTTTAAGTTTGTTTTTCAGGTAAATATTGACCCTTGAAAAAAAAAACAACCAAAAAGAACCGCAAAATCTCCTTTTAGGCCTTACATTGCTTCTGTATCCACTTTCTATAATTGGAATAAGTATATTACAGCTATTATGCATAATATTTATGCATACCAGGCTTAATTAAGTTTAATTAATCTTTTGGACGCATTAACTTTTTAGCATAATACTTGCCTATTTGATGCATAACACTTGCAAATTTTAACTAAAGAAATTAAAATAAATATAAGAATAACTTTACCTTAATTGTAAGACCTTGTCCTTCGCTAGTTAAATTTAAAACCACAAAAAATCATATTCAAAAAATTGAATCTACTGCTTTAATGAATAATAAATAACTTATCTGATAAAAAGTTCTTCTTTAGCGACACTTGAAGTTTTTCTTCAGACACAATTAAAATTTATTTACAAATTTTAAATTAATAAACGGTATTTTTTGAAGTTCCACATGTCTACAATGCATGGGTAACCTCAGCTGGTGAACTGACTAACCTACACCCAAAAGACTACACTTTATGCTACACTTGCGGCTGGCACTGTTCTACAGTAAAAAAAGAGAGGATAGAAAGAACAACTAGTAATTGACAAGAGGTTAGACCAAAATAATAATTTACCAGGCTACCTGGGGATGTTTTATGAAGTTTCTTCAGTTTTTTTTGTGATATTTTATAACAGTTTAATTTACAAATAAATTTTAATTGTGCCTAAAGAAGAACTTCAAGTGTCGCTAAAGAATAACTTTTTATCAGATAAGTTATTTATTATTCATTAAAGAAGTAGATTTAATTTTTTCAATATTATTCTTTGTCGTTTTATCTTTATTTCAGATTTTTAAATTTAACTAGCCAGGGACAAAGTCTTCCTATTAAGGTAAAGTTATTCTTATATTTATTTTAACGTCTTTAGTTAAAATTTGCAAGTGTGATGCATCAAGTAGGCAAGCATTATGCTAAAAAGTTGATTTTTTAGCATAAACTTAATGAGTCAAAAAACTTAATTAAACTTAATTAAGCTTGGTATGCATAAATATAATGCATAATAGCTGTAATATACTTATTCCAATTATAAGTGGATACAGAAGCAATGCAAGGCCTAAAAGGAGATTTCACAGTTCTTTTTGGTTGTTTCTTTTTCTTCAAGAGTCAATGTTTACCTGAAGAACAAATTTAATCAGGTTCAATCACAGGTAAAGTTATATTGTTATTTTTATTTCTTTAATTTGTTTTATTAAAGTTTGTGTGCAAGTTTTATGCTAAAAAGTTGATTTTTTAGCAGAAAATTGATCCGTCAAACAGCTTAATTAAACTTAATTAAGCTTAGTATGCATAAATATAATGCATAACAGATATAATATACTTATTGTAATTATAGGAAGTGAATTCAGAAGGAATTCAAGGCCTAAAAGGAGATTTTGCTGGATTCCTCTAGGGTAGGTGTAATTATAGTCGAGATCCAAGGCTACATTACGGTAGTATGGGACAAAATTCTTTTTCTTTAGAATGTCCTGATATTTTGCACACAGCTTCGTTTATGTACTTTACATGTGTGATTAAAATTTGCGAAGGATCGTCTGCACCGAATATGAGATATCGAGTCTTAAGTTTAACATTTTTATCACGTGAAGGATAGGCAAAGGCGCAGAAAAATGTATATCTCATCAAATTCTAAAAAAACTGTTCTTTGTATCCTCTATAAACACTGATATATGAAAAACTAAGATTATTACGGTTGAAATAAGCGTACATTTGTTTGAATCACCTGATTCATTGTTAAATAAAAGTTTTTAGAAGCTTTCTATTTTGCATTTTGAGTGACTTGTTCGCTTATTTGATTTTGACGTACTCTTTTCCCTAAGTAATACAGTAATTTGTAGTATATTAGTTTATAGTCATAAATAAATAGAAAATAAAAATGTTTAGAATAAAATATTTATTAATTTATTATTAAAAATTAATCAAGCGATCCGCTTAAAGCGGTTGAGAACCACTGGAGGTCTCATAGTACCTTAAAATATCTGGGAACTGGGTGAGCGTTAGGTTCTAAAACTACAGGTAAGTCTTCGCTAGGCTAAGGAGAGACACGAGTCAGTGGGAGTGCAATCTGTCATCCGAATGTCATATACTCTCCTTGTTAGTGATAAGTATCCTTCTTTTTAAATGAGATTTTGGGAAATAATCAGATACCATATTCGTACATATTAGCATCTTCATATATATCATTATTTTATGCTGTGCAGACTACATGTTTTAAGAAACAGAAATTGGACTGTGACTTCTGAAAATAAATAATATTTTTTTAAAATGTATTTGTTATTACTTAATTAAAATTAATTAATTGTAACGCGTTTAAATAAATTTTGAATATATGTAAAAGGTTTTCAGCTGCACATTGTACAAAAGAGTTTTGAGTCAGAAGCTATGTTTTATCAAAGAAAATATGCACTGTCGGCTTATTTTGATCAAAATATTTTGTTAATATATGTTTTAAATTAATTAATTTATAAAAGAACTCGATAACAAAGGTAACTAAATGTTTATGTTCTATAGATTATAAAACTTTGTGTAAGAATTTCATTATAACTGCGCAGGCTAATGTTTAATTATGTTACGTAATTTTTTATTACATATTAGAATTTCTAGAACGCAAATAAAACAGTAATTGTTTTGAAAGTATTTTAGTACAATATTTATTTGAATATGCATTACATTTAAAAACTTGTTATATGAAACAAAAAAACCCTTGTATTTATGTAAGATTATTTGCATTTTTATCTAAATTAAAAATGAATAAAGAAACAAGTAATTTTATTTGATAAAATATGCTTGCATTGTTTTCTTTTCATTCACCCACTATCCTCTGTTATATTAAAGAGCATAGCTTATTTTTTCCAGACATCGCAAAGTTTTTTCTTTTTTTTTCTCCGCTTAAATTTCACTGAGTTCCCTTGTAGTCGATGTCTCGTCGTCCTGAGGGTGTTCAGAGACACCTAGGCATCGTCTGCAGGAACACCTTCCGTAATATGAATTAAATATGAATTTAAATATGAATTAGTTAATAAGTTAATTCGAAAAAATAACTTGATGTTACAAAAGAATAATAGACGAACGCATTTTATACGTAAGTGCAATTAATTGTTCAAAGTACTAATATTTCAAAAATCCTATCAACTAACCGAGCGTTAACGCTCGCCAGGGAGGAATATCGCTAAATCCTTCTAATTAAATCGACTACATTATGTTCGTAAAAATCTTTTTACAAAATATTTTTCTTGGACTGTAGTGGATATTTAAATGTTTAGATAGAATTTATATAAAGGAACGATATTTTACAAAATGAGTTCCAGTTACGTAAGAACAAATAACTGTTCTACTAAAATGTACAGACCATTAAGGAAATAATTGTTCAATTGTACAAATATTGGTAGAGTTAGAATTAAATTCCCTAAGCGACTATTATGAACATCGGATGAAGCTTGCAGTACATTCAAAGTCAAGAAAGCTCTTTTATTTTCTATACTTTTTCTCTCGCAATATTTCAAGTTGCTTGAAACATCCAGAAAGAAAAATCTCTAACACGTATTGCGGCGCCTTCTGTTTATATTTCAATTTTGATGTCTGTAAGCGTTTTTCTTCGCCGTTCAACAAAGAATCGAAGCGCACCATCAGAAAATTGCGCAGGGTTGAGCGGAGTGCCGAGAAATCCAGTTGCAATTGAAGAAAAAAGACAAAAATAAAAAGAAATGGCATAGAAAAAGAGCATAGCTATTCGAGCGTTTCTTTTCTCGAGAAAGCAAAACGTGTACGCTAGAAAAGATGAAATAGCGCAGACTAAAGAAACTATACGAATAACGAGTAGACTGTGAAGCCTTAGATTTACGCAAGTCTTTCTACAATTGCGAAATAAAGATTGTTCGCTACAGCATTATATACTACTCACTTCTGACAGGTTATACATTTCATACTTTAAGCTAATGGCGTAAGATATTGTAACGGAACACTTTTGTATATTAAACCGTTACACGTATTTACAAAAAACAAATCTAATTACAATCAGGGCAATAACAGAAATTGATCAAGAAGGAGGGGCAAGGATCGGCCTCTATAAAAGCTCTTTTCTCTCTCCCTCCCTCCCTCTCCGACTGTCGTCGCTCGTCGAATGCGCTTCGATCCATCGGCATCCGGCCTCGCAGTCCTCGGTGTCTGCTGAAGACATTCATCCATAAAATACGTCATCGTTAAAATAAGGATATTGTCAATTGGCCGGTTGAAACTGGAAGCAAATTGCCTTGGCAAGTTTTATTAACTACAAAACAATTTGGCGATTGAAGAGGTGGAGTCGGGGCGGATTCCGGTGCAACGAGAGGGTCGACCGCGCATTTTGGAGCCTTGATAGACGGAGCGGCCACTCGTCCCAAAGCATCGATTTTAATATACATAAATTTTGTGTACTGGGACACGTTGTTCCACGTAATTAGATACTTAAATCTGCAAAGACTCCAGGTTCAAGTCCTAGCCCGGAAATTTTTTTTTTTTCGTTTTACTTAAAATTTATAACTGCTTTAAATTAAGTTTTGAAATTGAATTTGAACGTTTGGGATTTTCTCATTGGCCACGTTTAGCCCAAAGTTCAGCCATAGGAAACTTGGCCCAAGTTTGGGCTAAACTAAATTATTTTTACGCGGGTATCACTCAATTGTATGATGACTGACGATGTTTCTACTGTCTTTATCAAGACGTTTGCAACAGCTTTATTAACACAAGTAATTATTAGTAGTCATTCAAGTCCGAGTACATAATTATGGCTGTTTTATCAATTATAATAAGATTAATTTATCATCATTTGCCGTCTAACATTAATGCGTCACTGTCATAAACTTCACTTACTACGTTAAAACTAATTATAATCATCATTTATTATGTACCTACATAAATATATTTTTCTTTAATTAACATTAGTACTTTATAAATATTATATCGATTTAAAAAAAAAGATATACGCTATTTAAGAAGTTAAAGTTTTAAATTAAATTTATGATAATTAAATTGCGCTGCACGCATTATATTATAATATAATATATAGGCCGGAATAATTCTGAAAAAGATTGAAATCATTGAAGTGCTTTTAATTAACAGTATGTAGGAAACGCATTAAATTTTTTAAAATTAAGCAGCTCCTTTCCACAAATTGGCAGTAAAGTAACTCCCAGATTTCATGATGGAGAAGCTGTTTCTCACTCTAGAAGGGCGAAAGTTTTATATCTTAAGCTTCAACGGAGGAGCTGACTTTGCTCGTAAATATGGCTTATAGGCTCAAAATGTAAAATAATAAGATGTCTTTTCAAATTTATAGTAGGCAGATGAGTTCACTCATAAACTTTCATTAATTTTAATAATTTTGGGAACCTTCTTATATTGAATGAGGTTAATTTAAAATTATAATTTGGTTCTTTTTTATTTCTAATTATCTAAATTGTAACAATCTGCTTTTGACTAATTTGTCTTCCCCAATTTATTTGCTTATAAGGTTTTTATAAGAAAATTTGAAGAACGTGGATCAAGAAAAGAGCATAATGAATTGGAAATTAAATGTCATCCTGTTATTAATGTACAAAAAACAGATCTATTTTTCGCGTGATACGTAAAAGGATAGATTAGCAGAGAATAAATAGGGTTGTGTGATGGATATACGATAAGCCGCCGAGATAGACTGACGTTATTTTCGATATGCATTGGGGCTGTTTAACTCTGCAGTATACACTTGGCAAAGTTGCACGTTTACACAAACACCTATCCACTGACACTAACGCCGTAACGCAATTCACGGGCCAACACCTCTTAGATGGTGAAAAATTGTACGCTTTATGTAGGTCACCGAGGAAATAGGGAGTGAGAGAGAGAGAGAACTTAGATTAATCGGAACACGCGTTGATTGGAAGAAAAATGGAAATCATTTTAGCGGCGGAATTACTACATCCCAAGCGCGTGGATCCTCCCACTGTGATTATACTCGCTCTCCTCGTTTTTCATTTTCTCGGCTCTCTCTCAGATAAAGAATCCTCTCTGATTTATCGGGCAAACTAAACGAAATTCAATAAACCGCGACAGCACATTTATTTCTATCTATACTTGCTCTTTTCCCCTTTGACTTTTTCTATTTTGATTTAAAGTGCAGGATTTGCGGCACAATATTTGAAATAAAATGTATTTTTCTGCTTTTTATGTGTTGATAAATATGCTGGTTCAATAGATTTGTTATTTTGAGTCTATTTGGTTTGATCATATATTTTGGTCCTTATCTTTTGCACATTACACTAATCTCATTAATAGAATGGAAATCCTCATTACCATTTGCGAATCGAGTAATGATCTCTGCAGAGATTATTTCATCGAGATGGCAAAGGATGCATTAACCTTTATCCGATTAAATTAAAATAATTTTCTGAAATTCAAAATACTAATTATGTGATAAATATATTTATCAAAAATCTTGAAATTAATCTAATAGATTGGCAATGATAACTCATTACTCTGAAAATAATAATTTAGAAATTGCATCATCCATTTAAATTTACTGAAACTCTCCTCTTGCTGCGTATTTCCACGGACTAGTTTTACCTTAAAAAGATCAAGTTAAATTCATAGAACGTAGCGATCCGCATAATGGATTATTCTGACAGAAACCTTTCAATATTATATCGAAATATCTATTTTAATCTAATTTAGGATACAACAATAATATAACAGTTTGAAGCGTTTGTGGTGTGATTGTTATCGATTCCTAGAGAAGTCTTTCCAAGCCGACCATCATGTGTCATATAAGAAGACAACCGCTTTATTTCGATTTCACGATTGGTAATTAAGCGGGTAAATTATCTGAAATGCGAGACATTTTCGAGTAGCGCTTATATCGCTAAATATTCGTATTAAGGGGGTATGATACCGAAAAAATTTCAAAAAATGGAAATTTTTTTTATTATATATTTTAATTGTATATGTTATA
>JAWWEO010000009.1:19759801-19777506 GCA_035582975.1 Ormyrus labotus | reverse complement strand
TTGTTATTAATTAATTTATGTATTTTTCAGGTCAATTTTGCAAGAGAAGAAAATGGGTATCATACCCCCTTAATCTACTGAAAATCTAAGGGGAACTGACTAATTAAGTATCAATTGCTAAGTCAAAAAAGTATGAGATTTCATAAAAAATAAAAGGAAATGCCACATTATAAAGTTAAAGTTTGCAATGTACATTGAAAGAATGTTCAGTTCAAGGCTAGGTGAAAATCTAACAAGGAAAATCTCACGTTTGGGTCACAAATTTTGTTCTAACGTTGGGATGTTTTTAATATAGAAATGCAAAGGCTATTGTGTCTAAAATTAAATTTTTCAATATTTATGTGCTCTTTTAGTTGCGATTTAAGAAAAGGCGAGATCATGTCCTATCAATTAAAAAGTTGTAAAAATTTTTATTCGTTCAAAAGAAATCCAATTACAAATCAAAAAAAAATTTGCATCGAATACAAGCTGAAATTGCGTCGATGAATTTTTGTAGATTTTCTTTAATCAACAGGACAATTGATCTCACCTTTGAAAAGGAATTAATATAAATATTCTACAATTTATTAGTTTACATTAATAAGTGACAAACATATCGATTTTTCTTGGATAAAAGAACGTATACACTTTGAAAAATCGAGCATCAGACTGAATGGGTCATATCATTAAATCGTTACATATCTTGATATAACAAACCCTATCTTAAAGCTGCAACAAAATCCATAATCTAATCGTATCAGACTCTTCTTTTAAGTTAAACCATTACATATGGCTACTATACTTGGATAGACAGTGAGCAGTTGACCTGCATTGTTAAGCAGAATAGGAGAAGATAGTTTGAGAATTATTCTGAAAAATATACAAATTTGACTATTCTACCGACTGCATTCCCTCAAGGGAGCTTTTTCTGCATCACAGAAACAGCAGCGCAGGTGAATGCGGCAACAGTCGGAAGACAGGTTGGGATTACACAAGGGTCATAAAACTACCTTGTAAAAGAATTTAGAGGTAACAGCATGTTAAAAAAGAGAGGAAAAATAAATAAATAAATTTTATTTAATTTTCGATCGCGCATTTAAAAAAGTTCAACGCGTCGGCGCTTTAAAACGTTGCTGAAAAAGGAAAAGCAATGGAAATTCGCGGCAGTCAAAAAAATTAGGTTTAAAATTTGCGGGAAAAAAGCAGAACTTTCAAGTTTTAGTGTTTGCATAACCCAAACATCATAAAAAGACAATGTACTAATTATAAGTTGATCGGGAAATATCCAGGAAAGATTTTTCCCGCAAAAGGGGAAGCCGTTAAAACGGGCTAATAGAGAAAGTAGCGCGCGAAGCTAGCCGGCCGGCGTATATAAAAGAGAGCGGTAATGAAAGATAAACCTCATTAATGTTCTAATAATATCGCGGCGTACACTCCCCGTTGAGCTTAGCAATAATTTCCTTCCTCTCTTCTTCCTTTTTCAAATAACAAATCAATTCCGCGCAACGCGCGCATCGCGCTTTTTTCAAGCGCAAATACTGAATAGTGAAAAAGGCGAGGTGAGGCAATAAAACAAAAAAGAGCTTATAGTAATTAGGAAGAGAGTCGGGCGGAAAAAAGGCCGGGGCGAGAGACGAAGAAAGCAGAGAGAGGAGCGAAGCCTCTGGAAAATAATTTATCTTTGACAGTTATCCGGACAGAGGCTTGTCGTAAAATCGTCGTATAAAGTGGATCTCGTCGGAGCGGTGTGCAAGCTAGGCTGCTGCTGCTGCTGCCTCGCGCACAAGTTAGGGCCCCGAGTGCTTGGCATTACTTATCGGTGATTTTCATCGCGTGCATTTCATCGCCGCTCGTTCGCGTCGCAGCTCCGCCGTGCGGATGGCAGCGGGAGCACAAGCCGCTGCCGCGTATACGATCACGGAAAATAGGCGCGCATAAAAGCACACGTATGTTCGTAGCCTCGTATAAGCGAGACTGAGAGAAGAGTAGTTCGTGATATGCATTCCACTTTACTGGAGGAGGAAAACTCTCACGCATGCAGATGGCGCGCGCGCGGGGATGTAAGACGCGACAAGCCCGCGATCTACACTCATATGTGGGTCGTCGCATTCCCCCGTCCGTGTGTGTTTCCGTTGCTATCGGCGCGCTCGCCTGTATTTGCCGATTGACAGTAGGACAGAGGCAACGAACGCATTGTATTTCGCGAGATCTTTCCAGCGGATTCCGTTTTCCTCTCCCCCCTTTCCATTGCTTTTTTCCTCCGCGCTCTATTCTCTCTCCTTTCTTCTCGCGTCCCTACGGTGCCTGCCTTCCTGACTTTTTCGTTTCGCCGGAGAGAGGAACCCCCGTCAGGAGGGAGGAAAATCTTCAAGCTTATTTCCCGGGACGCCTCTTCCGGTCCATTCCCGCGGAGGAATCACACGTCAAAATTCCTCGGGCTGCCGGCATGCAAACCGACGCTACCCTCCTATACAATGCCCACCTTCGGATATAATATACGCATACGGAAGAAGTGGCTGCCGTTGTCTTTCCTTTTTCAGAGTATACGAGAACTTCATACATACGAAATTTATTTTCTATCCGTCTCGCGTCTAGTTTTGCCGACGAATAATCATATTAAATTCTAAATGTCAGATCGAGTAGAAGCTGCAACTGTGTGTTGAATTTTTACATTTTTCATAAGTTTATGCAGACGATAAAAATAAAGAATCTTGATGCCGTCATCGCTGAATTTATAATCTGATTTTCATTTCTGCTTTTATTTACAAACATTCTTTTAGAAATTGATATTTAAATTAACTTTTTTAAGAAATACCTGTTAGGCGTACTTACATGTCACTCCGTTTAATATTATATCTTTTTATGATTGCTGTTCGCATAAATAAATACATTATGGTCTAAATTTTTTGAGTATACATATGTGCAGCATTAAAATACAAAAAAACATTTGTTTTGAGATTATTGATGCCTTTGACAGCTAAGATAAACTCGAAGCAATTCAGATTCCTGACAGGCATAATACAGATTCGTAATTTTGAAAATAGAAAATTGCACTTTTTTATGTACGACGTTTAAAAGGAGGGTAGTAGTAGTAGACTCCTAGTATCGGCTTCATCAATACTTTTGCTGAGTAATGTACTAAAATTTCAAACCAATTGCTCGGGTAGTGTTTTGGTTATAAAAATACATTCTGAGAAAATCACATTAAAATTTTGAAGCTAGAATTTCATACATAAAATCTGCTTATTCTCAATCAGCTATGCCTGCTGCACATAAAATTCCTTTGTCTTCCTTTTAAAGGCTTCTTTCTGCAGCGCTTTTTCATCTATCCAAGCAATTTCTGATTTCTTTAGAAGCCTCGGAGGTATGAAGGCTAGCATTGTTCTTGCGTGAAAATTGGACGTCTCCCGATCCTATTATTGCGCATATCAACTCTATAATTTTTTTTAATTAAAATGAAATCTTTAAAAATAAAAGTTCTTGAAATCACAATATAGCAGGAAAAGCTTTGTATGATTCGTTATTGTTTTTTATATTTATTTCTAAACATCATTTTATGAAATTATCGGATATCAAATTCTCGTAAGTGGGAATGTCAGCGTCTAAGGAAAGTGAAGGGTTAAAAGTATCAAAAGTATCAGCAAACTCATGCTTTCAACACTTGCACTTCGAGTCAGCTCCGAAAGAATAGTTACAGTTGCGCGTTTTGTCTGTTGAAATTTTGCAATAAAATTCCCATATTTTTAAATCATTTTTTCAATTAAAATATCGAAAATTTAATTATTAATATAGAACTAGATGACTTTTACCTTATAACAATAAAAATAACGCAAATAAAATAATGTAGTTATGATCAACAGATTCTAATACCATAAAAGTGATAATTAAGCAAGGTTCGCTTTTCAATGTTATTATAATTCTGTATGTTTATTATTGTGATTTTGTATATCAATTAGAACACTGAATTGCTGCTTAGTCATATTATCTATTTCAGCACTCTCATAATTATTTTTAATTTTGCCTTCAAATTTTGATAGAGCTCAAAATTCACAGCAACAATACAATAGATTAAAAACAAAACACAAATAAAAATCGATTTTTTGAACCGTAAAAAGTAAAGTACCTCTTTACTAACCTTGTTAATGTCTTTGACGAACAAAATAAGTACAATTATAATTTTTCGAAAACTTGAATACACCGAAGGATTGTAGTTGTTATGCTCGTCAAAGACATTATTAAAGAGGTTCAATGTTCGAATTTTAATTGCGACTGGAAATAATGATAAAGAAATAATATTTTTATAATATTTTTTATTATAATGTTATTACCCAATTTTTGAATATGCTTTATAAGTCGTGCTATTTTAATAAGAAAATTAAATTAAAAATGCACAAACTTTAGTTTTTAGATATTTTCAAATATCTGCAGCGGTTTTAATAGTTCTTTAAAACCGTCCTTTTAAGCGCGTTATAAATTGTTACACACAAACGGAAACCGCCACTAAGGTATAATTCGCCTCACCCGATCAAAACACACTGACATTAATTTTTTAGGAAAATAAATCGTATAAAATATTGTGATTAAAATACAGATAATATTGAACTATACATATTAAAAGCGTATTTCCTGACGCCTGTATATGGTATTTGAAATGCCAATATTTGAACAAAAAGGTTGAGCAGCGAACTCGTGTTTATAGCGTCGTAAATAACCAACTAGAGGCAACATTCGATTTAGCATGCCTTGTCGAGTTTATGATGTATTTTCCCTGTACAAAAAATAAAGTTGTCGACATTTATTTACGTTTTTAATACTGCCAATTATTTTAGTTTTTTTGCATAAAATCGATGATTAATAAATAATCAAGCATTTATTAAAAGTAAAAAAATGATTGCTTCATTTTGAAAGCATTAAATGTGAATGTTACTATGGAAAATTGTCTATTTTTGTCGTTCTCGAAAATTGAATGTATTAAACACATTTGAATAATAATTGGACTTTTTTATACCTCTAATAATCCTTTCATTTTTTAATCTAATATATTTTAGTAATAATTTCAATGATCCTGCCAAGTTGCAAACTTATCTAATTAATAGTAATCTTAAATAAGAAAATCTTTAACTTTTGTGGCAGAAAAAGAATATTTTATGTATTTCTTAGCCTGAATTTTAAATTAACTAAACCATGAGTATTATTGCTATACTAAATATTATACCTATCCTATTATGAGTAACTCATATTTGAAAATTTATTAACATAAATAGAATTCTCTTGAAACAGCTAGTCACATAAATAACATAGTATAACCATAATAATATAACCTTACTTAGACATTAATAAAAATGCTTTTGAGCATCGGTGCGTTCACGTATATGCGTTCAGATATGGCTGAGTGGTAAACACGTGTGCGGAATCTAATCGCATACTAATCTGACGCAAGCCGCAAGCGAATCCAATTCGGTGACTTAATTAAACCAATTAATTCCGTTTGCTGCCTGGCAAACGCTGGCGCCTCGACAAAGGTCCCAATATCCGAACGCAACTTCCAGGCATGAGCACTTGCCATTACCATTTATTCTGTGTCATTTACAGTTCTACAAGACTTTCGAACAAAGTCGGGGTATATTGATCGAATTTCCTGATTATATTGTATTTTTATGAAACGTAAAAAGAACTATTATTCTCACTTGATTAGTTTGTTCGCATTTGAATATAATTTATAATTTCTAAAGTAAAGTGGAATTGCAATTCCTAACAGTAGAATATATTATGCAAAATTAAGTTTACTACAAAATTGAAAAATTTTCAAAGAATAACTTCCTAAGGCTAGAACTTAGGTTTTAAAAGTATGCCATTTAAAAGTAAGGCTAATTTTGTAATATTAAAAGAAATAGAGTTGCCTGAAGACGTAACAAAATAAACTATTTATTTTTTCTTTAACAGGAAGCGTAGATTTAACATATTTTTTGTTCATTTCCTTATTAACTTTTAGTAACATTTAACTGAAAAAAAATTTTAATTTAAAATATTAACTTTGAAATAATTACTTTAATTACCTTCAAATTAAATTCCCTACGATAATATTACGGCCCAATTTAACTTATTTAAGCCTCCAAGTTAGATTTTGCGTAGTTCCTACGATTATGCCGACTTTTTTATTTTCCCAAAATAGATTATAAATTAAAAATTTTTTAATGAAATATGAATGAAAAATACATAGAATATCATGTAAATAAAATAAATAAATAAATAAACCCACCATCTTGAAATTCGATTTTATGTAATATTGCTCTTAATAAAAAACAATGAATTACTTAATTTTTTTAATTTTGATGCATCAATATTTTAAATCATGTTTTTAAAGTATAAATCTCCAGAAAATATTTCTCGCACCTTAGAATTTTCCTAGATACCGGTAATATAATGAAAATTTGGATTGAAAAAAATAGTCCAAAAATAGCGTTCAAAGAATAAAGGGTTTTAAAGTCATTTTTTTGGAAATTCCAAATTCGCCGTTCGAAAGAGCAACCTTCAAAACTGTAGTATTTGGATTTCCATTTCCCCACATTAGAGCATTAAAGGATTAATTAAAAATTGAAGAGGTTATAGACCCCTCCATCACTTTTACTTTATTTTTTTTTTCTTTTTTTCTTTGGACGTACATATACTTAGCTTTACTTTACTCTACGAATGGGAATTTAGAGAAAAGAGAAAAAAAAATCGGAGGACTTCCAATTTTGATAGGTTATAAGAGAATAGTATATTATTACATGGCTAATGATAAAAATCTGTACTCTTTAAAGCTCTGCCAAACTAGTACAAGCAGATAAGCTTATAATATCAGCCAACGATAGATTGATATAATTTGGAGGATTTAAAAATTGAACTGTTTACTGTTATTCATAAAACATTCTTTATATTTATAATTACTGCAATTCAATTACGAATTACAGAAGGAAGAACAAAAAACTAATTAAAAATAAACTCAGAATATTCGAATTTGCTTTATTGCAATTTAATTTATTGAATATACGTATCTTACAATTTAATTTGATGTCAACCTTCCGCTGAAGTAGCTCAGACAGCCCAAGTACTACTAACGCCCGCGCGCATTCTCGCGCTTTATGAGAAGCCCTTTTCTCCCGTCTTGTGGTAAACTTAACTAACAACAAAACTGAAGCAAAGATTGAAGCAATACCGCTCTTTTAAGTTCGCTTTTTCTAAGAAAAACCGTAATTCTTGCTTCGCTAGGCCGAAAACTGTTTCACGCGGTAAATATTTAACTTCCGCATTCGTGTAGAATCATACTATTAATATATCTGCCGATTTCTTCTCTGTCCAACGGCTTTCATCACAGTCGTAGTCTTCAGTTTATATTAATTTTACAATAAATTTCATAATAAATATACATAAGTTTGTCATAAACAATATTACCGTGCATTTTAAATATAACTAGAATCACTTTTTACAATTTTTTCACTTGAAAATTTTAACAAAGAAACCGTAATTATGTTTCAAAATTTTAACATTGAGAAAACCTCTGCCAATTCATTGGCACTTAGCTTCCTCCAAACTAATTTATCGTTCCTATATTTGTATCCTAAAAATACGCAAAAAGTTTACCTTTAAATATTAAGTAAAAGAGGCAAAAATAAGCGATCGATCATCGAAAAAGACCGATTATTCAATAAGATACAACTATTCAAAAGTAAAAAAAAAAAAAAAGTAAACAAATGAAACCTTAATATCTTCTGAACTTCCATATCTAAACTTACAAAAGATCTACCTTTTTCCAAAATTTCAAGTCAATTAAAGCATTTTTACTCCTGTAATTGTTGGACATGGAAAACTCATTTTTTTTCAATTTTCAACTATTTACTCAAAATCTAGTTGACAAAATGGCTTAAAATTTTTACAGATTTTAGATATATAGTCTTAACCTCTAGAGGACCGGAAAGCCACGATCGTGGCGCAACCTTGGTCCGACACTATACCCATGATCAAGCTTTGATATTAGATACTTTTTATATTAGTTTTCTGAGGGTCATATGCGCCCTTAAATTTCGGCCCTCTAAAAGTTAATCGCCAAAATTTTTTTCAGAGCAATTGATAATTTAATTCAAGAGTTATAATCTCTTTTTAAAATAAAAAACACATTTTTGTTAAAAACAAAAGGACCATGATAGCTAGAGTAATTTTTTTTCTCTGAAATTATAGGTATTTTTATGCTCTTTAAAATGTTTTTTGTTCGATTCAGATATCTCAATCCTATCATTAAAAAAAAGTAAAATTAAATTAGCGAAACAAAAAAATAATTTTTTTGCCGCCATCACAAAAAGTATAAAAAAAAAAATGTGCCATGAACGATGAAAATTCGTTCATTAGAAGCTGAGATCTATGCCTATACATATGCACTATCTTAACATTTTTCAAAAATAAATTTTTCAAAAATTGAAACTTTGCTGTAAAACAAAAACAAATAAGCTAACAGAAAAAATATTTTTTTGCCAGCATCGCAAAAAAATAAAAAAAAAATGAACCGTGAAAGATTTAAATCCGTTCAGTAGAAGCAGGCGATCCAGGCGTGTACATACGGGCACACACACACAAACACACACATACATCCATACATACACTTTTTAAAAATCATTTATTCTTGTTCCTGACACCTGAAAATACAATTATAACATGTTTTTAGAACAACTTCAAAAATTACTATCACAAATAAATTACTATCACAATGCCTCCTCTAGGAGGAAGCAAAATAAGTTTATAATACTACTTTTGCTCTACGAATATTTTTTGTCAAAATTATCATCTGGTCACCGATGATGATAGGTAGGTGGTGTCCTCCGTAGTTTTCATGGTATATTTGTTGAAGAAACTTGAGGTAGCTATGCTCAAATACCAGGTCACCGTTGACGATGTCTAGGTTTTGCGCACCGTAGTTTTCGGGGTCTAGGTGTCAATTCACCTTCAGGCGCTTATCTCTGATAAATGCCGAGTTCACCTTGTTGTCCAAGTAATGCGCTCCGCAGAAGTTGACGCCTAGACCCGAAAACTACAAAGCGCATTATCTAGACACCATCATCGGCGAGCAAATCAACGTCAGACAACGTCCACAAGGTGAATCGATACTTAGATTGCGAAAACTGCGGGGCGCACCACCTGGGTTTCATCATCGGCGATGTGATACTTAAAACTAAGGCTCCTTAAGGTGATTCGACAACTAAAACCCGAAAGCTACGGAGCGCACTCGCTGGACGTCATCATCGGCGATCTGATACTTGGGGATAACTACCTCAAGTCTATAGTATTGATCTATAGTCTTCGAAAATTCTTTCGAAACCTTGCGTAACCTTCACAGTTCCTGTTCTACTCCTGACATTAACCTTTGGTTAGAATGTGAAATATATTGCAAATGTAAGTCCCACGTATTGGTAAAAATATTACAAACGTATGGACGATGTGTTGAGTAATGTACATTTGGAGTAATGTTGCAAATGAATTAGATAATTATAAGTCCAATACATTGCTAATATATTGCTAATAGAAATAGGCAATACATTGGTTATACTATTTATTTTTACGTGGGAATCCTGACGTTGAAAATATTGCTTTAAAAATGTTTAAGTTTTTGGAGGGAACGTGCAGTTTATCGCCACTAACCGATAGCAGCATTATAACCAGCGTCCGAGAAATTGAGAACAATCTAAAATTTTGGTGCAAGGGTACTCTTGCAAGAGTTGATTATCTTCTATACAAAATAAATTTGAAAAATGGAACCGTCACGGTAAGCGTGGACGAGGAGGGATTGATTAAATTTGCGCTGCCGTATACCGAATTCCACCACCAGCTATTCACCGTGCATTACCAAAAAATCACAGCATTACCCTTACCAACTATCGTTGGATACTTGGGCACGATTTGTCATTTTTACATTAACATTGTGGCTGCTTCAGCTATTGGCTTTTTATATATCTATAAATATTTTGCCAGCTATATGAAACATTAAGGGGTTACACCATTGTAGAATTTTCAACCCTCTAGAATGTTTTGAACCCTCTAGAATATGAGGCAAAGAGTCTTATACGTGGAAAAAATTTTCTTAACTGAAGTTTTGGGCTCCTTACCGAGCACCTTCATTGGTAAGATATCTGCTTGAACGGTAAAACCCAATGACTTTATATATCGATCTACTATGTCTCTAATGTACAAACAGACGTCGTGAGAGCGTTTGGATGCTTAGAAGTATCAGTGTATTCAAGTGGCAAAAAAGTCCTCGATATTGCTACAAATATAGCTGTACACATTTTATTAATGGATTCATCAATATTTTGAGGATTATGAAGGCTTTGGATATGGATATTAAGGTGCAATCTGACAATTGTTGTATTGAAAACGACGCCAAGTGCATTGAACTCGCAGAACGCTTTTGACAGGGATGGCGAAAGGGCGCGCTCGAGCAATAAATCGCTGCGAAAAGAAATTGAAGAGAAAAATTTGAATTTAGAAGGGATGCTTTATGGTCCTGGGATAGCAGACTAATGGTAAAAAATTTTTAATAGAATTTTTCATTTTTTCTTAGCTGCACATCACTTTGAAACCTAAAAGCGTTTTTTTCGAAACATGATTTTTGAAATTGGCACGCACTAGAACTCGAACAATTTTCATAATTTACATTTGAAATTTTAGCTACACGCTTAAAATTACATTTCGAAGAGAAACACATAGGAGATATTTCATAAGTTGATTTAAAAATTATTTATAAACAAATAAGTCTCGGTTTT
Organism: Ormyrus labotus; assembly: GCA_035582975.1. Lineage (NCBI taxonomy): Eukaryota > Metazoa > Arthropoda > Insecta > Hymenoptera > Ormyridae > Ormyrus > Ormyrus labotus. Next base: position 19,766,737 of record JAWWEO010000009.1, on the reverse strand, counting down.
TTTAAGCGTAATTGAAACATTTTTTTCAAATATTTGTCAATTATACAAATCAATATTTTTAAAATCCCCTACATATTTCTCTAGCTATATGATTAAGTGGATTTTTTCCAGGTTGAAATTTGCACCAGTTACGCTGCGTGCCGCGGAACGCCTGAAATCAAAGACGCATCAGGAAACTGACTCTCAAGTTCGCATTTTTGATTATTTTTGAACAGAAATTTTTTTGTGTTTACTTAAATATGTGCTAAACAAAATTCTTAAATGGTATTATTTTATTACCTTTCCTTCCGAATAAAAAAAGTTCCAGAAAAAAGGCTTTTTTAGGCCGTTATAATGGTGTAACCCCTTAAGGCATCGTCGTTGAAAAATATCTTTGGAAACTTGGACAACCGTAAATTCTGTAGCTCCCCGAATTATATTTATTATTCGGAAATAAGAAGAGTCATAGCTGAACCTCAAACTGTCATGATACAATTGATCAGAGAGCATTGTACACCGACGAAAGCTCTCTCACCAATTGCATCAAATTTTTTGTGAAAGTTTTTGCTATGCATCTTTTAAAGAAGAATAGTCCACTTATCTATCGGCGGAAAGTAACGCCTGCACCCACGGTTACGGTGCAACCGGTAGCAAGAAAACAAGAATGTACATCGGAAGTTGTCGCTTTATTACCTTACAGCGACAACAATTTAAAAACATGCATCTCTTTCCTTTTGAATGACAGCAATACGCAGAGGAAAAAGGATCGTTCTTTCTTTAACGAAATGCCGTCAAGCGATGATAATCTGCAAGAATACAGCAGCGAGAAGCTCTCGCTTGTTTTGCACTATTTGAAAAAACAGTCGAAGACGGTTTTATCCAGGGGGCCAGCAAACTCATCATCGCGAGCGAACCAAGAAAGATAGCGCGCGCGCGACGAACACATGTGCTGAGCACATGGCGCGACTGGCAGCGCAGGCGGAGTCTACAATGGCGCGTTCGCCGCGAAGTTGGCTGCAACTGCAATCGTTGCAATTATAAAGTCGGATGCACACTGACAACTCGCAATTAATGATTAAGGTGAAATTCCAATCGGGAAATTTAAGTAATTAGCAAGACCTAGCCAGGATTAACCAGAAGTAGCCAGATCGTTAACAAAGATTTTGTAATCGCGTGCCAGAAGATAGAGAGCGCCGCCCTGCCTAATTACTGTGCAAATAATAATTGTACAATTTCAGCCAATTAGGTCGAGGATGATTCGGCAATTTTGAACAATTCAGAGAAGAAGGTCCTTTGACTAAGAAGGACCGACATCCCGTGCTTGATAGTTTTTAGAGTCAGATCTTAAAGACACGCGTCGACGCGTGTATATAAGAGCAAGTTTGAAGACAACACTTATAAGATGTAAGCGTTGATGTTACGATAAAGCGTTCGATACCGAGTTATGTAATTTGTGTAGGGATACCAGAATAATATATTTAATAAATAAAATGTGCGAGCGACTAAAATATGTATACATTAGAAAATAATTGAAATAAAAACTATGCGATAATGCGAATACAAAGTAGAATCCTTTAGAATATAAAATTATAAAACTTAGAAAAGTTTCTTTTATTTTTTTTATGAAAATACTGAATTATTTTAATAACATATTTTATTAAATTGCTTAATCCAACTGTTTGTTTTGGTTGCAATAATTTATTAAGTTGATGATATTAATTTATTAAATAGATAAGTTAGCCGTGTTATAACACTCGTTTCACATTATTAAATTTATCATATTTTTTCGGTGAAATTAGCTTGCCCCAAATAACCGCTGCCAATTCATTGGCACTTAGCTTCCTCCTAACTAATTTATCGTTCCAATATTACCTCTCAGATTCGTTAAAAACAATCGATTTCAACAACATAATTTCAAACTATTCTATATTTAATTAATTATTAATTTTTGAATTATTATTTTATTTTTGTATAATTATTTTATTTATGTAAGTCTATTTTAAAATTTATTCAGCAGTAAACAAAATTTAAATAAAAATTCTGTTATTGGAATATTTAAAGTCCTAAATACAGAAGTTTTGAATTTTTGTTTTTTCATGTGCAAAGCCCGATTTCGCACAAGCTTAAATAAAAATGCATGTGATAAATCAAGCTTTGAACGTTGTTGTACCAAAATATAATGTTCAACACAAGAGCAAAAAGGTGATTTTAACCTGGTGTTACCTTTTCATACTATCTTTCCTTTAGCAGAAAATTAAATAAAAATTTCAAGTAAATTGAATTTTCTTTAGTAATTATTAGCCAAAGAAAAGTAATTTTTTATATTTGCTTTGAACTATATTGATGAAACTAATGTAAACAATTATAATAAAATAATAATAATAAAAATATGACTCTACTGTGTTATATATATAATCGCGATACCATATATATTTAAATTCGTTATAAAACAAAAACTAGTAGATGAAGTTCAAAAATTCTTTTTAATTTTGAATGTTTAGTTAAAGACGAAAAAAATAAGTGCTTGATCATTGAACCGATTATTCACTAAGATAAAGCTATTTAAAAAACTAAAATAAAACCTTAATATCTTTTGAAGTAATAAGTTTCATAAGTTGAAAAACTATACAGCTCTGAACATACGAAAGATCTGCCTTTTCTCAAAATTTCTAGTCAATTAAAGCTTTTTTACTCCCGTAATCATTGGACATAGAAACTCATTTTTTTCAGTTTTCAGCTTTTTATTCAAAAACTAATTGACAGACTGGCTTAAAATTTTTGCAGGTTATAGCTACATATATTCTTAATTACCAAAAATTTTTTCAGAGCAGTTGATAATTTAATTTAAGAATTATAAGCTTTTAAAAAAAACACGTTTTTGTTAAGAACACAAGAACTATAAGAGCTAGAGTAACTTTTTTTCTCTGAAATTATAGGTATTTTTATGTTCTTTAAATTGGTCTTTGTTCGGTTGAAATATCTCAATCCTATCATTAAAAAAAAAAGTAAAATTAAATTTTTCAAAAATCGAAAATTTGCGATAAAACAAAAACAAATAAGTTAAACAAAAAAAGATTTTTTTTTGCCGCCATCACAAAAAAGCCAAAAAATAAAATGAACCGTGAAAGATGCAAATTCGTGCAGGAAAAGCTGAGATCCAGGTGTACATATATACACACGCACACACATTTTTCAAAAACCATGTATTCTGGTTCCTGACACGTTAAAATACAATTATAACAGATTTTTCGAACAACTCCAAAAATTACTATCACAAAGCTTCCTAGGAGGAAGCAAAATTAAATTGTATTTTTTTTCTCAATGTACCAGCTACATTCAAGTTCATATCTATTTTTATTACGCATATTAGAAATTAATTTGATTATAAAAGTCTAAAATATTTTTTCTATGATAATTTCACGAATAATTAATAATTCAGTACCGTAGATCATTTATTAACCTTAACGTACATATCGTATTAACTTTTGAAGTCAGAAATTCGAAATTATTTCAAAGCTTTTTATTATACGAGATATTATATCGAAAATAAAAGTCAACGTCAACATTAGCACGTCATTACTTTTAAAAGTCTTTGTTTTATTTTCTATCATAATTCCAAATCTAATTAAAAAGTTACAGCAATGTTAATAAATAAATTTGGGAGTGTAGTGATTAAAATTTTTCGGCAATCTAAATTTGGAATTCTAGGCAGTTTGTTTGACAAACAATTAATGCAGGAAAATCGGTTGGGGCTGAGCATTAATTACTAATTCGATTGTAATCAAATCGTACGGATTTGGGCCATATTAAATTTCTCTTTGCGCAGAACTCGCAGCATGAATTTGTGCATTTACGATGAGGGAGGTGCGCAACCCCTCTTTCTGTCGTATAAATGCATACACCGCTCCACACGCGAGCTTGCGGTCGTATTGTAGACTTTCGCTCGATTATAATTCATCGCATCCTCTGCTGTGCTCCGGGGTAGCCGCACGCCGATCGTTTTCTGCCGTCATCACGATTCCCTGCAAATATTTTAACTGACGTATATTAGTGTAAAATAAAAGCCGCTCGGTCAGTCGCTTGCACTCACAAGCCGAGTATTGTTTTACCCGTGCCAGCGGGTCGAAGACCCAAGCGATTGTGATTCGACTTTGCGTGTCATTAAAGTGCCATTAAAATGCCGCGCGTTCACTAATTATCCGCACGCAGTCTGCGGCCACAGACTTCTGATCGATATTTCGTCCTTTAACCCCTTTCAGATGCTCCCTATTCGGCGTGCCTGCATGCACGGCCGTTTGCATACGTCAATGCTCATATCGAGTATCGATTATGTATTATGTAAATAATAAATTTTAAGATAATGGATATCAGCTTGCTAATAAGTAGTTTGCAATTAAAATATTAAAATTATTCAAAAAATCAATTACACTTCTATGCTTTCAAATTTACGAGAATTTTACGAGGCTATAGAAAATTCAAATGAAGAAAATACTAGAGAAATGTGTTTACGTTTTGCTGAAACGGAAACCAAATTAGGTGAAGTAGATAGAGCTAGAGCAACTTATGCACATTGCAGTTTAATATATAATGCTAGGGTATGTACACGTAAAACTATTCTTTTACCTACAAAAACTCACTAACAGCTTTGGGCAGATTTATACGGAATTTGAAGTTAATCATAGCAATAAAGACACGATCCGTGAAATGCTTCGGATAAATAGGTCTAAAAAAAGATAATTAATGAAATTTTGTGAATAAATATAATATATACTTTGAAATAATTTATTTTTATTTTTGACTACCTTGCAAAATCTTGCTTGAATCATATATTTAATTACATAAAAATACAAAAAACAATATAAAATCATTAAAATGTTCAAAATAATATAAAAATTAAGGCAAATAACCCCTGGTGAAAATTAAGCACACTAGGAATGGGCACTAGAAATTAGGTAAAACGAAATAAGCAAACTATATATTAGTTATAAGATCTACAGCTATTGAATATAGTATTAGATCAACACCATAAATTACTTCTGTATTTGCAAAAATATTTAGATATTTAGTGCACTAAATAAATAGATCATTTAAACGTAAATATTTAATAAAAATTTAAATCTGCCATTGGTAATTTACTTTGAAACAGTTATTTTTAAAATCAGCAATGAGTCAAAAAGAGAATACAATCTATATAACAAATTTTATTTATAAAGTCTTACGTGTGATTTTTTCTGTTAATTTCGTTCCTCGACCAATTTTTTCTCGTTCACTGCCAACAAGTACTTTTCAAGTAAAATGCTTCTACAACTGTCAACACCATGCAAGATTGATTAGTACTAAATAATTCTACGATTATTATTAATGTATAATGTGGAAAGGAGGATGCAAAACGAATTTTTACGTTTATAGAATTTAAGCTTACAGATAAGGACAGATTTAATTATTTCATTAAATGTAAGTCTTAGTATATGGATTCTAAATCGTTCTCATGCAATTTTCTTTCACGTACTTTGCCGAGTAGCTCGGTAAACATATTTCGACGCAAATATTACATGTACACTATCTTCATACTTGAAACGCACTTTCTTCGTATTATTTAAATATAATATGCTTATTCGTTACAGCAACAAGATCATACAATTGCATTCAAACAAATTCATAAATTATAACGTAATTAAAATGTTCTACTTTCATAATTTTAAATCAATGCCTTTCAAAATGTTATTGATATTTTTTACCAGATTTTCTTTTTTCAACTGCTATTTTAAACATTTTACTCCGAAAATACTTTTTCACTGATTCATTATCAGTTCGACCCTTCTGCTTAGCTTATAGAAAATCTGACTGTATATACAAGAATGGTACTTTAATAGTCCAATAAATCATCTTAGTAAGCACCTTAATAACATATCAATAAAAGTTGTAAGCACCAAAAAATATTCTGATGCCTTCACTTTTTGAACGCCACCCATGTATGGAGCAAAACTATAAATCCAGAAAAATCTGAACCTACAATGAATCTGAGATGCATATAGTTACTACTCCCTAAAGACATTTTTCTTCAATTTGACGAGTACCATTATGAGTTGCTTAATCTGTAAGTCATAAGTAGCACCTGATGAAAATAATACTTTTAGAACGCTATCTTCTTCTAGAAGTGTCTGGATACATTACGATTAAAGTTTGTGATGCCCACCAATTTATAACAGTTTTGTAGTGGTAAAACAAGAATAAAGTAGCACTGAATATGCTTGTTAAGCATCATCAAAAAATTTTGATGAAGATGTAACTCATCTTCTGTTCGATATTAGCTTAGAATAAAACTTTTCTAATAATTACAGAATTTATTTCCAAATCTGAAGTTACTTACAAATTTCCCAATACAAAATCCGCATTTAATATAGAATGTGCACAATGTAAAAATGTAAACATCAGAAAATTCACTTTAAGATTTAATATTTCTTTCGATGTATCACTAAATTGTAGGTAAATTCCATTGTATTTTTTCAGCTGCTGATAGATCTGGCTTTTAATCAGACGTAAAAAGACAATAACATTTCTGAAATTCGAATAATACATACTTATACTAAAGAAAAAAGTATGATATACTTCGACATACATTTTACTATTTTTAAAATGACGTCACAGCGATTACAATGCAATTCATATATCATCTATAAGATGCAGAAAATTAATGTTGAACTATAGATTGGAATACTTTATCCGCCGTAATAGTAAAGAATTAAAGTTGGAAGGATCTGAAGAGGACATTAAAGGTTTTTGTCAACTTCTTCAGGTTCTATCACAAAATCAAGGTAATATCACTTACGCTTACTTTAACTTACATTAATAAAAAAATGAGGTTTTTGCGTTTTATGCTTATACACGGTGTATCACATTCATCGCATAATTTTCCCTCCAATGGATAGAGGAGACAATTCTAAGACATACGTCCAT
>JAWWEO010000009.1:19747657-19759701 GCA_035582975.1 Ormyrus labotus | reverse complement strand
TTTGTACACATAAGAATCCTGCACATATTAATTGTGCACACTTTAGCATTGATGAAAATTATATATAGATATATCGAACTATGCTAAATTGTGCACAATTAATATGTGCATAATTCTTATGTGTAAAAACCGTACCTCACCGCAGATCTTGGCACTACGTATTAAAAAAGTATAGTTTTTGGTGATATCTGAAACTTTGCCCCGTAAAAGACATTTCGAATAAGCATCTTTTTTTATTACTTTTTAAGGTAAAACGTAAAAAGTGAAATTTTCACTTATTTTGGAAGTGACTGTTTTCACGCATAAATAAGTGAAAATATTATTTTCAAAGTTAAGTAGTTAAAAATTCACTTTTTTATAAATGAATAATACAAAGAAAATTTGAATTTTCTCAGCCCTTACATGATTGTCTTACATAATAAGTGAATATTCACTTATTGCACGTGGAAGACTTTTGACATGGCGAATAAATGCATATACACTTCGAATAAGTGGATTTTCACTTATTATACTTTAGAGAGTACAAGAGTTTAATCTATACGTGGCTCCGTTAGTTGGTTGCTTGCACACAGAGTCCCCTTATTGTAGATAAGTTAAGTGTTTCGTTTAAGACTACCAGCGTGGACTCCTCAGAAAGACACTGGTAGCCTATCCTTATATACCAGGCACGCAAATGTTTTTGCGGCTATGTATATACTTATCTATTTCATTTCCACTTGAATTTTTTTTTATTTTTCTTTATTTTTTATTTGTTTTAATGAATTATTCCTTAATTAAATTAAATACACCAGTATTTGAATCAAATAAATGTTGATGCATTTATTCAAAGTGACTTATGAATTTGATTAAAAGAAATATTTTCCTCAGTCTGGTCAAGAAAAATAAAAAAAAATTTTTCTTAATTTTAAAATGTTTGAATAAACTAAAAATTTGAATCGAAATTCTAATCAGTTACGCATTAATGTAAGCGATGTTGCAAATTTTCAGTTTGATAACATACAAAGCTTTCTCTTTAAAAAAAATCAAAACAAAAAATGTATGAAAAACTGACATTAAAATATATTCAAGTTATTATACTTTAGCTGATTAATTTTAAAGAAATAAACATATTCAAGTATTATTTTTATTTTCTGAAAGTTTCTTATGTATTGGTGTAGAAATATCACTAATTTCAAATCCTTTCATGCGCATAATTGCAATAACTTTACTGGAGATTGATGGGTTCTTGTACATAAGACGAAAAATCAACGAGCTAAAATATTTGTTTGATATTTTCGAATTTTTCGAGTTTCTAAAAGGAAAGAAAAGGATTCAAATTTACAAAGTCGAGTAATAAGTTGTCAAAAGCCGGCGAAGAGAAATTGCTCGAATTTGTCAAGATATCCAGAGTAATAATTCAAAGGAGAGTGGATGCAGCTCTGACAAGTTATTGACAGAGCTTTTACCTTCAAAGCCGGCGTTGAAAGTCTGGGCGATGAGATGAGCTCGCACGGGCCGCTTACGCAGTCGACAGCATTGGAACTGGGGATCCCGGCCGTACCTGAAAGCATAAAGTCAAAGGATAATTATAGAAAGGAGGCAGGGGGGAAGAATTTTTATCTTTAAGTTTCAAATTCTTCGCTAAGGTCTTTATAAAAGTTCAATCAATTTGAATTGCAGGGAAAACGGAAGCTACAGCAGTGCTGCTCGTCTCCGCGAGCTCGCACACCAAGAAAGACTGTACGCTTTTCGAGCTTTAAATGGTTTCTTAGGGAATCGAAGCTGTCAAGAAGTTGCGAGACTTAAAGTACTCTCGACCGTTCGCGCGGGCATCTTCGTAGAAATGGAACGTGGAAGTGCCGCTGAAGTCTAAACGTTTGAATGGAGAAGAAGAATGAGATCGAGCAAAATGGGCAAAAAGGAAGCAGCAGCAGCAATGGCGACAGCCTGGAATTAAAACTTTTAATGCGAATAATAATCCGAACGAGCCGAGGCCAAAGCCGCGATTGCTGGCCCTAATCTTTACATAATCAAACAGAGAGGTGAATTTTAGTATTTAGTAAAGGTTAATAGAATATTATCTCTGATTAAGATGGTAGCGGCAGGCTAACGACGAAGAGCTTTAGCTTCGGTAAATTCACGGAGGTACGCATAACGCTACGCTGGCTGGAAGGCGGTGGTAGTAGTTACTGTTAATTGGATGGCGGCAATTAATGGGATCGCTAAGAACCGGTGCGCCACATGACGAGTAAGGAGGAGCTCGCTCGCAGCGTCGCGAAGCTATGCTAAAGGGGGACTTAAAGCCAACTTCCTTGCGTAACTAACATGCGGCAGAGCGCCGATAAGACCCCTCAAGCACTTGCTCCAGCTGTTTCTCTTACCAGCCTCCAAGCGCCACCTCATTCTTCTTCTCCCCCGTGCCACGGTGCAGCTCCGCCCAGCTCACTTTATTTTCCTCCTCGAGTTCAATAATTAATAAAACTTCGTATCCCAGCTGCGAATAATACGCTGATTTCCGACTGACTTCCCGGCTGCTAATCCTGCGATATTAGCCCTGCGTGCTTGTCTAAACTCCCGAGGAAATTATAGTCTCCTGTTGCGTGATGTAACCTTTCCCCTCTCTATGCACATAACTTTTCTTCAAGTTACGCCCCATTTCAAACAACAACTTTACTTTATAAGCAAATAAAAAAAATTAAATTGCGAGAAAGATTTATTCACTGCATGAAAGTATTTAGTCGGCACTAATGAGTGTTTTTATTGTTAGTCAGTTAACGGTAAAATTAAAACATCAAAGTTAAATAAGTTCCAGTCGCAATTACTACGTCGTACTTTACTCCAATAAACAAGGACTTGTTAGAAGAGTCCACACTCTACGACCTGCGCATTTTAATGAGACTCTGAAGGTGTTTTCTAGTACCAAATAATGACACTCCGCTTACAAGTTAATCTAATTATAGGCACTAATATATCAAAGATTCTTTGTTTCTGCAATTTACTATAAAAAATTAGTAAAAATCATTAATTTGTTTCTTCAAATTTTTTGAAAAACATAAATTTTTAACCAATAAAAAGTTCAAAAATATTCTTTCATAAATATATTTTTAAGTCGAGATATTTTTTTAAATTATCATTTTTAAATGACTCAAAGTTTCAAGAAAACAAGGATCTTAGTAAATCCATTTGGATAATTGTAAAGGCTATAGTGTCGCAATAAATGTTCAAAATCTGGCAAACCAATATCAAAGCGGCCGTCGTCAGGCTTTTTTCTATACTTGCATTCAGAGCGCGACCGCACTCGTTGATTTGATGAAAGTGGAATGACATTTGACTAGGAAATAATATATTCAGAAACTCGCCAATAGCGATATTTGTTGTGAAAACAGTGGCAGCGAACGCGGTTGTGGTCGAGCCAGCTCTTTCTCTATTTGGGGATAGCATCGACATGTTTGGATCACTTGCCAACACTATCGGTTCCAAAGGCCTAAGACCATTCAGCATTCCGATATTAGAGCTGACGAGGAACCGTTGCTGCTGCTACAATCGACGCTATAGGTATATAGAGACGCGCTTGCAATCGAAGTAACGACAAACAGTCGGTTTACCCGTAGACCATATTTCGGGGGAAACGCTGAAATCCAGGCTATGGCAGAGACATGCATTGGATAAATCGGTGCCCTAGGCAAAGCGAGTGTGCGCTCCAATGAGGCGGCGATGCTTTCATTTAAGGAGATAAGTTCTCTATCTCTGTTTCCATTCGCCTGCACCTTTCTACTATGCAAATCGATCTGGAAAGCGCCCAATTTTCTCGAAAATTCGCCACATCAGAAACTCAAACTAACTGCTTAATTAAGTTAAATCTAACTCAAATAATAAAATAGAATGTGCGAGGTTCAATTAGAAAAGTTGAATACATTTAAGTTATTTTGCAGGTGTACATACGAATTCACGTCCGAAACGTCTGTTACAGTAACCATTTCTATGCATTCTATAGGCACGATTCAAGCACAGATGCTGCAAGGGGGTTATGGAAGCATGTGAATGAAAGTCATTACGTTGGGCATAAGAGTGGCTTGAATCCCGGGTAACCGGGCTGGAAGGAAAGTCAATAGTTCACTGAATCGTCCGATATCGAGATTTTCTTACGTGGACTTCTCACGCGAGTGCAGTTTTCGTGAGAATAGCCACCATCACCAATTGGGCCAATACTCAAGGATTCTCCAGATTCAGTCGCCCTCAAGAAAAGCTTTCACAGTATTTTCTCGATAGTTGCGACCTAAAGATTTGACCCACATACTTCTGATTTAGTCTTAAAGTTTCCTGCCTTTTTATTTTTAAACCGATTTATCTCTACTTCTTTATTCGCTAAATTTAAAATAAAATGGAATTCTTCTGTTCAGTAATTAATCCAATTTCTATAATACAATAAATAAACTTTGAAACAATGCGTTCATTTCAATAGTTCAATATTTTCCTCAGAATTATCAGAATTGCACAACCAATATTATAAAAAAATAGTGAATTAAAAAAATGCTCTACCATTTACAATTACGTTTAAATTCAATAATAAAAATTAAAGTAAATAAAATATATGCGATTATATTACTGTGTTTACAAACAGTTGAAAATTTTTAAAATTCTTATAAACGTTACGTTTATATAAAATAAAGTGCAAATCATGAATGGTTAATGTAATTTTAGTCTGCATTGCTAATGAAATAGTTATTAGATGGAGATTATTAAAATGAATTCAATTTAATTAAAAGTAGATATTATATTACTTTCGCATTCCGTTGCTAAAGTGAACATGTAAAAACATTATGAAAATATTTGATTTTATAATAAATTTCGTAAATCACTGATTTAATTCGTCCACTAATTTTATCAATAATGAATATGAACATCCTCAATCATTCATAATTGATTGGTTATTATTTAAATAAAAACACCGAATAGTTTCACAAACAATTGACTTTATGTTAGTGTGTATATTAGATACTAAGAATAATAAATTAAAAAGAGAATTTGCCCAAATGTTAGAAAAAAAATAATATAAACAGAAAGCAAGCAAATCCCTAAAAAGTGTGGGTACCATTCGCGAATAAAATTTTTATTATTATCCTTCGCAAGTGCATTGCGTACTTTTTATCACTCGTCACTTATAATAAGCGTATCTGTTGGTTAGATTCAAAGAGACGTTTATTTTATTTTATTTATTCATCGGTTCAATCTCTGACGTACGCCAAAGCCAAAATTTAGAACACTGCATATCTCTGTATAAAATTAGTTTAGGACCTTCTACCATGGCTCATGTGATCACAAATTGTATATATATTAAGTGTATAATATTTATTTTTTTTCGTTACAGATGATTTTCTTCAAAATTTTTTTTAGGTGTAAAACCACCTTAAGATTACAATTATTTTATTTTAAAAATTATACATGAATTTAAGTATTAAATTCTTTGTAATATATTGCAAATTGTTGAATTTCGGTCTATTATTATAGTCTATTAATATATTAATATAGTTATTATTGAATGATGGTAATTTTTTTTATTTCTCTATCTTTATTTACAATCTATCTATTGAAATTAAAACACGTTAACTCTACATAAATTGCATAGTATTTATACTTTAATGTATAATGGACTTCATTATAAAAAGTTTTTTAACCCTTAAAGGGCTGGAAAGCCAGTCTCGTGGCCCATCAGAAAAGCTTGCTCAATTTTTGTTTTTAGATTAAAGTACTCATGTTTCCAATATTATTGCAAGTTTTTAATATAATTTAATATAAATTTACCCCCCCCCCCTTCCTCCTCTCTCTTTACCCATCCCATGCCCCTTATTTTTATGTTAAACTTTTTTAGAAAATTAGTTTAAAAATGGTTTAGATCTTAGTTAAATAACTAACTTAAATAGTTAGTTAAATGTAGAATTTAACATATATTTTGTTTTTATAATTGAAAAAAGGTTATCCAGTATTAAGAATACCATTTTTTCGAATTTGAAATTTTTAACATGGGCTGTTACTTTTGAGACCGGAAAGCCAGTATACTATTCAACCTAACCCATGATCGACACTTTGTACACGACCAATCCATGATATAAGATACCATTTGTACCAGTTTTCTGAGGGTGATGACCGTTTTTGAAATTTTATTTAGAATTTCTTGTATACAACGTTACTGTCCCACGTAAAAATAATTTATATAATTTTTACCAAGATTTTATACTTTTATTTTTAAGTTTTGTAAAATTTTGATTCTATATAATTCGTACAAAATTTGTGTACAAAAATTTAAAAAATATGAGCTCTCCTAATAGTCATCGGTTGCTAATTTTGTCGTGAGAAATGTAAAAGGTTAGGAGGCGCCACCAAACGTCAATCGTAAAAAATAAAATTAATTCCGCTTGGTGGCGCATCCTAACCTTTTACACTTCTCATGACAAAATTAGCAACCAATGACTATTGAAGGAGCTCACATTTTTTATATTTTTGTACATAAATTTTGTACAAATTATGTAGAATCAAAATTTGTCAAAATTTAAAAATAAAAGTGTAAAATCTTGATAAATGATGATTATTTTTACGTGGGGTATCACCAAGTAACTTATTGATTTTTCCTATCCTTTCTTAAAAAATTGATGATCTCACAAGTGAAGGCAGTTTATTCGTAATGTGATTGGCTGATCAGTTTATTCGTAATCTGATTGGCGGAAAAATAGTAACTTGAAAAAAAGAAAATAGTATGCGCAAAGCGCTTTAGATTTACTAGTATATACATAAATTCCATTTTCCCATATTTACAACTTTCTTTATTGTTTACTTTCCAAAAAAATTAGTTAAAATTTCTTTCTATTTTTTTTTTACGTAACATATTTTTTTAAGCGATAATTTGATCCCTTGTGGTAGAATTAGATATACATGAAATATCGGTAGATTTAGTGTTAAAAATAATAAATTATCAAAATTAATTAAATTTAATTTCAATTTTTAGAAAGTATTCATATTCAAAGTGGAATTTATGATAACTATAAGACTAAATGTACATTACAGAGTCCTTCCATTAAGAAGCTTTTTAAAAGTGCAAAGGGAAAAAAGAAAAAGTCAAAAGATAGTGTATTAATTTTGCTTATAAAAGTTCTACTTTTTCATAATTATTTAACTGAGAAGAAGATTAAAGTTTTAATGTGTATAGAGGTAATAAAATTTAGTTAAGCCAAATTTTTTCGAGTTAAAATGTGCGCGTATAGGAGGTCATGTGGCGTTAGGGATTACTTAGTCGGGCATTTTTCTTCTCGTCTTTTTTCAGTTTACTACGGAAAGGGAGGCGAAAAAGAAAGCTAAATGCAAAAGATTTAATGCGGAATACATGAAGTCGTTTACAGCAGTGGCGATGAAACTTCATAAACATGTCGGCGTAAACAATAGTTATTACGAAATTGCTGCAGAGCTCGCGCGAACGTAAGATAATTCGTGGCTGGGTGTTTGAGGAGATTGGGGCGTGCAGAGGGAAAGGGGGAAGGCGGTCGTTGGGGAATTGGCCTCCTCGGCTCTACGTGCCGCTATCACGCTAGTCGTCGTTAAAGGGGAATTTTTCTTCGACACGCCAATTTCGACGTCTTTTATCACCCGCATCCTACGTCTCCTTCCCTTTTCGCACCTTTACCCGCCTAACGCTTCTTTCTCCCTCCCTCTCGCCCTTCTCGCTCCCCTATTTCCATTTGCTTTCCTAAACCCGGAAGGTGATGTAAAGCTTCTATTCCCTTGCAAATGTGTACAAACTCGGAAAAGCTAGTTGCCGCGAGAATGGAGGTGACGTCGCGAGCGCCTTCCTTCTTTCGAACCATCTATACGTACTACCTTGATTACCGTTTTCTTAGGGATTCAACCGACAGTGGAATATAATTTCCCCCCTTAAATATCTCTCTTCCCTTCGAACGTTTAGTCGAAGCACGAATAATAAAAAAGAAAAACTGAAACTCACGGATTCCATTCAGCTCAGGGTGGGTAGAGGCATTCTATAAATTTAATGGATAATAAATGCTTTAATTTAAAAAGGGAAGAGAGCTCGCATTTTCTTAAATTGCATGTCTGATGGTTTATTGCTTTATCGATTGCTCAACCCGAGCCAGACCATTTTTATAGTATAATTCCTTTGATAAAATTTCAAAACTCAATGAATATTCATTTCAACGTGGATTTTGTCGTTCACTTTCTTTTAGAAATTTATCGCAGTCTAAACTAGCTAAATCTGGGTGATATTAAGTAAAGTTTAGTGCAATTTTTACGACTGTTTGAAAATTTGAGAGTAACATTAGTTTGCTCGAAAATAATTTTGGAACCGCTTCCGCCAAACGTTTAAAAGCTAAAGTTGCGAATGATAAATGCCAGCGTCGGCCACAAAGTCGAAGAAAACAAAGGTTCGGGGGGCGGTGGGGCCAGTTTTGTCAGGAAGGAAGAGAGAGACGTATTTTTATCGGTCACGTTGCAAAGGCGCGTGAAAATTCCGGCGGGCGTCGTCGCCGGGCGCCGGCAGCACCGCTCGGGAGGTGGGAAGTAAAAAGCGAATGGCAAAAGCAAACAGAGATAGAGCGAGGATCGCGGTTGAGTTGCGCGCACGGAAGCGGGTAGAGAAGGCACATTGGAATCTGTGCCAATGGATATGCCGGCAGCTTGCTGCGGCGTTCTTATTTGCAGGAGCTGGCGGAAAATGTGAAAAATTCCTATTAAAGGATTCCAATACCGAGGATCCGAGGCAGCTTGGGAGCGAACGAACGCCTCTGCGCGGGTGTCAGGGATATAAAACATAATATTATTTTCAGAAGCCAAGCGAGCTTCTGCGCTCGCCTACCTTAGAGAGCCGCAGCCGCACCGCACTGAGAATTCAATTTAAGCGACTCGTAATGCCGCGCCGGGCTTTTTGCCTCAGAGCGGTGTACCCGCGATTAGTGGCTAATTGTTTTTCTAATGAAGCGCACGAGTGCACCCTGACATCTCAATGAGATCACGTTTTACCATGTCAAACCGAACACCTGGATTAATTCAATTAATTATGCTCTCGATGCATATACATTTTTCTTTGTATATCATAAAGCTGGTTTCGTCTATTGGAAAAATGAAAATCAATATTGTTTTGATTTCTGGTAATTTGTTGATTAAAACTAAAAAAAGAAATTCACTTTATCTGCTTCTTAACTAAGTATAATAATTTAAATCAGCAAATTAGAATCAATACTTCTTAAATAAATTATCATTAATTAACGCAATTGGTATTTTATATTTATTTAAGTTCAGTGCGGTAAAATCTCTTTTAGTTAATTTGTACTTTATCATAATTTTATCCTATTCAATAATAACTTCAATATAATTTAGTTTTTGATTAATAATGCAACTTCCATTAGTCTAAATTTTGTATACACACCATAAATGCTAATTTAATTAAAATAATTATTAATTATAGAATCCAATTAAAAACTCGCTGCCAACTCGTTAACACAATGCTTTCTCAAACTTAATTTATTGTTTTATTACATAACTATGCATACTAACGTACATAAATAAATAATACATTGTTTCTATTTTTAAGAGAATGTGACTGACATTTTGACGTCCCTTTTCATTATTTGATATAAAAATAAAAAAATATTTTAAGATTTTATCTTGAATGTTTTGATCTATTTATTTCATATTATTTACAAATATTTATTTGTTTTGTGAACACTACTTTGGTTTAGAATCACTTTAAACAATATACCATTTATTTCCCTTGTTTTGTTCTTAACAATAGTAGAAAATAGATAATTAATTCCCGTTCTCTAATGAAATTATTAATTTGATGAATTCATTTTCTAATCATTTTTTTTTATTTTATTTTCATTAATTTTTAATAGTTAGAATTGTATATACGGGTTTTTTCCAACAACGAATTAAGTTTGAAGATGTAAAAAATTATCTGTATAAAATTTCATGAAATTAGATCGATTTTTATACGCACTAACGTGTGCGTCAACAAAAGGGCATTTTTATTAAAAAGAAAAAACCTTTTTTGTCATTAACCGATGAAAATAATCTTTTAAAATATTGAGGGGTTAAAGTATTTTATAGCATAATGTATTTGTGCAAGAAGTGATAAAAGTTTCCTTAATAAGAACTGCCAGTTCTTAGATATTTCAATATTTTAAAATAAATTTTTATTAGTTTGATCATATACTTATAAAAATTTGAAAACAAAAATTTGAAAATAAACTATTGGCCATGAAACAAAAAAAGCATTTAATTAGAAATATGATGATAGGTGTAATAGTTTTTTAAAAAAAATAATGTTTACCTGATCAAAATTGGTTACAGCGTTTTCGTGATAGCCTAAGTACTCGAACACACAGAAACATTAACATTTTCGTCAAGTCTTAAAAAATGTTTTTATTCACTTTTTGTCTTAAACATTATTTACCGTTTCAATCAAAGTGGTTAAAAAATTAATTTTCAATATATCTTAAAAATGATTTCAAGTTGAAATAATAGTATTCAAATGTATTGGCGAAGAGGTGCAAAAACTTTCCATCCATCGTCTGTTTCCCCTTTGGCTTCCTGCTTACACGCGCATGCATGCACAGAACTATAATTACACTATACCTATCATATCAACGATTGGCTAGATTCAATTGTGTTTATCGCATGCATTTTTAAAATTTCGTACTTGAGGTTCTGAAGAAGTATGATTAAATTGATTTTACCGTGCGGTACACACTGCTTAATGATCGGTAGACTTGTAGCGAATATTATTTGCATTATATTTGTATAAAATTTTAATTGGGGAAATTTGAGCTGCCGATGAATATAAAGGCTCGTCGCTCTAGGCGGACATTTTAGAAGCGACGCGTCCTCTTGAATTATTGTGTTCGTGAAACGGGTTCAATGAAATATACTTCAGTTATGTGGGCTTGACAGCGATGCCGCTGGGAATCGAAGCCATTAACCTCGGTCTTCCACACTGGGTTGCCACCTCTTCCTCCCCCTGCACACACACCCATACTCTCTCTCCTCTCTCTCTCTCTCTCTCTCTCTCTTTCACGCGCACTACTAAATAATTCGAGCTCTGGCGTCAGAAGCCTTTCGAAAATCCATTGCCGTGAGCTGTGTGAGAAATGTATTCGATTTTAAAATGCATCAAATATTATCAATTCAAGTGGTTTACTCGGGCAATTCTTATATTTTTACGTTGCCTCTTTTTCCCTCTCAATACACTATTCGCCAATCCAGTCATATTTTTCTTGGAGTCTATAAACACTCGTTTATACAGAGCAAGTAAAATATAACTATTTACATAGAAAGCGGGATAACAGAGAGGACGTTTTTTCGGTGGTAAAAGAAAGTGTACTACTGCGTTTGATTTGCCCACAGATAATGTTTGCTGTTTCCTACTTTCCTTGGATTAAAAAGTATGAACGAAATGCATTAACAGAGGCATCATTTTACGACAATTTAAATAGAATATGATGAATTTCCACACTGACCAGGAGAGTATCACTTGTTTGGGTCACGGATTTTATTCAAACTTTGGGATATGTTTTCTAATGTTGAAATATGAAAGAAGCCGCGTCCGTTCGATCTAACGCTCGATTTTTTAAAATTTATGAGCTCTTTTAGCGAAAAGCTAAGAAAAATCGATTTTTGTTTAATCACATATAACTTTTCAACTGTTAATTGCAGAGTATTTTAACTCCCGGCATTTGAAAGGTGAGATCAAATCCTATCGATTAAACAAAAAAGACATCCAAAAATATTTATTTGGTCAAAAGTTATGGCCCAACAAAAAATTACCATTAAAATAGCATTAAAAAATCCACAAAAATTCATTTACGTAATTTTAGCTTCTTTTATTACAAATTTTTATTTTGCTATAACTTTTGAACAAATAAATATTTTTGGATGTCTTGTTTTTTTAATCGATAGGATTTGATCTCACCTTTCAAATGCCGGGATTTAAAATACTCTGCAATTAACAGTTGAAAAGTTATATGTGATTAAACAAAAATCGATTTTTCTTAGCTTTTCGCTAA
>JAWWEO010000009.1:19733736-19746231 GCA_035582975.1 Ormyrus labotus | reverse complement strand
CCCTTACAATTTTAGATAGATTCTATCTAGCGGATCTATCTGGAATCTAGAATTCTGGCTAGAATTTATCGGAAACTAGCTACCAGGGACTTTAAATGAATAATTAGTAGATTTTTAAAATAAAAGAACTCGTTTTAACAAATTAAACAGAACATTCAAATAATTAAAACAGTAAACTATTTATTCAAAGAAATATCTATTAAAATAATAGTAAAAAAAATTAAGTCAATAAAAAAGTTGTTTGACTTAAGCCAAACATCTTTAAAAATATAATTTTTTGTTTCGCATATATTATGATGTACATAAAAGGCTATGAGGGTCAGTGAAAACGTAAAAATTATTTCTCTCGCATTTTAAGGGGGTTTTCGTAATTTTGACAAAAAAAATGTTACCATGTTTCTGAAAATTTTGTTATAAGTTCATTTTAGTATTCTTTAGAACATATTATATTTTTTTGTGAAATTACTACCTTATACATGGAGTCTTATGAAGATGCCGTCATGAAACTCACAATTTCACTTATAACTTCTACAAAAAAATTACCGTTATTTCAAAAAACTAATGTTATTTAGAACTACATTGAGAATGATATCTTTCAAACTGAGAAAGGCTAGCCACACTGTTTTTAAGATATTACAATTGAAAGTACGTGTGCCAAACTAGTTTTTTAAACACGTGCATTACGGAAGCTATAACTATATTTATATTTATGGTGCGCGCATGCTACGTACGCGTACACGCGAGACACACGGTTATGTGTGTATGAACAATCATTCCCAAAAGTTTTTACGAAATCGGAGAGGTGGGGAGTATAACAAAAGCTATACTTTTCACGTGTAAGGTAGTACAATACCCCCTTAACCCTTTGAAACACACATTTTTCTATTGGCTATTTTTGCCCGAAAAATCTTACTCGGGGGTTTTGGGGGTTGCTGAATACGAATCTGCAACTAGAATTTTCATTTTTCAAAATCCAAGATGGCAAATTTAAAATGGCGAATCAAAAAATTTTTAGATTTTGAAAAATGAGGATTCTAATTGTAGATTCGTATTCAGCGACTCCTAAAACCCTTAGGTATGAATTTTCATGAAAATCGAATCACAAACAGGCTGGGATATGATTTTTTTTCTGTTTGTTTATTTATAACAATTTAACAACAAATAAAATAATAATTTATGTTCAATAGTATTCTTAGGAAACATCTTGGGTATCAGAAAAGCCTACAACAACCCATAAATAGCAATAATAAAAAGTTTTATGAACAAAATGGTAAATTAGGTGGTACCCAGGAGTACCGCTATGCTTCAAAGGGTTAAGAAATGTATAGAAGGTACAGTTTTACACCACGTGACTAAACAAGAGAGCGTTCAAAACGACAGGCTTTTGCACGACTGCTGCAAGAACCGATAGGTGGCTGAAGAATCTTAGGCAGGAATCTACCTGCAAATAACTAAGTTCGAGTTGATTAGTATATAAAACCGCTTCGGTAGCCTACCTCATATATAGTAACAGCGTTTGAATAAAGTGTACTGCGAAAACAATATAAAGCGAGCGTTACTTCCGTGTATCCGAAAGTATCTGAAAGCGTTTTAAAAATGTATAAAAAATAATAATTGCGAGTTTAGAATATAAGTTTCAGTGTAAAAATCAGGATGTAAGCATAGGAGGTCACTGAGAGATATAATACAGAAATTCGAAGCAATTTATTTTTATTGGATTTTCTTTGATATGTTTGAATTAATATAAATTTAAATTCAATCAATAAGCTTAGCCTGTTAAAAAACAGACCTGCACTGTAGAATTAATTGTGTTTCTCCTACCAATTTAAGTAGCATTTTAGTTGTGGATAGTTAATGGTAAAATTCCATTGATTCAATCAAATTTTTTTTTCTCAGTGCGCTCACACACTAAGAAAAATTTTATAGGGACATTTACTATAAGTCGAATAAAAATTGCTATAAAACTTAGCAATACTGGGACATACTTGTATTATCATAAAAATTATAGAATATAAAAAATTTTATTATGTTTTGACAATTGTTATTATGTAAACTATCTAGAAGATGTCTACGATTAAAATGAAGAGGTATATAAAAAATCGAATTCACCTTGAAGGAACGTTGACCATAGCCAGAAAACATTGTCAAAAATTTTGTGCAATGGTTAAAGCTTGAACTAGCCCGATATTTATTATCCCGAATATCTTGTACCTTTATCGAATATGCCAGTTGAACGCTGTTAACTTAAATGAACGATTTTTTAATTTCTGATCCTCTCTTCTCCATATATCGAAAACTATTGGCAGTCGGACCACGAGGACTTTTGTTCAGCAATTCAAAGACTACAACATACTGCAATTTTAGCTAATTCAACGGTGCAAAAAAGGTTAGTAAAAATAACTATTTAATTTCGTAAAAATTATTATATAATCAGTAGCAACATTTATTGTAAAATTTAATTCGCTAAACGAAAAATTTACTATGGCCTTAAACAAAATATACAACTTTCTGCCTTGAGTGCTATGAAAATATAGTCAAATTTAATATAAAATTTTTAAATTTTATTACGAGATTTTTCTCAGTGAACTTTAATTGTTATTTCTATTCTACATTATCAGTTGCGTGCCTTTTAAATTTAACTGTTGTAAAATTTAAATATTTACAAAAATTAATTTACTCAATTGTACATTATTTAACACGAACAAAAAGCTCTTATTATGCAAAAGGTTTATAGTTGCATGCAATATCAGCTAAATAAAGAGTTTAGCAATACTTGATTTTTAATTATCAAGTTTTATTTCTAAAAAGTTTTCCAAAGAAAGAAGAGTCTATCATAGCATCGCGAGGACTAGCTTTGTAAGAATAGAAGCAAATATCGAATTTCGATAAAAGAAAATTGAGCTTTGAGAACCTTTCACCTTCGATCTAAGCAATTCGGGGATTCGAATAGAGAGCTATTCACGCGTGGAATTCTTTCGATTTTTAAATTTAAAGTCTCAAAGAGTTAGAATATGCCGTAATAGCCCAATATTTCGCAAAAAATTCTTTTATAAACTTTCGCGAACACGTTATCGATCTATTAATTCAGCGTTGGTGATAAAATTATTCACTAATGTTTTACTGTAATATAGTTTATAAGCTTTATTTATTTCGTATACTAATACCAAATTAAATACATTCCAATAGTAAATATTAAAAGTTTTAAAAGTTATTGCAATAACTTGTGATGTTCAATTGAACATCACGAATATTAAATTTTGAATATAATTTTGAAACTCAAGGTCAGCGCAAGCCGCATTCGTTCTCAAATTCGGTTCGTTTGAGAGCACGAAAATTCGTACACGAGTGCGAGTGAGAGAGGAAGCTGGAGCCGCTCTCTCGAATGGGCGCGAGAGAGAGGGGCAATCGGCCGCGCGCTTTTCTGCACATGGAGACGCTGGTTCGCCTCCGCGGTGTTACGGCGCGTGCCCACCGATCCCTCCCGGCTCTAGGGAGAATCAGGCGGGAGGATCTGGAGCCGTTGCGGCCATTTCGCGGCGCGCCAGAATAAAGTATTAGAAGCGGCTGCAAGCGTCCATCTTTGGCGCTCGCAGCGAGCTTCTCGCCCGATATACGAGTATGAGCGCGAGCGAGAGGACCGATCGCAAGGAAGGCTCGTGATCGGTGAAGATTCATGTTCGCGCCAGTATCGAGTTGATTGTCGAAGGGTCTGCACGCAATTTGTGAGCACGCAATATCGACGCAACCGATTCTGCGAACGAAGGGTATTCGGGTTCGGTTCGCGAGTTAGAAATTTCGCATTGGGTGCGGGATTTCGGGATTTCACGGGTATTCATTAATTCCGCGGAGGGCGCGGAATCTCACGTGAAGTGCGTGGGGCACAAGCTAAGTGATATTGTGCAGTGTTGAGGCAGGGGCCTCCACTGCTATCACTTTCAGGCGAGGCGTCGTAATGTTGAACCAAGGGGCTTCCACTGACAAGCCATCACGCAGAGGAGACCGGCGAGGCATGTTCGAGCGGCGATTGAATGCGACCAGCTCGAGCTGCAGAGCAGCCCTTCTCGTCTTCAACGTCTTAAGGGCAGGTGGGGACACCCTGGCTTAGCAAGGGAAGGAGAAAGGAGTTAGCCGTAAGTTCTAAGTTAATTAGTTATATTTCGTCCCTATATCGTCCAACCGAAACACCCCGGCTTCGGGAATACTATTCGGCTGGCCTCCCCAGAGACGGAATCTGTAAGAAATCAAATTATAAGTAGTTTTTTGTAGTTGCGTTAAACGCGGAAGCGGTGCGGTGTCACATTGTCCTCAACGTTATAAACTGTAGTTATAATACGGTATTCAATTTATGAAAATTAAAGAGAAATTGTTTTGTATAAAATCATGTACTATTCCCAATAGAAGGTACTCATTTTTATCAATATTATTTAATCTATGTTGTTTTGTACCAGTTCTTAGAGAACACAAACATCAAAATGTAAGTCAAATTTTATTAAAAGTAATCATTTTACGCTTTGAACAACTTTTAATTACTTATATATTTGCCGTAACAAAAGTTGCTTGCTAAACTTGCGCACTTGATTATTATATTGCATTTTGTAATTCAAATAAAATTGTACTGACGTAAAATTAAATAAAACTAAAATCTAATTGAATCATGAATGCGAGTAGCATCCAAACTTTAAATCTCAAATGCTTTATACACTTTATTTGCATGAGAGATCACTGAAACCATTTGTATACAAATGAGAAAGAAAAACGAAAATCACGTAAGGGCTTTGATAAATTGTATAACATTTAAATCTACTGAAAGAATGTAAATTTGTAATTTTTTTAAAATAAAGCATTGGTTTTAAATTCTACCTTTAACTAATACTATAGCGTTTTTAATTTATATCAGCCTGCAAAAAAGTGCGGTTTAACTTTCAGCTATTTTTATTTAACTAATAATAATTTAATTAAGAAATTTATATCACCAATAGAATCAGCAGTTCCACTTGATGAAAGTGAAGCTTCTCGAGTTTGATATTTTCAATATAATTAAACATTCTACAAGAAAGTCCGAAATTCGAAAAGTAAATATTTTTAATTATCCTGAAAAAGATACACTAAATGAGTTCAGCAGAGAGCTACAGTTTTAATTTGATCAACAAGGCAAGTAATTTAAATCCGAGTTAAAAATTACATTGTTCTAGAGGTTAAAAATTTGAATTCCAAAGCACTCGCCGTAGTTTTTAAATAACGACAATGCAGTATCTTGGAAAAGGTTTATTTTAATTTAGCCGGATGCAAAGGCCGGAGCGAAGGGCAGATGAAAGGCTGACGAGATCTCGTAAATTTGAAAAACAAGCGCGCGATTGCGCCTAGCGGGAAAAGTTTCGCGCCGGCGTTATCGCGAAAATTCACCGCAATTAGCGTTTGAAGAGCAGATAACATAAATCATGATTGAAAGAGCAAGCAGCATACTCGGCGGACATATCAACGCTCCGCGAGTTCCAGCTCTCTCCCTTCGTCCCTCTTTTGCCTGGCCTTCTCTCTCCCCTTTCGTGTTTTACAATTACTGTAGTTTTATGAGTTCCCCTCCCTGTAGATTTCCTCAGCAACTTGTGATTGCGCAAGTTTCTGCTTTACGAGTGCAGAAGCTGCAGAGGCTGCCGCAAGCGGGAGCACGAGCTGTCTGCCGGCCATTTCTCCTTTTACGGTTGCCTTGCGTATTTACGCGCACCACGTATGTACACCTACACCGAGGTGTACGTCCCAGTGCGCTCGTATCTTCATGCGCCCGTGGCTGCGCCTCCACCTCCGCCTTCGCCGAGGAATTTTCCAATGCTCGATCTTCCGCGGTCGCGCACCCACACAAAAGTCCTTTGCCGATCACTTTCAAACTCTTATGATATCGAGAAAGAGGAAAGGATCTCTCACCTAGCCGGGGGGAGGGCCTCTCTCCCTCAGTCAGCCTTTTATGCGCCCTTAACTGATAGAGTTCAGAACATTACATAATTCTGCGATTCCTTACCGGTGCGAGCTCGAAATTTACGAGCACTTTCGCAAGATTTCCAAATGAAAGAGGTAAAGAAACGGAACGGCACACGGCGTATTATTTTTCAGGCACTTTCTCGCTCTCTCGCTCTAGCTCTCTCGCAAGCTCTATTGAAAGTCCAATATTCATAAAACTTCATTTATCTTTTTCTTCTCTTCCGTTTTTTTGTGCAGGAAATTTCGTAAGGAAAAGTTCCGTACTTGGCCGTGCGCGAGAGACAATGCGCGCGAGGTCGGAAACTTTTTTTACGAGACTCGACGCTCGACGACGTTTTTATATAAAGCCAGAGGCAGGCGCACATAAAAAGAAATGAATGTCGCGGAGACATTGTCGGAGATTTTCCTTTATCGCAAATTATGCGAACATTCGCGCCCGCCGCCCGCCGCCGCCCGCCCGCCACTCGCGGGAGTTAACGAAGTGGTGGCGTAATGAGGTGTGACTCGGAGGTGTGGGTATATACACCGCCAGGATTGGAAGACACTACGCCGCGCCTCGCCTCGCCTCGCCTCGTTCAGACACCTTTTCCCCTCTATTTTACGCAGACATTCGATACGGGGCTTCGACGGGGTGAGCCCTCCTCTGAACACCCCATTCTTTCGCTCTCGCTCCTCTTTTCTTTTCCGCTGCCGGTGCAAGGGAGCTCTCTCCCGATGAATACAGTCGGCGAAATCATAATCAGGCATATGCAGAAAGAATCGTCCTTTAAACGCTCCAAGTGGCGCTTTTAAACTTTTAAACTCGCTCTCTTTCTCTATCTCTCTCTCTCTCTTCCTTATTTACGCTGCAGTCTTGAAAAGCTCCGCGATTCCGGAAAGGCTGCGCGAGTTACATTTTTGATGTTGCAATTATCAGCGATGGGTAGCACTTTGCTTTCCCGCGCAAGGAGGAGAAAAAAGGGAGGAGGCTATTTTTATTTTATTTAGCCGTAAAAAAAACCGGCGGCAGCAGCCGATCGGGATGCGTGCGAGCGAGCGAGCGATGAATTTCAGTCCATAAACGTCGGTGGGCGCTGCAGAGAGAGAGAGAGAGAGAGAGAGAGAGAGAGAGAGAGAGAGAGAGCAAAAAGTGCAGGACGCGTGGATGCGCTCAATGAAAAAGTTGGTCCGTGCGCCAGCTCAGGCTCTTTCACTTTGCCTCAGATCGGCTTCAATTACCCGCGCCGTGCGCTGTCATAAAGCCGAAAAGCGTCTATATGGCCCGAGGGGGAAAAACGCCGCAGCGAGCTTTACGAGAGACAGTGTCGCGTGAGATTTAGTGCCATCGCCGATAGACAATATTCTCCGCTCTTTCCAGCCCTCGCAATTTATATGCCGCTGCCGTCTCGTTTCCGAGCAACAGAGGATTCGCACGTTCGCGAGAGAGCGAAGCACACAGCGGCGGCCGGCGTGTTTTGACGGAGGCGCTTGGAGGAGCTCCGCGCAAAGGAAACGTTTCGCCGCCGACGTTAAATCGCATTAGGCGAGCGGAGGGAACACGGGCCGCTGCTTTCGCGCAGCTGCATAATTCTTGCATCGACCGCGCGGCGCGGCACACACGCGAGCTCTCTTACGTGTGCCGACTGACCGGCACGTTCGTCCGAGCAATATCTGAAATCCTTTAGCGTTTTGTTACTCGCACACGCTCGAGCAGTTTCGCCCTTTGTTACCCCCCTGAAAGAGCTCGGGAGTATAGACAATCAAAGAGGAAAAGAGAAACCGAACAGCTCGGATTTACACCGCGAGTTATTGTTTCGCTTTGTTACTCCTCCTGAGATATCCCAACCTTCGGATTCGCTTTCGCAAACATTCCACTAACCAATCGTTTCAACGCTCCCTTCACCTTTATGTTGGGCCAATTCATCAGTACCGTCTAACTTCATTCCTCTCCGAGAATGCTTCGTTAAGCTCGGATAATCTGCCTTTTTCCTCGTGAAACTTACCCAGAACTACAGTCTGAATTAGTTAAATGATTTGGTTTAAAAACAATATTTAAACTTTATTCGGAAATTTTTCGGACTGCTTTTTCCTCTTCTTCTTTGAAAGGTGATTAGTTCAGTTTCAACGAATCTGTCTAAAACTTGGAGTAAGCGGCATTTATTTCATTTTAAAATATCTTGACGTTTCATTCCTCGAATAATCATAACAATATCCTAACTAGAACTCTATCTAAAATAATGTTCTTGGCTAAATTTCCAGAAAAATGATAAAAATTGTTTAAATATGCATTACTATTCCAATGGTCGGAAATTCATATGAAACTGGTCACACGCGCCTGTCCTATCAATTTTCCACTTGATCACAAAGTTCCTTTATCCAGAAATCGGGCTAAACCGTATGTGTCATTAATTAAGATCCAATGATGTCCCTGAGTGCTTTATTGTAACTAACTTGGATAGGATTTAGGGTGCGGAGATGCGATTCTTATCTGACGTTTCGAATCCCATGAGGTATCTGTCGTATGCATTAACTGCGCCTAATGTTTATAGATTTGAATTGGTAAAAGTTACGTTAAAAAGTTAAATAAATTTTCTGACTATACATTATGGCTCCAATGCGTATAAATAAACCGTTAGTAAAAAATTATTTGATGATTTATTCGCAATAGTCACTTTACATTTAAAAATCTCGTAAAGAAGGAATATTAAAAAATTACAAAATTATAATACTTTATGTCTGCATTTTTCCCTAATATCTATTACATTATGCTTTCAAAATGCTTCTTGAATCTATTTCTTCCTTTAACCATTAGGGTTGGAGTTGGTCGAGTTGAGTGTTTGCTTTATTTGCGTGTCTCGAATTGACTCGAATTTCCAAGTTGATTACCATGTCATGGTTTCTCAGTTTATCCTGGACATCACGCTTCGGCTCTGTTTGCCTCCGATGACCCACAGTAACCCTGCGTTCCCGGATTGAGTTCGTGTAAAAGATAGGTAAGTAGCCGCCGGTATCAGAAAGAGAGTAAATATTGTCCAGGAGAAAGAGAGAGACAGATAGGCAGAAGTAAAGAAAGAAACTGCGCAATGCGGAATTTGATTTGAGAATATAAAGAGACAGATAGACGACGAAGGAAATCACTGAAACCTTTGAATACTCCAAAAGCTATTTTGTGATGTATTTATACTTTAAAATTTGCTTGCGTGCAATCTGAAATTTCAGATAAATACAACAGTAATATACAGTAAGTTTACGTAATTAATACAAATTATAATATTCTTTTTTTTTTTTTTAAATAAAGTAGATAATCGGTCTTAGCAATACGTATAAGTGCAGCTTAATTAAATTATTGAATAGACTGGTTAAAAACAGTTGAAAAATTAACGCATGAATTAAAATTTAATGCTTTTTTACGTGATACTAATCATTAGAGATAATTGAACGATTTTTTGATACCCTCTTACAAGTATCAAAGATTATGGTTCAATAATTTTAAAGTTACCTACTATTGCATTCTAATAACCGTTTCCTTTAAGTTTGCGGAGCAGTCAGTAAGTGTGTTTTGGAGGCGAGCCAAAATCACTGTGAGTTGCTTGCTGGGAAGAACAGTTGGACTCGCTTAAGATGCTGCTGCATGTTTGAATCAATTAAAATCGTATTAAGCAAAATTACAATACAGAAAACAAAGTTTCAAAATAAATGTATGAATGTTAAAGTAAAATAAAAAGCCCACGACATTGCGTACTGAATAAGATGAGTTTGATTTACGACAGTGCGAAGTGCAATAGTGGACTAGGAATATTTTCAGACCGAAAAGCAAAATCGGTTTCCAGGGAGAAATCGCACTTCGTATTTCGTAAATTCAAATGTGCGAAAGCCACGATCGGGCTTTAAATTCAAAGAGTATAACGTTTCGCATTCCTAGCCGTTGGTTTTTGCCGCAACGGGGTGGCGAGCTCCGGTTCGCGAAGCGCCTCTAGCACCAGCTCGGCCCGGGGCATAGAGAGCAGTCGCTAAGATCGAGGTCACGCGCGTAAATTTTCTTAGAATCTTAGGTGATTTATCGCCAGCGGTAATATAGGTTGTGCTTGCCGGAAGGATTTAAGTGGCGAGACGCGCCGGCCGTGCGCTGCTTGGCTGAGCGCTGCCTCTCGTTCGTCCCTCCTCTTCTATCTATTTCGTTCTTTGCTTCACCCCGGACTCGGAAACGATACCACTGGAGGTGTGCCCGTTCGATTCCGTGGGGCGAAGCACACACCCTCTGCACCCCTGCTGAAAACTCGAGGGTATTTTTTTAAGGGCCGTATCGGAGCAGTTGAGCCTCTTGTGGCGATAAGAGATCCTGCCTAGATTCCTTATTGATCCCCAACTTTTCGATTTCTTAGCCCGCTTGACTATTAACGAACTTATTTACAGTAATATTAAAGATCTATGCAAATAGAATTTTCGAATACAAGCTTTTTTTCTTTAGAAAAGTTTACTTTCGTCCCCGCGTATTCACTATTTCAGTCTATTTTGCAGAATTTTAAATTAAAAAAGTTTTGATACGCTATTTTTTGAAATTTTTTTATAAAGTCATCTTCCTCATCTCTGTCTGTCGTTACGGAACATTATTTATACATAACCTGTTTGTCGTTTTTGTTAAGAAACATCCTTAATTAAGATATTCTAACCATAGTGGTAATATTTCCGGCGAAACAACAGAATATCGCCAGGGCGAAATTGTTTCCCGACCTCGATCGGAGCGTCGACTGCAGTAAAATAAGCATAAATTTTTTGCCGCTTGTCATCGCGGTCGCGCCATACTTGGGTGCCTAGAAGAAGCGGAAGCAGACCGGGTGGCAAGCCCTGGTTGTCGGAAGTTTGCTGCAGAGAAAAGTGGCAGCTTGCCGGATGCCACGTATAGAAACGCGAGCGGGAGAAATGGCGCACTGTTGCGGCGGGTGGAGGCGCATAGCTGGAATAATAAGAAAAGCAAAGGTGTAGTCCACGCACGTATTCCATCAGCGGCGCAAGAACGGAAACTAGTAAAGGTCGAGCGGTCGCTAGAGAGAGAGGGAGAGAGAGAGAGAAAGAAGAGCAGGAATAGGGGAGAGTTGGCAGAAACTGTACAGTTCGACATGGCATGCCCTGACAACAAGATAAATGTACTTGGAATCGTTCGCGCCCTCCCTCCGTCTCGGCTTTCAGCGGGGGATTACGCTCGTCGGGAGAGTGCCACTCTTGCGCCCTCGTTATGTTGGCTTTTATCGGTCGCTCATTCCCCGATTTAGATCAGAATCGCAAGATTTAGGCCAGATTTAGGGAAGCTCTTCTTCTCCTCCTGCTGCTGCAGATTTTAGCCAGAGAAGCGGGCTGCCAGATAGAAGCTTTATGCCGCGGAACCCGCACGCGGCTAATGCACGCTGGCTGCGTTCGAGAGCCTCGAAAGCCCTTCGATAAAAAGACACTGCACCGCTGCACCGGTCCTCTCTTCCTCTGTGCTCCGGGGTATCCGCACTATTTACGAGAATAGCTCGGCTATAAAGGCGCCGGGGCTCCGAGCTATGCCCGTCCTCCGAGCTGCAGCCTATCCAAGTATTAAGGAAACTCTGCACTCCAGTCCTCCTATCTGCTTTCGAGGCCGGCGATACCGATCGGATCTGATACGAGCAGCTTGCGAGCACGTCATTTCCGCTAAACTTTCTTATTAGTCGGGATCGATTATGCCCCGTGCCGCTTTTTTTCCTTCCTTCCGATTCGGATAAATAAAAAGCTAGTCGATAGTTATATTTCGCCCAGTTGCCGGCAAACTTGCATCGGGGAGTGGCAGCTTCCAATCGGCCTTCTGACTTTGATCGATCACGCTGATATACATCGGTCCAGACACCTATTAAATTTCCATGACCTTTCATCCCCTGCAACTCATGCTACTTTTTGGCTGTCGAATTCATTCTTTTCGATTAATCTTATTTACACTCTTTTAACGTAAATCCCTAGTTTCAATCTTTTCCAACATTAAAACAGTCATTCGTACTTATCGTATTCATAAAAATAAGATTGTCATTAAATTTACAGCTCTTTTCTGATTTTCACAAGAATATTTAACTAATCGTAGACTTTACTACTTGCTTAATAATTGTTTAATGGTTTATGTTTTTGAATTTAATTCTACTTTTGTATTATAATTTTGGCTAATAATATATTCAAAATTGAATTTATTTAGAAATAAACAATAATCTCTTGCAACTCTTACAAGGAAATAGATAACTGTACGAACTGCACCTAATAATAGAATAGGACCAATATTCTCAAAAAACTAAATTCTATCTTGTTTATTGTACATATCTAAGATACACTTTTTCACAATTAGATTTTACATATTAAGTTGGTATTATTTATTGTTTATTATTTGTTATTTATTATAATTTCTAAGAGAAGATTAATATAGCTACAAATTTTAGTTTATATAGTTTATTGATTTCAAGGGGAAAAAACCGCTGCCAATTCATTGGCACTTAGCTTCCTCCTAACTAATTTATCATTCCAATATTATCTCCGAAATTC
>JAWWEO010000009.1:19693523-19733636 GCA_035582975.1 Ormyrus labotus | reverse complement strand
AATGTAAAAAGTCATAATAAAATAATAATAATAATAAAAATATGACAGTACTATGTTATATATATAATCGTGATATCATACATAACTTAAAATCGTTATAAAACAAAAACTAGTAGATGAAGAAATCGATTATTCACTAAGATGCAACTATTCAAAAAAATGAAACAAAATAAATAAAACTTTAATATCTTTTGAACTATTACGTTTTATAAACAGAAAAACTATACTGCTCTGAACATGTAAAAGATCTACTTTTTCCCAAAATTTTAGGTAATTTAAAGTCTTTTTACTTCCGTAATTGTTTCCCGTAGAAAATTAATTTTTTTCGGTTTCCAGCTTTTTATTCAAAAACTAATTAACAAAATGGCTTGAAATTTTTACAGATTATAGCTATATATATTCTTAATTGCCAAAACTTTTTTGAGAGCAAATATCTCAATTCTATCATTAAAAAAAAGTAAAATTAAATTTTCCAAAAATCGAAAATTTTCGATAAAACAAAAACAAAAAACATAAGCAAAACATAAGCTAAACAAAAAAAGATTTTTTTTTGCCGTCATCACAAAAAAAAGCAAAAATATGAGCCGTGAACGATGAAAATCCGTTCAGTAGAAGCTGAGATCTAGACGTATACATACGGACACACGCACACACACATACACATACATCCATGCAGAAATTTTAGAAAAACCATTTATTCTTGTTCCTGACACCTTAAAATACAATTATAACAGGTTTTCCGAACAACTCCAAAAATTACTATCACAAAGCTTCCTCAGGAGGATGCAAAATATGTTTATTCTTTTACTGAATAGAATTATTATTATTAAAGTACAATTAATCAAGATTTTTCTAAAATTGCAAAATTGAAGTATACGAATTTCAGCAAACTGTAAATAAATATTTTATTTTTTGTGTTTCGCGCATCAACTGACATTGGAGTCATAAATCCGATTATTTGTTTCCATTTGGCAGAAAGCCCACTTAAGTGATCTCGATTGCCTCATTCTTCGCTAAAATAATCCTAACCAACGAGCAAATAGTATAACAGTGAAAAATCGGATTTCTTCATGAAAAAAACCCGAAGAATTAAATTGGTTCTAAAATTTCGGAAGATACAGTTTAATAAAGTATTAAAAATAAACAAGCACTGCGTACTAGTTAGTGAGCTAAAGAGTTACCAAGAGCATTGTTTGCTTTGACAGATCGGTTGCGTGCGTCCGACGTGTCGCGTAAAATAACGTTTCGTTTAGGCGCTGAGAAGACGCTTGATTTCTGCAGAAACGGGCCTAGTTGCATATGACGTCCGACGTAGCACCGATAACTCACCGACACGTGTCTTAGAAGTAGGAACTTGTTCTTCCGCAAGTACCATTACCGACGACGCCACCCGTTAACCTCATCCCCCATTATTCCCTCTCTCTCTCTCTCTCTTTCTCTTGCGCGTTCGCTTGTACCCTCGCGCCTCAACTCCTCGTTCGCCTATCTCAAAACTCTTCCACACCCTTCTCTCCTCGCCTTTCCTTTGCGCGTTCGTACCTATGCGCTCCTATATATCTGCAAGAGTAACCTTAAGCGCGCCGCCGCCGCCGCCGCGCCAAGTTTGCCAAAGGATGAACGAGAAATTACAGGGAAGTCTGGGTAAATTCCTTACCCCATTGGCGCACCGGATAGAGAAAGAGAGAGACGGAGAGAGAGAGAAAGAGTCGAAGAGAGAGAGGATCAGTAATTACTACGGGCGCTTCCTCGCGATTCGACTCCCCGCTCGATCATTAATTTACCTCCAATTCCGAAGGTTATGCTTTCCGCTGCTCACTCGTTCTCCATAGTCGATTCACAATCTTATATAAAGGTCAGGATTCTCCTCTCTCAGCGAGTTCGAAGAACGCCATGAGATTAAATGCTCCGTGGGAGACGTAATGAAAGAGAACCAAGTCGATGGTTCAACGGTGATCAACGATCGTAAAGTACTATAATAACACTGTGTATTTCCTCTCAAGCTACTGCCTAACTATCTGTTTTTATGCAAATTTCGTTCCTTCCTTCCTTCCTTCATAATTGTATAAATTAAACTTTAAAGCTAAATATTGATGAAATAATAAACATCAATCAAGGAAAAGTATATTAATGCAATTAAAAATCTTTTAATTGTCCTATCAATCTGTCCAGTGAGCATTTTACGCATTGGGGAGCTTGAAAATATTTGTAAGCTTCTCTTCTTTCTTGCCTTACTGCAATTGATCTTTAATAAACAAGCGAAATAATTACCCCGCACTTATACCGCGATATTGATTTATTCTTCTTAAGCCTTACAAATAAGGAATACCGAAGAAGTAATTGCATTCGGCAAAGCTAGTTACCGTAAATTTCCCAAAACATTTATGCCTTTCTTTAAATTTTAAAATCTAATTAAAACTACTTTAAGCGGTGAAAATGTTTTAAATTTTACTGACAAAATTCGAGTAAATTTTCTTTTACGAGCAGCAAACTAATTTTTGTTTTAAGTAGCCTTGAGTAACGATAAATTCTTGTGCTTTTTCGTCTGCCTAGCCGCCTGTGAAAGTTTGCTACTGCTGCTCACTTGACGAAAAGCAGAGTCGTTTAAGTATATGGGCAAAAACTTCAAATGCACTTGTGTCGGAACGTACTGCAGAAGAAGATAAAATGTTACTTCTAACTTAAAATACCACCATTAATTACATTTACTCGCTCATTATTTTTAGAGGAACTACTTCTTACGTCAGGTAACAGTTATCGCTGTATACATTTTCAAGGAAAAACTTTTATTGAAACGACAATTTAATAATAATTCCGTTTAAATGTAACAATGGCAAAAGTCACTTGGCTTGGCTATGGTGAGCGTGCAAAATAAAATGAGGAAGGAAAATCTTAAATATCCACAATCTCCCACTTAAAATGATACGTTAAGCTACTAACAAGAAGAGTATATGACATTCGGCTGACAGATTGCACCCAAACTGACTCATATGTTTCTCCTTAGTCTACCGATGACTTACCTGAAGTTTTAGAGCCTAACGCTCACCCAGTCCTCAGATATTTTAATGCAGCCTTGGATTTCGACTACGATCACACCTACCCTAGACGATCCCAGCAAAATCTCCTTTTAGGTCTTGGATTGCTTCTGTATCCACTTCTTAAAATTGCAATAAGTATATTACAGCTATGATGCATTATATTTATGTATACCAAGTTTAATTAAGTTTAATTAAGCTGTTTGACGGATCAATTTTATGCTAAAAAATCAACTTTTTAGCATAAAACTTGCATACAAACTTTAATAAAACAAATTATAGAAATAAAAATAACAATAACTTTACCTATGATTGAAGCTGGTTAAATTTATTCTTTTTGGGTAAATATTGACCCTTGAAAAAAAAAAGAACCGCAAAATCTCCTTTTAAGCCTTGCATTGCTTCTGTATCAATTTCTTGTAATTGCAGTAAGTGTATTGCAGCTATTATGCACTACATTTATGCAGACCAAGCTTAATTAAGTTTAATTAAGCTGTTTGATAGATCAATTTTATGCTAAAAAATCAACTTTTTAGCATATTACTTGCCTACTTGTTGCGTAACACTTCCAAATTTTAACTAAAAAAATTAAAATAAATGTAAGAATAACTTTACCTTAATTGTAAGACCTTGTCCCTCGCTAGGTAAATTTAAAAATCTGAAATAAAGATAACACCACAAAGAATCATATTCAAAAAATTAAATCTACTTTAATGAATAATAAATAACTTATCTGATAAAAAGTTCTTCTTTAGCGACACTTGAAGTTCTTCTTGAGGGACAATTAAAATTTATTTGTCATCGCGAGGCTAAGGAGAGACGTATGAGTCAGTTTGGGTGCAATCTGTCACACAAATGTCGTATACTAATGTCGTATACTCTCCTTGTAAGATAGAAATAGAAAGATATACAAGTTTCATTATTGGGGTAAAAATTGAGTTTAAATAGTTCTTCTCTAAATTCTAAAATGAAATGGTTCAAGTCCTAGATAAGTATGAACACACAACTAATCAGTTTAGATACTTAAGGTATTGAGAACAATTAACCACTTCAAAAGAATCAATCGTCTTTCAGAGCAAATACCGACGATCGACCGCGGAACCGCTAGACAGGGTTTTAAGCTATAACCAGGCTCCGATAAAGCCCTTAGAATATAGAATAGAAAATTAGTTAAATTAGTTAGGAAAATAGTTAACGTTAAGTCAATTTTGACAATGTTTATCGATCTTTTTTAATTTGTTTAAAATCTCACCTCTTACACACTGTTGAAATGAAAAATTAAGTAGAAGAATGGTGAATTATACTCCTGGCGATACAGGTGGGAAAGTGAGGGTAGAAAGAGATAAAGCTCGGGGGCTATTTTCACAGCGGAGCGACGATAATTTTGGGTCGCGAAAACGGTCCCGAACGGGTGCAGCGAGCGACACACAGGACCTGGAG
This sequence comes from Ormyrus labotus, assembly GCA_035582975.1. Classification (NCBI taxonomy): domain Eukaryota; kingdom Metazoa; phylum Arthropoda; class Insecta; order Hymenoptera; family Ormyridae; genus Ormyrus; species Ormyrus labotus. The sequence goes on along the minus strand of JAWWEO010000009.1, from coordinate 19,729,164 downwards.
GCAATTCCGAAAGCGCGGCGTGGACTTTAGGTTGGGCGGTGTCGGTGGTTGCGAGTTCCCGTGCTGTAAATCACCGCGAAACGACGTAGAACGACGATAGCGCGTAAGTCTTCCGGATTCGAGAATCCAGATAGGATCCGTCGCGAACGGGAAATCGTGTGATTAACATGGAATTATTACGTTAGAGGCTTTGCCGCGCGGGACATGCGAATCCATCCATTCAGCCCCGATAGAGAACTAAATCTGGCCCATCCCTCTGCCCGGGCTCTGCCTTCCCTTTTCCCGTATCCCTGGCGTAAATTTCACGCATAACTTATGCACAGAGGGAAGTGAGCCGACCACCAAGTGCACACAGCCAGCCGCCATCCTAACACCCCGCTGAATTTTTCTTCGACTTTTTTGCCTCCATTTTCGAAAATCCTGAAGCCGTTCTTTCGAATCACGACTGCTCGTTTTTCAAAATTTTTTAATTATAATAATACTTTAGTGCTGGAAAAAATCACTTTTAATACTAAAATCACTTTCTCAAATTGAAAAAATTAATCTTGTTATGGATTGTTTTACAAAGTTGTAGACTGACTCTTCAATTATTGAATTGGTGTTTTTAATAACGACGAGAGTAGAAATTTTCGTAGTAGTTATATTTTAAACTAAAATGTTTTTTAGCTTCGAAACTTAGACAACAATAATCATAAAACAATAATGCTTTGGACAAAAGTCATACTGGCAACGTTACTTTCCTGTATGAAGTCTTCCATATTCATTTAATTAAGTAATTTTATGGTATTTTTTAATGCAGGAAATGACATTTTAATAATTTTTTGTTCAATGCAGGATCTTTTATTTCTTGGATATATTTATAAATGGTTATATGGTAGTTTGATGTACTTTTATTGACAAAAAATGACGTCACAAATATCATAATTAAAATTTTTTTCAGCAATATAAATTTTTGCATATGATTTTAAGCGAAATCTAGATTTAAAGCTGCACTAAAATATAATTTTGATAAATGACATTAGTTAACACATAATGTTATTTACAAATATTCAAATAAAATTATCCTTTATTACAAAAAGTACTATTACAAATTGGTACTCGATCAGGAAGATAAGTAATTGGAAGCTTTGTGATATTGATTTTTGGAGTTGTTTTAAAAACATGTTATAATTGTATTTTGTGGTGTTTCTATGGATGGGTGTGCACGCGTGCTTGCGCGTACGTGTATGCGTATACGCTTGGATCTCAGCTTCTGTTGGACGGATTTTCATTGTTCATGGCTCTTTTTTTTTTTTTTTTTTTGTGATAGCGGGTCAAAAATTTTTTCTTTTTTTCTTTATTCGTTATCGTTTTATCGTCAATTTTCGAATTCAAAAAATTTAATTAAAATTTTTTAATGAGATATTTCAATCGATTAAAGAGCATTTAAAAGAGCATAAAACTACTTGTAATTTCAAGCAAAAAGAAATTATTCTAGCTCTTATGATTCTTTTGTTTTTAATAAAAACGTGTTTTTGAAAAAAAAAAGCTTGTAACTTAAATGAAATTATTAACTTCTTTGAAAAAAAATGTTGGTAATTAAGAATATACGTACAGTGTGAAAATTTTTTTCTAAAAATTACTATTTTAATAGTACTCATGGGACATATTCATATTTTAATCATCTTTACCGCAAGTATTTTTTGCAATATATTTCGTACATTTTACTATTTAGTTTGTAAAATTTACTAATATTAACGTAAAATATACAAAATATATTGCAAAAAATACTAAAACTGCGGTAAAAATTATTAAAACATAATTGTGTCCCATGAGTACCATTAAAATCTCTAAATTATAAAAATATATCGCCGCCGCCGCCGTGAATTCAGCCAGCCACCTCCCCTTCCCTCCCCCCCTCCCGAAGTGTCCCAATTATCGAACAGTACCAATTACCGAACTGTCCCAATTATCGAACAGTCCCATATGGGTGGTTGGCGCGCGTAGCGCACAGGGGGGCGGAGCCTCCCTAGTAGTAATTAAAAAAAAAAATTTTAAATATTGCAAAAAATTTTTCTCAGTATAGCTATAATCTGTAAAATTTTTAAGCCATTTTTTAAACTAGTTTTTGAGTAAAAAGATGAAAACTGAAAAAAAATGAGTTTTCTATATCCAACGATTATTGGAGTAAAAATGCGTCAAATGACTTGAAATTTTGTGGAAAGGTAGATCTTTTGTATCATTAGTGATGTGTAATTTATTAGCTTATGAAACTTATTAGTTGAAAAGATATTAAGGTTTTATTTTTTAGCTTGTAATTATTGCCAGTCTAGTCGGTAGAAACTTTCATTCTCGTAGTCTGTGATCGCTTTACCAACTTGGTTGGTAAGTTTTACAAATATTTTTGCAAATTTTACAAACCTTGGCTTTTCAGTGTAGTTCAAATCAAATATAAAAAAATACTTTTTTTTTACTAATAATTACTAGAAAAAATTCAATGTACTTGAAATTTTTATTTAATTTTCTTCAAAACAAAGAAAGTGTGAAAAGGTAAAACCAGGTTTAAATCATCTTTTTGCTCTTTTATTGAACATTATTTTATTATATAATTTTTACAAAGCTTGATTAGCCCATGCATTTGTATCCAAGCTTGCGGCAAATGGAGCTTTGCGCATGGAGTTTCAAAAATTCTGTTTTTTAAATTCTAAAATAGACATATAAAAATAAAATAATAATACAAAAAATAAATAATTCATTAAATATAGAATAGTTTAAAATTATGTTGTTAAAATCGATTGTTTTTAATGAATCTCGGAGATAATATTGGAAGGATAAATTACTTAGGAGGAAGCTAAGTGCCAATGAATTGGCAGCGGTTTTTAAATGTAAGTAAACGAGAAACTTCATAGTAACTAGTACTTGTTCAGCTTTCATATGTTTACGGAGAATACGAAGATAACGTCTTCTTAAAATTGGTGTCAAATAATTTTATTGTAATGTATGTATGAAATTTTTATTAAATTTTTAGAACTTGTTTTATTTTTAATAATTAAACTAAGTTTTGATATCGTTAATTTTATTTTAGTTATAAATAACGTTTTTATTCTGTAAATAGTTTTAATGGATTTACGAGCGAGCTTCAGCGAGCGAGTCTTTTTGCTAGTAATCATATCAAATGAATAATCCTCGTTTTCTCAACAATTATATCACAAAAAATATATTTTGAAGTTTAATAAAAAGCTATTAATCAAAAATATGATATTTTCCTGTCGAAATTGTACTAAACTATTGGTCCATTTTAGTGTATGTCAAAAAGAAATAATAAAAATTAAATAAATGTCATTTGCTATCGCAAAAATAATCAAAGTTATTTGCTCTGGGCATAGTTATGTTAAACATTGACAGTTGTTAAGAACTAAGAATGATATGAGTAACATCGAAGTTTTCCAAAAGTTTCTTTTCCCTCGAGAAATATCTACTCTCTACGTATCTCGAGATCGATACCTCAAAGAATCTTACTCACTGAAAATTCGTGCCTGTTATGCAAATATTTTTCATAAAGCAATGCTTTGCCAATTACTCTCTGGAGGTTTAATGTCGCGAGTGAGCCACTCCCTTGTGCGCGTATACTAAGCTTGCACGGCGTGTATCTTTGAAAATGAAGTCTCAGAGGATGAAGCTCTAAATTTAGCAGTAACGGCCTTTAGATCTCGGCAGAGAAAAAAGCAAAATCTCTTAACCGATCTAGGGATCAGTAGGTAGAAATTAATGCGAGAGAGAAAGGTGATACTGGTACTGGCAGGCTGTTGGGCTGGAGCCATTAAAAGATCTCCTTCTGTGGAAGACAGAGCGCTTTGGAAGGATGGAGAATGGAGGGCACCGAGCTATCGCGGTTAGAATTCTGCCGAAGGCAGGAATCGATAAGAGTATAAGAGTCCGACTTTGCGCGCTCGTTTCACGCCCTCCCGAGGAAGAAAAAGAAACAATGTAGAAGGAAAGACTCCCTGAACTCCTCCGAACGGTGAAAGGAACCTTTTTACTGACAAAGGACCTTCTTCTAGGATTAGTGGGCCCCGCACTATTTTTTTTTTAACAAGGCACCGTCACATAAGCGCCCTAGCTTTATAATTAAAAGGAGAGTTTCTTCAGAAGGGTTATACTGACATTATCTTACGTTATTTAGACTTGGAAAAAAATAAAATGTAGCCAGAAATAAGTGAATCAACTTGAAATTTTTAATTGTTTCAGCAACGAAGAAAAATTCTATCTGATAAGCAAAGTTATTACTCATAACTTTCACTAATCTATTAAAGTTATAATTTCAAGTTTTTATAGTACGTAGTGAAACGAATGAAAAAATATTTTTTAAAATGCTGCAATATTATTTTAATGCATTATTTTCTTATAGAAGATTTATTTAAATGAGGTAAGGATACCCAATATCGTCGGGGGAACCCAATATGACCGACCCCTAAGATCTCGATTTGCACGTTTTCAGTGCTAAATCTTACTGGTAGATTTTTTATAGCATATCGTTTTAAATTACTATATATATTTTACCCAATTTCATTTCCATTTCATTTAATCCAACCTGTATCTTCTTTTCCTAACATTTTCAATTTATAATTTTATAGAATTTGTTCAATCAACATAGCATTCGCGTAATAAATAAAAAAAAACGAAATTTTGTATATAAATTTTTTAATTTAAAATCTTAAATCATATTATCACCATTTAAGTAATATACGTTGACAAGCTTAAGGGAACAAAGTGAACTTTTTGTCAGCGTTCATGCGGTCCACTTTCACGGCTTTTCTTTACCTTTTGAAGCTTTTCGTTCCTCTTCTTCGCTTCTCCTATTCTCTCCATCCCCCGCATCGGGACACAAACACGAATACATCTTTCTCTCACTTTTTCTGAATTCATGCTTCGAACTTCTTTCACAGCGTGAAACTTTCATGAGTTTCACACCGATCGAAGGATTTTATTTGCGAGTGTCGCTTTGCATTTTTACGATCCGTAGGACCTTATGTGTATCCTACGCTCGCCCTCTAGTCTACTCGTTTTCGGAAGACGCTTGAATAGTCTGTCGTTTCTCGGCCAAAGCCTTCTAGAAGACGGAAATCGAGAGTTGCCTGCATACACATGGGCCTCGACTGACGAATATATAGGTACGTACCAATCGAAGAAGGCGTAACGTCTTACGTATAGGCCGGAAGGAACGTCTTGGAAAGCTCAGCTGTAATCTTTGTTTTGCAAAGCAGTGCTTATCTTGTACCCTCTTTTATTCTGTCGAGCCGAAAGGAACGTGAGTGATCCGTCGATTCGTCTGCATGAGTGCTCAGGTGTGTATGCGCATCCTGAGAAGGCTAGAGGGGAGGAAAAAAAAACTTTCAATGGATACGTCTCGCGCAACGTAAGAACCTGCGCAGCTCTAACTTCTCAGGCTGAACAAACTTTTCGCAGCAAGAAAGCCATCTCTCTTTTTATTCGAGTCCATCGAGATCGTTTCGACAAACTTGTTGGTGCCTCCTTCGCATCACTCTCTATAACTCATTCTCTAGCGCCGCCAAGTCAACGAAATTCTGAGCTTGACGCGCTTTTCTCAATCACGTCACGAACTATGAAAAGTGGCGTGCGGAATAAGCTCCGTGCATTATTGTAGAATCAACAAAGTCTGAGCGTCGTCGCCTCGTGTCGCACCAACTTGCCTCCGGACCAGCGTCGACTACTTTACATTCACATCGCGTCACGATTTTTTACCTAAATAAAGACGTTCATTTTACGTCTGAATTTTTCTACTCACTTAAATATTTGTTTCGCTGTAAAGCTACTGAGCTTCTTAACATATTCTTCAAAAATAAATTAACTAATTAAAATAATGGATAGCCGTACTTTAATGTTAATCTAAAATAATGCAGCACCAGTATAAGTATCATCAAAACATTTAAATAATAATATTTAAATTACTAAATAACTAATAATTTAATATTTTTATAATAATAATAATTTATAATAATTTAAAATAATGTCTCTTAATTTATTTAAATTAACTTTGTGACTAAATACTGTATTTTAAAATTTTCACTTTGCTAAAGAACTATTTGTATTAATAAAATTTTAATTATGTATTAAAATCCTAGTTAAGCAGTAACATTATCATTATAATTTTCCAATATCCGATATTTACTTCAGTGTAATGTTTCCATAAGTTTCGCTTTTCAATTTTAAATTTTATGTTAATATTATAGTTTTTATATGGAATTTGTAAATAACGTATCTTTTTACAAACTCAAATTATACCTTTTTTTTAGCTTTGAAATTATTAAAAAAAAAATTTATAAGCACTTTTCAAAATCCTTAATTATACAACAATTACTGATATAGAAACCATACGAAATATTTGAAATTACAATACGAAATTGATTTCAAATAAAATATAATATTCTACGCCTGATTTGTTGATGTGCTGCATAATTTTAAACCCTCTTTAATTACGACAGCTAGGGATGCAGCTGTTACATTACTAAAGTTAGTTTACTTTTATTGAAAATCACGAACTCGCCAAATCTAAATAAATAAACTGCTTAATGAACCATGTCAACAAATTTATAAATAAATGCTTCGCGTATTTGAATTTTATAGGGTTCTATACAATCGTTGTTAAATTTTTGCCAAAGTACCTTGATTTTTTTAAGAACAATATAAAGAAATTTATAAAAACTATCTCATTTCGTCAATATTTGCTGAATTAAGAATAAGTTTCATGTACGAACCCGAATATTGTAAAAGTATATAATTTGAGTATAAAAAAGAAAGTTTACATTATTAAAATGATAATTGAACTCGCGTAAAATGTATAGCGTAAAGTCGATAGAGAGGATTTACTTAATAAAATATAAAAGGATAATCAAGTAGAACATATGAAGGTAGGGATAGGGGGAAACTAAGAAAGCAGATTGGACGGACCAACACGTATGCTCAAACATGTGTGAGACAGCTTTCCTGATGCGTAGCCGTCGTATCTTTCCCTCCCCCTACTGCCTGCTCTCTTTTTCTCAATTTTCTTGTAACATTGGTCTATCGTCTTGGGATCGCACAGTACTGAAAAATTTATTGCTATGATCCAGTCGATAAGATTAAGTATAAGAAGAAGAACGCGAATTTCACAGAATAGCCGATGAGTACGTATTACACGTTTCAAACTTCAATCGAAAGCAATCGCATTTGATCTTTTTATGCCGTATGATCTTTCGACTGACGTAACATATACATTTCATGGATTATGCTCTTATAACCTTTTTTAATTCTTAATTCAGCACAGTCCATAACTTTTTAGGATCATTCCATTTAATTCTTAATGCATTTCCTTTTAGGTAAATCATCTGAATTATTAGAAAAAGTTTTAATAAAATTCAACAGTTTTGAAATAAGCCGAGCTTTAAAAAATAATGTAGATAAATGCTTAATAGAAGCATTTTTATGAGGAAAGATAAATACAGCGTACCAGTGGGCGGTGCGGTATATACATCAGATCAATACTGTAGATTGCACGCAAGCGTGTCTTTATTAGGATTCATTAAACTTCGCAGGCAGATAAATCGTGGTGACGAGATAACGCGTAGTGGTCTCGGTGGGTTTCACAGCAGCAGCAGCAGCAGCGACCGGCATCTATACCTAACTCGGACAAATATATATAATAGGGCGTTGTACCGCATATAGATTCGTACATTCGAATACAACTCACGCCCCGACACAGGATGATCCGACTCGTCCTACCGAAAACAATAAAGATGCTGGCGTACGACTCTCGCAGACCGGCACGGCGGCTTGGGAAAACACTGACTTTTGCCTTTCAGCGCACATTTGTAATCCCGATGACGCGATAATACTGACCGCTCAAACGGGCGAAACAATTTAGTGCGTCTCCCCCTCGTGCAAGCCACTGCGTGCAGCTCGTACTCGCTACTTTAAACTTGAAGCTCTCTTGCCTTTATTGCTAGAAATCACTCTCGCTCTGTGCGCCTGTCTCGTTTGGGGATTACACGTGTACATTAGCACGTGCGTGCGCACGCACGCTAATTTCTGCATTGCGCTCCGTTTCCTGCTCTACACCGCTCAGCGAATATAAAGCACGTATCCCTGCAATTACTATCTTACGCTCGATAATGAAATACACATTTTCATTGAACGTTTTTGTCATTAATCTAAATCTTGTCTTTCTCCAAATTCCAACTCGTTAGCTCTTCCTTCCTCTTATAAGGAATAAATATCGTAATTAAGATTTTCTCACGCACTTATCGTGAAACGGTATTAGAGTTACAACGAAGCGACATAAAAATAGAAAATGAAAGTAGCGTAATTGCGATAATAAGCCAGCAGGTAATTGTAAAAATAAATGCGTATGCAGCAAATCGGTTGTGCTTGAACATGCAAGGGAAGCGCCTAAGTGAGGTGACCGCTCGACAGCTCGGGATGGCCTTTCTCGTTTATGTGTGGTGCATGTCCGCTTTATTCCCCTCTCCCGACACTTGATGCGCGCACAAAATCGGAATAACGCACGAAGCTTGACAGGGTAATTAATCGCGCGTCGATATTAATTTCGCAGACTCTGCACAGAGTGCCACGCAAGCGCAGGGAGAAAGAGCCAGAGAGCTGGGGAAGTAGAGGGTGGGAGAAGGGGCAACTTGCTCCAAAACTCCGCTCGCACTGAAGTTCCATTATCGCTGCACCGGGAAATAATGCGATTACGAGTTTCAGCTTGATATTCATTATGTTAAAAACTTTTCCCTAATTTCTTATTCGTTTTACCGTTGATTTTTCCGTTCACACTTTAATTTAATCTACATTTCTATTTCTCAACTTTTTTAAATCCATGAAAATATTTAAACTTGACGTAAATCATTAGTTTATATGAGAATTCCAAACTAAATTATAATCTAGGTATTGTCAGGCGAAAAATGAACAAGCGTTCTGACAAAATAAAAATTCCGTTTGATAAAAGGATGCTACGATGCAAAAATTTAATCATTTTAATCTTCAAATGAATCGAGAAACATAGATTTCCAAATAGTACTTAAAAATGTTACGATATACTGAGGAAACCAATTAAGTTCTAAACGAAATATTAGACCCGTATATTCGGTGAAATACAATTACGCGCACCTTCATGCTAAAGATTGTACATAGTAAGGTTAATTCATCTATTAATAGCGACTGCCTACCCAGACGCTGAAGTGTCGAGTCCTGTGCACCCATTAGTCCTCCAAACCTAATAACATTGACGTTGTACCAGGTGCTATCACGTTAATAGACGCTACTATGTCAATATTCGTTCCCACTTTCGGAAATATGACCAAAATGGGAGAGAGAGAGAGAATTAGAGGAAAGTGAAAAGGCTTGATCAAATCCACGAAAACAAAATAGATAAATAATTGAAGAATGAAAATTTAAACAACTTTAAAAAATTTTCCGAGTTTTAGATTCTCATTTCATATTCTTAAATAAAGCATATCAACAGTGTAAGTTCCACTGTTTATGGACATAGATAAATATCATCCATTTTTTTAAATTTCAAATAACTGCGTAACATTCATACGCAACATATACCATTACATCTCCAGTACAATTAATCTTTAATTGATTTTAATTAATCTTTTAGCGATTTTGGATAAAAAGTTTAAGTTTCTCCTATACAGAAAACCCTCTGACGTTTTACATAAAAAATTTTAAATTAATTTCATTCAAAAGAAATCTCGCGTTAATTAAAATAAGTATTAATGATCTTAAATTTGTTCCAAACTATAATTTACGCTAACAGCGATTTCTTATTAATATAAAATATTATAACTATAAATTATTTAGCAATTTTTTTTCTGAAACTAAAACTGTAATATACTTAAGTGGATATAGTTTTTTAAATTAAGAGTAATTAAATAAATGTAAATAGTGTGTAATTTTTAATTTTAATATGAAATTTAAAAAATGAACCTTCTATAAAGATTGCCTTTTTTCATATTTTTTTCATCAAAGCACGTACGGTTATAAAACATTCACAGTCAAACAATAGATAATTCACTTATGAATACTAATCCATAAAGCACAGGTTTAAAGCAAACACTGCAATTTTAGCCAGTAATCACTAGTAAATTCTGTTCGAGTTTCATCTCCCTGTAATTATCGTGCAACATGGGACTTTGTTCTTGACAACCGATACGAGAATGGAAACTTGATACAAATTCAAAATCCCTGGTACATTAAGAGAAGGGTGCAAAACATTCGCACGCTTCCCGGCGACTGAGGGAAGAGGCGAACGTTACCCATTTCTAAGATCCTAATGCGCATGCGGCACGAAGACTTGCAAAGAGCTGTTCTTCTGAAAAATATTTTGTCATTTTAATCTCGAAATGGTTCCGAATTACGCTTATAATACGTGATATATAGGTTTAAAGTAAACAGGACACCTTCCAGCTTAAAAGAAAATAATAATTGACATTATACATAGACTAAATTTCTTTAATTCTTCATATAAATTTTATTTTACATTTCTCATAAATTTTATTTATTAACTGAATCAAAATGCTAGAGTATTGTCAATTATCAAAAGTTTTTCTCTTGCACCAAAAGAAAAACATGTTTTCAAACTTAAAAAACGTATATGTTAATAAAAAAATACTTCAGTTAAAGCTATTAATTAATCTGAAACTAGTTCGGAATTTGTGCAGAACAATGCACAAAAAGTTCTCATTTTTGGCCTTTATTCTCATGTTACACGCACAGGTACTTTGAATCAAAAACGCAGAAAACAAAAATAGCCATAGATTATCTGTACGTATTTTGATATGCTCAATACGAATCTGACATTAGTTTGATTCTATCGCGTATATTTAATTATCTCGGAAATAGTTGAATTAATAAAATTAAAATTGTAATTTAAAATTTTGGTACGTATTGTACAATGCTCGTAAACTCCTAAAACGTGTTTTTTGACGTAGAAAATAAACTTCATATAATTCTTAAAGATGAATATATCTGAAAATGCTGACGTGAAGCATAAACCTAAAATCAAAGTTTAATATCGTACCAAATAAATAAAAGCTATAAGTATATATTATATACCTATAGTGTTTTGTAGATAGAAAGTTGTTTTTTCCCTTAAAAATTGATGGCTGGTTCAATTAGACGGTAAAATACAAGCAAGCAAATTGTCAATTTTAATGTACTTAAAAAGAAAGTTTTGAGAATTGCCCTGGTAGAAAATTAACCAGTTGGGCTGGTTAACGTGTATTTTAAATGGAGCGCTTTTTAGCTAAAATTGATGTCTAAATTAAATAAAAATAACTGGAAAATCATTTTAAAAAATAAACTATCATTACACTGCAATATTTATGAACAAACATTTAATTATTTGATAATGACAAAAAATAACAGCAATTTGTCGTTTTCAACTACAAAACAAGCTAAGAATTTGTTAAAAACTGCTTAAAGTTTCTACCAGGACGGTAAAGAAAATAAAAGGGATTATGTATCAATATCTATTCTATTTATTTGATACTTACTGAAAAAACAATATTTGGATAAGTTTAAACTTTCTAATCTCAAATTTTAATATTGTATATTTTAAAGTTAAAAGTATCACAGCACCATTTGAATTATTAAAGATCAATAAAAAAATAAAAAATTAAAGAAAAATAGTGAAAAAATTGTTATTAATATTTGTAATAAATACAGAGCACGGAATACATGTAGGGCACATGAAATTCGGCAGTTTATAAAACAATTGCATTGATCAAAAGTAAATTATAAAATGAAAGTTAAAATTCAGTGCACATAAATTCTGCTTTCTTTAGGAACGTACATTCAACGTCTAAACAATCTACTTTGTATTAGCATTGTTGCTGTACATCGTAATCTGTAAAATAAAAGACCGCGAGCACAGAAAATTATTAGAATTTTCTGGGGCCGCATCTAATTCTTCCACCGGCTTATAGGCCGATAAAAGGAAGAACCACGCCACGGTATGCGAAAAGGCGGACCCGTGGGCGTTGGGTCAACTTTGAAAAAGAGAAACATAAACCAAAAGAAATTAGTATTCTTTAATAGAAAGAGACATAACCAATTTCTAGGCAACCGAGTTTGTTTAAAAAACAAAAGTTCGATTTGAAGCGTTCATATAATTTTTTCTTCAGATTTCTGTAAAAGTTGTTCATAAAAGTAAAAAATAAAAACATAAAAGTAAAGTATTGTCTCCTTTTTTATTATCCGAAACAAGCATCATTGCTTTGTATTGGCTCTCTCTCTCTCTCTCTCTCTCTCTCACTCACTCACTCACTCACTCTCACTCACTCTTTCTCTCTCTTTCACGAGTGCTGTCGCAAGGTTGAGTATTACAGAGTTTGTCACCGAGGTGGTGCCGACGAATCTATTCGGTTGTTACAGCTGTCGAAACTATGAAATTCAATGCAGCAAATTTGCATGCTAATCCGCCAAGCGTAAAGCCATGTAGCGAGCGTCGGGATGTGTCTAAGTTCTAATTCAATGAAGACAGCGGCGCTGCCATCGTAACCATAACTTGGTTAACTAGCGCTACTAATGACTTTACTATAACATAGCTACAATCGATCACGTCTTTAGTAGTGTATTTTTCTTAGCTTTAGATTAGTTTTTATAAAGTATATATTAGTTTCTTAGATTAGTTATTTATAAAGATGATAATATTAAACTGCCAATACAATATGTTACGTAATTTCTCTGGTCAATAAATAAATATATGTCAATAAATGATTTATACATCCAAATCGTAAAAAAGTCTCTTTAAAAATACTAAATATAAAATAACTGTGGCACACATTAGACACACGATACAGGTGTGGGATAAGGCATTCATTGCACTTTCATTATCTTGTTCCTGTACAGTAGGGTGTCCGTTATTTACCAAAGATTTTTTTTAATGTGCACGTTAAAAACATTCTTTAGTACTAAAAGAGCTAGTACCATTCAAACTTGCATTCCGCCAGATAAATTATATTTTCTTTATCAATTTTCATAAAAAAGGAGTTTTCTTAGCTTAAAATCTTATACAAAATAGCTACATAAAAATTCCCGATGCCCTACGTAAGAACGGAAGAAAATACAACTCTTTCTTGTCCTACCCTTTTATTTTTAGATGACTTTACCTTTCCTTATAACCATAAGGCAAGTAAAAGAACACAAACATATAGGTTTTTCTCATTATAAGCAGAAACTATTCCAGTACAGTCAAGAATTCTGATGTCATTTGAAAGAAGCGAAAAAGTACATCTTTTTTATCTCCTACCTTTTCCATGTTCTATTTTTTTATATGTAGCTACTCTGGATAAAATTTTAAGCTAATAAAACTATTTTTTTCATGAAAATTAATAAATTTAATAATTGTAAGAGATAATCAATGAAATATAAAATATCTACATGCAGATCATTAAAATCCAAATTACATGTATTATAAAAGATAAACCATGTAATAAAGAAAAATGATCTAAAGATTATCAGTAAAAAAATATTTTATATAAAGTACGATGAAAAATGGTCTGCTCAAAGATCATTAAAATCCAAAATAAATGTATTAATACATTGAGAAAAATTTTTTTTTTAAATTCAGATTTTTTTTCTAAAAATTACTATTTTAATGGTATTCATGGGACACACTCATATTTTAATAATTTTTACTATATATTTCCTAAATTTTACTTCTTTATTTGTAAAATTTACGAAATATATAGCAAAAATTAATAAAATTGCGGTAAAAATTATTCAAATATGAGTGTGTCCCACGAGTGCTATTAAAATAGTCATTTTTACAAAAAATTGTTCTCAGTGTATAAATGCAAAAAAAACCAATACAACTTCGATAAATGATTTACATAAAAAGTATGAAAATCAATATAAATGTATTATTAAAGATAATCAATGAAATATCAAAAAATAATATACTAAAAGATGATTAGAGTACAAAGTTAAATAAAATTATTGTTACGAGTCAAGGTAGTTGTGAACCAAGATATAGAACTTTAAAAAAAATAATTTTTAATTCTTTATTTAATTAATTATTTATTTTTGTATTATTATTTTATTTTTCTAACCATTTTAGAATTGAATGAGCAATAAACAACATTTAAATAAAAATTTTGTTATTGGAATATTTAAGTCCTAAATACAGAATTTTGGAAACTCCATGCGCAAAGCCCGATTTCGCGCTTCAATAAAAATGCATGTGATAAATTAAGCTTTGTACAAGACGTATCAAAATATAATGTTCAATACAACAGCAAGAAGGTGATTTTAACCTGGTGTTACCTGCTCACACTATCTTCCTTTAGAGGAAAATAAAAAAATTTTCAAGTAAATTGAATTTTCTCTAGTAATTATAAGCCAAAGAAAAGTAATTTTTTATATTTGATTGGAACTATATTGCTGAAACTAATGTAAACAATCATAATAAAATAATAATAATAAAAATAATTGTGCTATGTTATATATACAATCGCGAACTTCAAAATTTCTTTTTGATTTTGAAAGTTTAATTAAAGACGAAAAAAATAAGTGGTCGATCATTGAAAAAGACCGATTATTCAGAGTAAAAATTCCTGAAGTGGGCCAGTAAAAATTGATTAGTCGATTTTTATAAATCTTTTTGCATATTTTGGAAGCTTTATAGGTCACTAGTAAAATTCAACGCGCTTCGCGCGTATTATTTTCTTTTTTCAGGTTATACGCACTGCAAAATAAATGAACACTTATGTACAGTTACATAATCGAATTTTCGCGTCAACTATTTTTCCGCCAATCATATCACGAATAAACTGACTTCACTTTCCAGATCAATCAATTTTTTAAGGAAGGATAGTTAATACCCTAAAATACTGTTTGGAAATTTCAATTTTTCGAGATGTTACAAACAAATGAAATTTTCAAAGCCTTTTTTTCTTAAATTGCGATAAGTCAGTGAATACTTCATGAATGTCAATGAAATTTTTATGATATATTTAGAAATAGTCGAAGAACAGAATGAGGTATAGGGGAAACCTGGACAAAATGATGACATACTGGGCAAAACGGACACCCCTATTATTTCTGATATCGCTGTTACCAAAATTCCGAAATAAATCAAGTATATTATGTGTGTCATTAGCATCAAAGTTTCAGTACTTGCGCGCTGCTCGTGGCAATAACATCGCTTAGAAATCAAAAAATTGATTTTAGTCTGTGAGCTTTCGATATTATCAAGGTAAAAAAGTAAACTTATTTTTTACACGGATAATTAAATTAATTAAAAAATAGTATCAGAATATTATATTTATAGATATTTTGCCAAAAAAACCTTTTAGAATCAATATCAATTTTTTTCACTAGTTTTATCAAAGAAAAGTCATTTGATACCGGGCAAGACTGTCCGGGCAGAATGGTCACCCTGTCCTGTATTAACAATAATTTCACCAAAATTTTACTGCATAGTCGTCTAGATAATAGTTTAAAGAATATAAATGTAAAAAGAATTTTCTCTTACAACACCAAGAAGTTTTTTAAATTACCATTTGTTTATTACAAAATTAATTATTTCTAAACAAATTACATTTTTTTACGTGAATTACACCTTATTCTGTTCTCCTAGTATTTCTAAATATACTATAAAAATTTCATTGAAATTCATAAAGTATTCGCTGATTTATCGCAATTAAAAAAAAAAAAGGCTTTGACAATTTCATTTTTTAATAACATTTCGAAAAATTTATATTTAAAAAACTATTTTAGGATATTAGCTTTGACCTAAAAAGCTTCCGAAATATGCAAAAAGTTTTATGAAAACCGACTAGACGATTTAGTGGCCCATTTCAGGGATTTTGACTCTCACTAACAAGGAGAGTATATGACATTTGGGTGACAGATTGCACCCAAACTGACTCATATGTCTCTCCTTAGCCTAGTGATGGCTTACCTGGAGTTTCAGAGCCTAACGCTCATCCAGTCCCCAGATATTCTAATATAGCCTTGGATTTCGACTACGATCACACCTACTCTAGACGATCCCCGCAAAATCTCCTTTTAGGCTTTCCTTTCCATCTGAATTCACTTCCTATAATTACAATAAGTATATTATAACTATTATGCATTATATTTATGCACATCAAGCTTGATTAAGTGCAATTAAGCTGTTTGACAGATCAAGTTTCAAAATAAACTTTTTAGCATAAAACTTGCATACAAACTTTAATAAAACAAATTGAAGAAATAAAAATAATAATATAACTTTACCTATGATAGAACCTGATTGAATTCGTTCTTCTTCAGGTAAATATTAACCCCTGGAAAAAATAAAATAACCAAAAAGAACCAATTTTACAACATAAATCATTATTTCATTTTTATATAAATAAAAACATCTGACATTTGTTCATGCATACTTGTAAATGAAGTAAATAATATTTAACACTTGATGCTGAAAAGGTACTATATGATTTTCCAACAACTTTTGCCAAACTTTTTTTTTTAAATATGAGTTCGATATAAATAATTTTGCTATATAAATAACATACGTTTGTTCTGTTTTGCCGATCTGTAAAATAGAACTTGCACAACAGAGGGATTAGTGCCAATTTTTAACAAATAAATTTGTCTTTATAAATTTGTTTTTTAAATGTTTAAAAAATCTCTTTGTCTAAAAAGTTCGAGTGAAGCTATCACAAATCTAGAAATCTACTTGTTTTTCGTGTATTGTATATAATTTATTACGTGTTTAAAGTTTATTATATTCTGATTAATCAATATATTTATTTATTATATAAAATTTATTCATTTGTAACGAGGGTATTTGGGTGTTGCATCTTCTGACCCTATCGGCTCTCGCGCCGGATACCTTCATCGGAGAAGTCCTTACCTTCCTCAGCTACTCTTCTTCACTCAGCGCACCTCGGCGGATCCGAGGCCGTGACCGCGGAGAGTGGGGGGTTCGGTAACGCTTATATAGGATTGACGAGATAGTAAGGCTAAAGATCAGAGACTTATTTTAACAACTAAACTACCATATTTATTTGACAATGAGGTACGTTTCATTTACATGCGGGCGTCGAAGCCCAGGATTACATTTGTGGCTGCCGAGCCTTGCGTTGTATGCGTTCGCTTCGCTTTCGATTCAAGTAAAGTAACGCGTCCGGAGTTACGCAGGATAAAGTATTTCGCCTTCGCGCTTCTAGAGAAATGACTTGCGACGCAAATCGCGAAGCCCGTCTGACACCGTGGGTTGGAGAGAGAGAGAGAGAGAAAAGTACACATAGCGCCGGGACCGCATGTACTATACGGCCGCCGGGCGATACCTTGCGCGGACTTTCCCATGTGTCCGGTCGCTGCGACTCGATGCTCTGCTCCACTCTTTGCCGTCGGCCAGGCTGCTCGGCCGTCCTCGGGCCACGTCGGTGACTTCGGGTGGGCGATTGCTCGTCGGCCACGGCGTGCCTCAGTTGGTGGACTGCGGGGATTGATCGGCTCGTACACCAGCTCCTTGACGGTGCGCCATCCCTCTAGCTTTCCAGATGAATTGTGGGACCGTGCAACGTCGTCCCTGCCGCTATTTCTCGGCCTCCCGGCTGCGGCTATCAAGGCTCCTTCGTAGGCTTTGCAGAACTGCCTCGCTCAAGGCTCGTGAGCGACTGACTCTGCCTTTTCGAGCAGTCTACCTGCTTTTCGCGGCACACATAGGTGTGTGTACTTCTGTCCCTCTGGTCTCTCTTAAGGCCGCGGGATGTTTGTATTTATTTCAGAGCTTTGCTTCGACTCGGGTGTGCGCGGCTCCTGACGCCTCATCTTCCTTTTTTAATTTATAATGATTTTGTAACGAATCCACGTTACACATTTATTAGTATTTAAAGTTTGTACTTAGTGTTTAAAGTTTGTAATTATTTACAACCTTTTATAAATTAAAATATTTTGTTGCTTTTATTATTAAAGTTTATTGATTTTTTATACAAAAAGATTATTATTTTATACAAATTAGATTTTTATTTTATAATGGCTAGCAAATCAAATTTTGAAGGGGATGAAACCCCTGAGACAATTTTCACACAAGTTATTAGTGAAGGTGTGAATGAGTGCTTTCAAATTTTAAAAACTAGGGATTTATAAGTGAGAAAGTGTCGGAGGTCCCTTCTCCAAGAGCTGCAGAATTAGGAAAAGAAATAGCTACATTATTAATTAAGTTCATTGAGGATTTGACAATGATTGAAGAAGAGTTGTTTTTACCGGATAAAGTGTCAGATCAGCCAATGGACATTGAGAATTTTTAAGACAATCCAGAATCAGAAAGTTTTTCAAGTAAAATTATATTTTAAATTGAATTTTATTCAACAAAATTATAAAATTTTAAATATTTAAATATTATTTTAATAACTTATAGTTGCAACATCTCAAACAAACATATTTATCTGCCTCCAAGAAGTATCTGGTAAATTTGGCCCAAGGGTACAGCTTCAAACCAATAAAATGGAGAAGCTGTACAAAAATGTTTAAATTACTTGTTTCAAGTCTGGAAAGCTGACCTCTGCGTTATTCTTACAATATCTTCAAGATGTACTGCAGCCTTATGTGAAAGAAGATGAATTTATCCTCATCATTGATCGGTGGACTGGACAATCCCAAGGAGAATTATATGAAATTTTCAAAAAAACCAATGGGAGCTTCCACATGTAGAATCAAGTACATACCTCCAGGTTGTACTGCACAATATCAGCCCCGGCGAACACGCATGCGCGCGCAATCTCGCGAGGCTCATCAAAGAATCGATCGCGTCGATCGATCTCTCTGTCTCGCGACGCCGACCAGTACGGTCGCATTTTTGGTAGACACTTTTTCTCGCGACGCTGACTAGAATAGTCACGCTACAATCGGTCTTTGTGCCATCCGTGCTCGACGACACAATTTCTTGGGAAGGCAGCCCGCGCAACAAGTACCGAGGAGACGACGTCGAAGCGGAGGACCATCGGCTCAGGGGATCATCTTAAAAAGGTGAATCTTTGGATTAGCTACACGAACTCGGCGTCGAGCATCGTCCGCGTCGCGCTCGCGAAAATTCCGGGAACTCGCGTCCCTCTAGAGTCTCACGCTTTATCGATTTGAATTAGTTTTTGTAATTTTGCGGTAGTTTTTTTTTTGTAAATTTATATTGTGCTGCAAAAGCAGCTGGCGTCCATTATTATTCATTAATAAATTGTTAATGTGTTTTTATAAATTATTTGCTTCTTTATTTATTGATTTTCCCCCTCTCGTTACTGCAAATTCCCCCAATACCGAAAAACGGGTTACACATTATAATATCTATAATCTTCATCCGTATATTCCTTTCTAATTGCTTAAACTGCAACTTAAAGTTATTAGTTAAGATAGCCACATGTTTACATATGGGTAACCTAAACTGACTAACTTAAATTTTCCTGGCGCTTCAAGCGCTGTGCTCTGCAGTTGAAAGAGAAAGGTAAGTATAGAGAACAGCTGGCAAGAGGAAAACACTGTTTGCTGTGTTCAATGGCAGCTTAATCAAGGACTTCTTATTATAGATAAAAGTGTTTATAGTTATTTAGCACTTTTCAGTGCCTTTTCAGCATCAAGGGCTAAATATTATTTACTTAATTTGTCAGAATAAGTGTCAGATAAGTTTTTATTTATTTGAAAAAGAAATAATGATTTATTTTGTGAAATTGGTTCTTTTTGGTTATTTTATTTTTTCCAGGGGTTAATATTTACCTGAAGAAGAACGAATTCAATCAGATTCTATCATAGGTAAAGTTATATTGTTATTTTTATTTCTATAATTTGTTTTATTAAAGTTTGTATGCAAGTTTTATGCTAAAAAGTTGATTTTTTAGCATAAACTTGATCCGTCAAACAGCTTAATTGTACTTAATTAAGCTTGATAATAAGCTTGGCCAACGCTATTTGTTAATGCAATTTTTTTGATTTAGTATTTTTAAATTAAAAAAAAACTGACAAAAATTGACCAATTTTTATTAAAATTTTGAGATTTTTTTAGTTTTTCTTAATTTTAAAATAGGAAATAAAAAAAATTGCTGTAGCAAATAGCGTTGGCCCTATATGACATAAAAAACAAAGATTTTAAGCCTTGTTTCGCGTCAATCCATCTAATGGTTCAACCAGGATTTGACGCCAAACTCTTAAAATCTAAAGTTTTCAGGAAACAACATTTTATTTAACACTATAAAAATTTGTAAAAACTTACACATTTTTCTTTTTGTACTTGAAGTTCTAGTTCTTCAAAATTTTTGATGATGTTTTCTTGATTTCTTGAATTCTTCTTTAGCCTTGCTTCATATATTTATATTGTTCACTCCACTCTTGCTGCCCGGAATAAAAACAGCTGTCCTGAAAAATACAAATAATATTTCTTTTTTGCTTGACAGCTCACAAAGTTACGGAACTTGTAAATCTTACCTCTTCTCCTTTGTAAACACATACTTATTTTTTTTTTTTTTTTTTTTTTTGACTTATACTAATTTTTGAATCTTGCCGTCTGAATGTAAATTAATTCTCCATTTAACATTGTATAGTTTAAATTTTTGGCAAATAACAACTATTTAATTTTTGAAATTTTTGCCTGAAAATTTATTTTGGTATAGATTATTTTGGTAACAGCCCCCCTCAATCACACGGTGTCATGCGAACCGTGCCCAGGTGACTAGTTGGCCCTCGAGGGCTACTGAGGGTACCGAACGGTGCCTCAGAAATACGTGGCGACATTCCTGAGTAATTAGCCTTGCTGCTGCACGCGGAGCTCTGCGGTGGTCGACTCGTATTTCCCTAGTTAATTGTGGGACTCAAATGGATAAATTAAACAAAAAAGTAGAAGGAAAGGGTGGAGAGGGGGAACTCTCTGGTGACGGGGCGGTTTCGCCTAGTGTACCGGAGAGGGAGACCTCGGGTTTATACCAGGGGGAGAGGGGCTCCAAACCTAAGGGTCAGAACCAGCTCACCTGGTGGGTGTCCAGAGTAAGAGAGTTATCAGAAATCTGGACCGTAGAAGCACGAGCGCGAACGCGGATGCGGATCTCGACCTGGTGTCGGCTGGGGGCCTTAGGAACCCGGAGGGTGCTACATCGGGTGAGGGAAGGGAGACGGCGACCTGCTCGGGAGCGGTACCCGAGACCGAGCAGGCGGTCAGTGCGCTTCAAAAGCTGAAGCTTTTAGATCGCCCGAAACTCTCAGGCGCTCAGAGGCGGAAGCTGGCGAGGCTAAAGAAAAGGGGGTCTGGCACGCAGGGGGATTCAGGACCTAGCGGCCAGTCCTCAGTAGAGACAACTGAGGCATTGGGAGGTGGATCGGGACCCGGGGGCGTTAAGCACCGCATCGGGTCTGCGGAGACACCTCCAGATGTCAAGAAGTCTCGGAACGGTAGTTACTCAGATTAACTTGCATCACAGCAAAGGTGTGGTACTCCTGCATCTTAGAGTTATGGGCGCTACAGCTACTGCGGCGTACAGACTCATAACCTTAGGCAAGTGGAAACAGGGAGCAAGGCATATCCTGTTTCCGCCAGAAATAACAGAAGCGCCAAACTGGTCGGTGCGGACGGATACCATGACCCCGAGATACCACTTTAGTAGGGGTTTTGGGGTCGTAATACCGACGCGTGAGGATTGGGACACGCTACCAGACAACGGCTGGACCTGGTACACGGACAGCTCTAGATCGGATGGCAGGACAGGGGCCGGCTTTTACTGTCGGAAAGATGGCAAAAGTACGTTCCTGCCGCTAGAACAGTTCGCCACGGTCTTCCAGTCGGAAGTTGCTGCCATACTAGGTTGTGTGTAGAGAATTCTAGACTTGGGAACCAAAGGCGAACGAATCAACATATGTTCGGACAGTCAGGCAGCCGTAAGGACACTGTCAGGTAATAAAGCAACATCGAAGCTGGTCTGGGAGTGTAAGCAAGCACTGGACAGACTAGCGGAAGTCAATGTGGTTCGGTTACTTTGGGTACCGGGACACACAAATATCAAAGGGAATGAGATTGCTGATAGACTGGCTGCCCTGGGGGTTGGGGCTCCCATGGTGGGTCCAGAACCCGCGATCGGAGTGGCCAAATGCCTTTTCAAAGAGAAGATCGGGGACTGAATGAGGAAACAGCACTCAGAGGAACGGAGGGCAGCAGAAGGCTGCCGTCAGGCTAAGACCATGCTCGGGGAGAGGGGGATTAACGAGTGGACCCAATGCGTTGGAGGACGGAATCGAAAAGATTCCAGACTGCTAACCCAGATAGTCACTGGGCATGGTAGCTTGAGATATCATGGGTTAAAGATGGAGACAGAACCAGAGGGCGGATGCAGATGGTGTGGTGACGCGGAGGAGACGCCTCTGCACCTACTGACGTCATGCCCTCGTTTTGTTCAGCTTAGACATCAAGTGTTGGGCGAATACTTCCCAACTGTTCAGCTCTGAAGAAGACTTGCTCGAACGCAATCCTCTCCTTCTGGAGAAAGGCAAAGCTACCCGAGTAAGCCTGTACTAGGGGATGGCACAATAGGCGTATGCCTAAGTGCCCAGGGGTAATAGATCCCTTCCCTGACCTAATAATGATAATAATAATAATAATAATAATAATAATAATAATAATAAGGGGGTTGAAAACACCCCTACAGCAATATATGTAATCGTAAAAATATATCGTCGGAAAGAAAAAAAGTCTCCGTATTTTTACAACGGAAAACGCTTTCTGGCAGCCCGGCAGACAATTCTGTGCAGTTTTGTCAAAATCGGAGGGGAAAATCTTCCCCTTTTGGCCTTGTGTAGGGGAGGAAAATACTTCAAAATTTTTCGACGGAGAACTAAGACCAGTCTCCCTCTTCTTAAGATCGAGTACTCTTACTGGTAGTACCATTGACAATTTATTGCAGTTTCGCAAAATCCAAGGGGAGGATCATCCCCTGTCGACAACGTCTAAGGGAGGAAAATACTTGAAAATCTTTCGACAGAAAACTAAGCACATTCTCACTCTGTTTATGATCGAATACTATTTCTGGCAATCCCACAATTCTGGGCAGTTTTATCAAAATCTAAGGAGAGGATCTTCCCCTTTCCTCCGATTATAAGAAAGGAAAATTTAAAAATTTTTTTTAAATTGCTAAAAAAAAACGATCTAGGTCATTTTTCCTCGATTTAAACGTGAAATGTGTTTAGAAATATTTATTGTATTCATTAGACACCACACATTAAGTAGCCAAAATCGGTATGAACTGGCTTTATATACATAATTTTCCCGATCTGTCCCGAAAACTTGCATATTATGGTTGAATGTTTAGTTGTCGGTATTTTATATTACATTTTATTGTGTAACAAGCACGGAAACACACAAAATGTGTTTATGAAAATTAAGTATTAAAATCATTGTTGAGTTTATTCCTTGCTCTTTAACCTTTAGACTGCCGATATTTGAATCTTTAAACCGCGCTTTAAAATCCGTCAAATTTGTGTATCATGTATCAACTATGTACAAAGTTCATCTCTGAGGTGGAGTCTAATATATACGCTTGGGGGCAGTCTAAAATTTAATAATATTCATTGTTTTTTCAGTTCTGTCGTTTGATACTTTTTCCACACTACCTTACAGTAAGTATCTAGGCGCGTTTTTTTTATAGCGGTATCCCCTGTAGGCCTAGTCCACTTAACTACATTATCTAAATGTTCTTATTGTCTAACAGAATCTTTTAAGGCATGCGCTTACTTCTTATACCGTTTTTTAATATTTTTGTTTTGTCTTCATTAATTTGTTTTACTAACCGGTACTTTACTAACCTGCATACGTTTCTGGTCTATGGACCTAGGTATATCATTGCGTATTCCTCGGTATACGTTTTTCCTCTACTGATTTGGTCTATTGACTGTCCTCTATACATTTTCGGTCAGCTGGCCTTTCGGTATAACATTGTATATACAATCTTATACATTATCCCCTTTGCTAATTTGGTCTGCTGACCTTTATATATTCCTGGTCTGCTGACCTTCCTGTTTACGGTTCAGGTCTACTGACCTTTGCGTTAACGTTGTCGGTCAACCGATCTTTGTGTATACCTCTCTGTATACATCCGTGTACTTTGTCCCTCTGCTGATTTTGCCTATTGACCTTTTTGTATTCACTGTTTAGGTCTTGCAGTTATGATTACTTATTTTAATTCATGGCAAGCAGTAGTTTTCTTTTCAAGTAATATTATTTTCTTTATATATGTGACATAATTTGCACGTAAATTTTTCTAATCGCTTGCAATCATCTTTAATTTTTTTCAATTTTTCTGGTGCTTTTAAACAGTTATCGTGACAGGAACGGTCACATACATTACATTTTATCACACTCTCGATCGTCTTCTTGAAGTAGAATATGCAAATTTCCTCCATATTTTCTGAATGAAGCAACAATTCATGTGCTACTTGTTTGTGGTATTTTGCCGGATTGAATTCTGGATCGAAGTTATCTTTTTTTCCATAGCAGTCCATGTAATACAAGGCGTATGTACCACAACTATCCATCATTTTCTGTTTGATGCGGTTGATTTTGAATTTCGTTTTCATGCCACCTTATATTTCATAATGATTTGAACGATGACTGTGAAGGACTATATTTGATAAAATTTTTAAATGCTTCTGCAACACGACTTTTATCTGTTGCATTTTCGTACGGATCCAATAATGACAATGTTTTTTCTTCAATATTTATAACAAGGAACCGCCAATGGCTTGATAATAAATAGGCCATAAACAATATATTTTTCAAATCTTCTGTTACTTTACATATGGTTCTATTTTTGTTTATCCTTTTATCATTGTTATTTCCCAAAATTACACCTGTATCATCAGTATTTATTATACTGTACGTCTGACCAACTGTCTATGCGAGTCGCAATAAAATAGTCCATGACTACGCCATCAATCCACCGGTTTCCTTTTAATGTGGCGAATTGTTTTGCGGTTAAGTGAACAGTTTTTGTTGGAATAATGTTATTCGCGCAATAAAACCTGTTGCATCATTACTTGAAAGAGGTCATGTAATATGAGACATCTTTTACCACTCCATTGAAAAATTTTTTCAATTTATCGGGTGTCTGCTGAATTGTACATGTTTCCGAAACTTGATTCATTTCCTCTTCTTCGACTTTACCGACGTTTTCTTTATTAAAAACTTCTGTATCTTTTGCAATCTTTTTGAAGTCTTTATGACAAATTATGTCAAATATTGTTATCTGATAATTTTCTTTTCCTATTTATTTTCTTCGTTTTATTACTAACAGGCGTCTCTCTTTTCAGTCGTTTACTTTCATTTTCTTCCACTACTTTTTCTTTCAACTTCCTTATTTCCTTTCCATCACCATACGTGGATTTTCTTCTACTTATTTTACTTTTCTTCTTTCAACTTTATTTTGGGAATGGATTTGAGGCGGGGTCCTCTTCCTTTTCCATTTCTTGGTTTATTATTTTATATTTCGGTTTCTTCTGACTACCGTCTACATTCACATCTACATTTAATTTTATTGATGCTATTACCATCGATCTATGTTTCTTCAATTGTCGAATTCTATTCGTTAGCGAAGCATTTGGAGTTCTGTTAAAAACTTTATTTTTCATAATTTTGTGTGAACTTTCAATATTCGCATTGCTTACTCGCGATATTGATGGATCTACCAGATGTATGTCAATAGATATCCATAACACCGCAAAAGGCATCCACCTTTTTATAACATGTTCTACTATATTTGGTGCATAATAGTCGTTCTCTTTATAATCTTTTGTTTGTGCTGTTTCTGTTATCTGCAGTATTCCATTTCTTATGGCTTCATATCTTCTGTAGAATGGAGAATTTCTGTAAACAGTGTCACTTTTCTGGTTTCTTTCTAATACATCATCATCATCGCTGTCATTTGCAGGTTCATCGCCTGTTTCTTCCAGTTTCTCACGTTTTCGTTTTATTGCTGTATCTAACACACAAATACTATCGATGGCAGTTTCTTCGTATTTTGATAATAAAATAACGCATACACTCTTAAATGTTTCATCTGATACCGTGCAATAATTATTATAATTTGATAATTAATTAATAATTAATAATAGCCTCTACGCCTAGTTTTTAAGCTCCGAAACTGTAAATAAACCGAACTTGCGATTTGAATTTCCCGCCTCCTGAGTCAAACGCGCGCGAGCATAGTACCGGCGCGCCCGCTAGGTGGCGTCGGCCGACCCGCAATCAGACTAGCGCGGGAGATGCATATAAGCGAGGCGGTCCGGCGGGTCAGTACCCTTCGTTGACCAAGCGACCGCTATCACGAAAAGGCATCTTTTTGCAGATATGGCTAGATTGTATCTGTCTACCCTTTAGTGAATCAAGCGAGTTTGTTTTGAAAAGAGAAAAAATCCCTTTTATTGCAAAACCTTTCCCTCCCCCAAAACCAGCACTTCAACGACGGCTCTCTAGTTGACTTCATCATTGTCATCAACATCAACGGAGGCATCCCAGCATCTCGACAGCTAACTTTACCGCAGCAGCCCGGCGGGTGGATCCACCGCCTACATCATTAGTATTGCTTAGAAGCCCACCTTCAAACTCATCGACTCCAGCGACTGAGCGCTCTCTTCATATCTCACCGAGCGCCGAGGCAAAACAGCGCTCCCATCACTCCGGATCGACCAGCGCTCTCCTCCATCCTAAAGAGCTTAACTACCGATCTTAAGATAGACTGAACAATTCCGCCTTTTTAGGGATTTCAGTCTCTGAGAGGGTCGGATTCTCGCGGGACCGACCCTGCGATTACCCTCATTTTCAAAGGTTCCTTCTGAACCCTCCCTGCAACTGGGTGGTGTGGCCTTCACTAAGTTGGGCGGGCTTTCTCTCGTCCAGACCCGCTCCAAGGGTCGACGTAGTGGGGTTAGTGCTGCGTCCTCCCACTACGCAACGAAGAAGTCTCAGCGGGTGGATAACAGTCCCAGCGACTGGCACCGAGGGACTCACCGCAGCAAAGCTACAGAGCACTTCCTTCGCTTCGAGCGCCACCTTGAGCGCTGCCTCACCAAACGCAGCATCTGTCCAAGCGCCGCATCGAGTTACCTCTTCATTGGGCGTAGCTACAAGGCGCTCACATCGCTTCGAGCAGATCATCGAGCAAAGCGCTCGAACTAAGCACCCACCGCCGGAACGACTTAGAGCACCCGCTCCTGGAGCGCTCTCCCACCTCGCCTTAACGGCAAACAACGACGCACAGACATTCGCCCCTTCTTGACAAACACCACACGGTGTTCAGCGTCACATCCAATTCTTTTAGATTCCTACACAAACACAGCAACCCAATACAGTTGAGAACAAGTCGTTTGAATAATTTGTATGCTTCTTTGTTCTGTTCTTTTTTCGTCGTATAATTTTTATGTATGTACGAAGTTGTATTCTTCATGAAATGTGCGTAGCATATTTTGACTACGATTATTCCTTTCTTAATTTCAGTTTTTTTTAAGCATGATTCGTTCATCATATCGAGGTAATTATTGATGTCCATATTGTTTCACCTAATCATTATTGAATGGATTTCTGACGACAATCGCTTTTGCCAATGGCCATTTGTTACATTTCTCCAGAACAAATCCTTTGTACTGAAGTAAAAAATGTATTATTGAAGTTTGTCCATGTTCTGACGTAATCATGTGGCACAGTTTTATTGTTTCAACGTCGTGTCTAACTAAAATGCAATAATAAAATATTCTTTTAATATTTATAGTTTGTGGCGTTCTACAAATTGTTTCTGTTGCATCCATATGCAGAATTATATTTTTCTGTCCTTTTACTAAAAGTAGATCTTCCTCCGTAAACATGATGTCCGTTAATGGAAACGATGATACTCTCAAGAAACGATCTTTTAATTTATTTTCTTCCACTGCAAACTGAAAAAAAATCCTGCACGTCTCTCGATTGCAAATTTAATCTTTTCGTTGCTCTTCACCCTTTGCAGCTTGAAGAACATTTAGCGATACTAAATCTTGATTGTGGCCATCACCTTTTAATTCTGAAGATGCTGTTTGTTCTAATTTCTTTAAAAATCATTTTGGTCCTTCATAATGCAATTGTTGCTTTTTTTAACGCTATTGATTTGCGCAGAACTTTTTGGATGTCTTATGTGGTGTACGTCTTTGTCATTTGACACTCATAATTTACTAACATGGTCTTCCAGGCTGTGAATAACAAATTTAAATCGTTGCTGATGGTCAGCTCTTCTACACTACGCATACGCAACATTATTATTTTTATTATCACGCATTGAACCTATAGAACTGAAAGTGCAAGCAATATTAAGTTTATGTAGCATAACAGATTCTATTGCACTTCTGATTTTCTGTTCCTTCCTTATTTCAGCTGTCGGGAATAAAACTTCTCCAATATGTTTACCATATCTACATTTTGTCTTTATTATTTTATGTTTTTTTAGCGATTTCTTCTGCTCTTCTGCTGCAGAGCTTTCCATGCTACTTTGACTCCCGCTAGATTCAGCAGAATCTAAGAAATCGTACGATCCTTTCTTTCGTTTCATTTCTTCTACACTGCTTGTTGTATGCCTATAATAAGGCAAACGTCTTTCATTTCTGAAGAACTTGTTCTCCGGCTTCAGGTCCATTTTTATTGAACCTTCTCCTCCGTTTTGATCAGCTGCCAAATTATCACCGTCTGATATTAAATTCTCATTATAAACTGGATCTTCTGGTTGAAACTACAGAATTTGATACTTTGTTTCTATCAGAAACTGTTTTCATGTCTTCGTCATTTAATCTTTCTATTTTTTGTGATTCCGTTGTCTTTTGAACTTCTTCCGCTTCAAATACTGTTTCTTCGACGAAAACCTTACAATTATGCTCCATTTCATTATCTTCGAAAAGTACATTTTCTGTTTCTTCGGGTTCACTAATATTTGTCATATTATCAATCGAAACACTTTTGCAAACATTCTTTTCATTTTCTAAAATTTCTTTTTCCTTGCGTAAAATAGACCAATGTCCACATCTAGAATGTCCACTAAACAGCAGATTTAGAAGAGAAAAAGACGTATTCTTCGTCGAATAAAATTTATGAATTTCAATAGTAGAATTTTGTAATTGCATGTGAATGATCATATTGCACCCAAAATATCGATAGAAAATACTGACTTCAAAGTCAGTTCCATAAGTTCCATTTTTCTCCATATGGTTTGTATACTCTTGAGGATATTATACGTTATTTCTTAACATATGCATTTCAGCGTTGTTTCTTGTGTGTCCCAGTTGCTGCAAACAACATCAACAAGCTGCGACAGGATGACGAAGAAAATGAAGTACATGCGGAAGAACCAATTGCTTATTAGTTTGCTAAAGCAGGCGTAAATAACGCGAATTTAATGTATGTATAATTATTTTTTTTAATAAAAATTAAAAATGTATTAGATTAAAATTAAAATAAATGTATTAATTAAAAATAAAGATATTAAAAAAGGAAATTCATGGAGAGGTAAACGAATGGATGTACCTCACAGAAGAGGGCGGGGTTGGGGCCCTCTATATTTCCTTATAATTCAGAATTATGTACTCTAAACCATAAAGAAATTAAATGTAAACAAATAAAAATTATTTTACTATGTTTAAAAATGTCTAGATTTAATTTCTTTCTAGTTTAGAGTATGGAAAAGGAAAAAGGAAGGAAAGAAAGAAAAAGGATAAAATTAAAATTACAATATTATATTATAAAAAACTTAAAACTAGATACAAAATTATAAACGCTTAAAACACAAAAATATACAAAAAACTTAAAACTAAATAAACACTTAAAACTAAAATATGTGACGCGCTGTTAATTTCCATTTGTATTAACTTAAGAAGTAGACACCGCGTGTCGCATAGAGCAAGTGTCGCGGGGAGAGAGGGAGCGCCCCACTCCGCGCACCTGGCTGCGAGAGTATTTAATGAGCCGCGCTTGCGAAATTCGGGAGTGCGGCCGGCGCGATGAGCCGGCCTACCACCTCCTGGTAGATACTCGCGCCTGGGCGGGGATCGCCAAAGGAAGGTTCCGCACTCACCGATATCTTTCGCGTATCAAAGGATGGTCGCGAATATGATTAAGTTAGGTTAGGTTAAGCGTAGCTGCGGTCGTATCTAGAACTATTTAACTTTAGAATTTATCTTTTGTAAATATTAATTTTATGTAATATAAGTTTAAATTTGTAAAAATACAGTCTCATCCAGATTATTTAAATTCTCGTTTTCCGACTCCTAGTTATTAGATGAAAAAAGACACTCCGGACGAACCTTGGCGCACTGAGCCTAATCCGGCACGGAGTGTGAAGGGTTTTGCGCACTGAGCAAAACTGCTTCGTTACAAATACAAAATTAAAAAAACTAAAATACAAAATTAAAAAAAACTAAACATAAAATAAAAAAAAACTAAATTAAACACGCTTAAAAATTCTATAAATAGGCAATCGCTGCCTATTTGTAATGAAAGGCACTTGTTTGTTTAGTTCCCTAACCCAGGGCCACTGTGACCAATATTTTGGATCCCCAAGATATCTTTTGGGGATGTGTCACCGGTATTCGGATACTATATATCCGGGGTATCGGCTTTTTCTGTATCGGGGTGCTCATTTTCCATGTGCATTGATGGCATGTGGTAAGGTGAGCAATCCCCGTTGGCTATATTTCGAATCTTCTGCGAGATTCCCTCTGGGATCGACCATGGGGAATCTCGCAGGAGAGACGGCCAACTTAACGGTGGCGGTGATGCCCTTATCACTCCGGACTACTTATAAGTGATTGCGCGCAGGCACTCGGGGCAGTCTCTGGAAGGCTCTCCTTAGGCTAGCTGGTCTCTCTCTGGGGCTCTTCCGCTGGAGATCAGTGAAGCCACCTGGGGCTCTACCAGGAGGCTGAATAGCGCGGGTAGTCCCAAGGCTCCCAAACCCTCCGCGTACGCGACACGACCGCGCCCCTCGCGTACGGCTCCTGGGTCATTCCAGGCCGTATCGACTTCGACACCGCTCTTGTAAGCTGGCTAGCACCAACCAGTGTTCTAGTTACATTTAACCGCGTATCATCTGGGATATTCCAGATCCGCATACCCTGGGCACATCCAGGGCTGCACCGTTAGCATATAAGATAGCCTTGAATATTAATAGTAATTAATTGTAACTGTTAAGTAGAGTTAAGGATAGGTTGCGTAGAATAAGTATTAAGTACACAAACACATACGCAGTTGAACACACACAAACAACACGCTACACAACACATAGTCTTTCGAATACGTGAGTTGCCGAAATCATATAAGATCAAATTATTGTTGTAGGTTGGAGACTCTTTCACGAAAACGGCAATAAAGATTATTAGATATTAATATTAAATTAATATCTATTTATTTCTTCCTCCTTCCTACTTCCACTCCCTTAATTAAACCCTGGCTTCACTGATGCGTCCGACAGGGAGAGTTGACCGTTACATGGCGCTCGAACAGATTATACTAGGCAACTCAATTGTTCGATAAGACCACCTGACCCGCGAAAGATTTAAAATTTCTTTTAAAATTTTTTTTATATACCGAACTGGATTTATGTCAGATGTCAATCGCGTATACTGACACTGGTCCACCTGTAACCGAAAATTTTCATTTCTTTTGTACACAATGGGCGTTTCGTGGGTCTATAAACTTAACTTAACAAAACGGAACTCATCGAGACACTGAAACGGAGGATCTTCGACTGAATTGGAATCATTGTCGCCTTACGACAGCGCTTGGTCCAATACGTACGCGCCTATCCAGAAGAATTCACGGACAAACCAGAAGATGCCGAGGACTACGAAGACGAATTGGAGAAAATTCGAGACCGGGAAAGTATAAAACAGGAAAATACACATATACCATCCACTTCAACACCGACGGACAAAACGCCACACCCGCAATTGCACGCTAGCAACATAATCTATTCAGCACCACCTAGTGGATCCAATGTACCTCCCGGATCCAATGTACCTCCCGGGCAATGCCCGTTGAAAAAGCGCCGCCACAAATTGTGCATGTACAACCTCCAGCAGCACCACTTATACCCGATGCCGCACGAGTACTAGAGCAGCTTAGGAAATGGAACTGCCATTTTGATGGCAAGGATCTATACTCTTAGAGCGCACCAATTAATTAAAAATAGCGTACGGCTTTACCGACGCACAATTACTACAAGACCTACCAGAACTGTTAAGAGGCGAAGCACAGCAATGGTACCGAAATGCTGTGCCCTCTATCGACACCTGGAATGATTTCGAAGAAAACATCAGAGAGTTTTACCTTCCACCTAACGAACGCCGTCAGCTTGATCGCCAGATCAACCAAACGCATTCAAAAACCAAGGGAATCCATCCGCACGTTTATTACGTCTTTACTCACGCTAATGCGTCATCGCGGAGGCTACGACGAACAACGTCAGCTAGAAACGATCTATTTCAATATAAAGACAGAACTCTGGTTACACAACGAGAGGTCACTAATACTAACGACCTTATCCAAGAAGTCGAGGAAATGGAGGAAATCCTTCAGCAGATATTAAGGGAGAAGAATGAAGAAAAATTTCGAAAACGCGATAGCGTTATGATGGTAACCGGCTCCTACGACCACACAATTCTTGCTGTTGGCGCTGCAAACAGCGAGGCCACACTCGCAAATTTTAAAAACAGACCAACTAAGTTCTGTTCTTACTGCGCTACCGACGGAGTATTTACGAGAGATTGCTCCTGTCAGAAACCGGGAGACGGGAACCGGGCCCCCAAAAACCTCAACCCAGCCCCACCAATCACGGAAAACCGATACTTCGTCCCCTTCAGAGTAAGCACCGTACGTGACCATGTACTCATAGATAACGACTAGGTAACTTCCTTCGTTAGTATACAGATGACAGAACAATTCGTAACCCAAGGACGGTATCGCCAAGGAGACATCGTCAGAACCACCATGGCAAACAAAGCGGAAGCTTGTCTACATGGGGCTATCACCGTAAACGCCGACATCAACGGAAGAATCGTGCTTCACACACACTCGGTTATGAGTAACTTAGATTCCGACGTACTGCTAAGCATGGACGTACTTTAAAAAATGGGCATTTGTGTCTATTTAGACGGAAAAATTTTACAGCCTGCTTCCAGTCCCGCATCGACAGTTTCCTGCAATACCGTCGCTACACAGGGCCTAGCTAGATTAAGTCCCGCAGAAGAACAACTTAAGAACCTCATTGAATACGAAAAAATATTGTTCGAGGGAATTACAGGTCTCACACCTCTAACCGAACATATCATCCGGCTATAAGATCCCGCACCGATAAAACAGCGCTATTATCCACGAAACCCAGCCATGCAACAACTAATTATCGAAGAAGTAGACAAAATGCTGGAGGAAAGGGTCATTCAACCTTCAAAGAGCCCATGGAGCTCGCTCGTCGTTCTGGTAGCGAAGAAAGGCGGCAAAAAAAGGTTCTGTGTCGACTTTTGCAAAAAATGCATACCTGTTACCAAAAGTAAACGCCACCTTAGAAAAACTAAGGGGAGCCCGATATCTGACGACGATCGATTTCAAAAGCCGATATTGGCAAATACCCCTCTCCAAAGAAAGCCGACCCCTGACAGCCTTTACCGTCCCTGAAAGAGGGCTTTTCGAATTTAAGGTAATGCCTTTCGGTTTACACACCGTACAGGCTACGTTTCAACGGCTGCTATCAATCATCGATGCCGAAATGGCACCACAGGCCTTTTCCTATCTCGATGACAACACTTAAAGCTTTTGAAAGAAGTATTTGAACGCTTGAGACAGGCCAAACTCCGCCCTAACTAGGAATAATACTTCTTTGCAAGGCACCAGCTCAAATATTTAGGACACTACGTCGATAAAGAAGGACTCCACGTAACGGCAGTTGCTGACTTAGCTCCACCCGCAAATGTTAAACAATTAAGAATATTTTTAGGACTGCTCTCGTGGTATGGCAGATTCCTGAAAGACGTTTCTCAATTAACAGCACCACTTAAACGCTTATTCAAGAAGGGGCAAAAAATGGGCACACCAATGAGCCTTTGAGACGCTAAAAGCCCGCCTTGCCGAGACACCAATACTCCCTTGTCCAGACTGGAATAAAAAGTTTACACTGCAAACCGACGCGAGCAACCGGGACTTAGTAGCTGTCCTCACACAGGAAGGAGATGAAGGCGAACATGTCATCGTTTATGCTAATCGCACACTATCGAATAAGGAACGTAATTACTCCGCCACCGAGCTAGAGCGTTTAGCCGTTAGATGGGCCATGGAGCTGTCACAATGGGACTTCGAGATTCGCTACCGCCGTGGAACAGAAAACACTGTAGCAAACCTACCCTTTTGCAGTATCTCGACCCCGATTACCTGGAAATGGTATCAACCCATACTCAAGAATGCCACTGAAATCCCGGACGAACATCCAGAATACTGCATCTGAGAATACCGACTATACCGACACTTGTTACACACACTAGACTTTAACGACGACAACGAGCAATGGAAAATATGCTACCACCGAAAGAACGCAAAAGGGTTCTTAAAGAAAACCACGATAACCCCACCGCCGGCCACCTGGGGCTCGTCAAGACACTTACTCGTTTGTCGCACCGATATTACTAGTCAGGGATGCTACAAGAAGCCGCTGACTACGTGCGCCACTACAACACCGGCCAGAAACATAAATCGCAGCAGCAGGCCATGGCAGGCCTCATGCACGCCACCTTCGTCGAAGCATCGTGGGACATAATATCCGTCGATTTAGTAGGACCACTACCGAAATCAAAAGCCAGCAATACAATGCTACTCGTCATGCAGGACCGCCTAACAAAATGGGTAGAGCTTCGCCCTCTAAGCAGGACTATCGGCTGCACTATCACTAGAGCCGTGAAAGAGAAAGGCATTCTTCGCCACGGCTGTCCGAAGGTTCTCATCTCCGATAACGACCGCCAATTCATTAGCAAAGAGCTTACGCAATACTTAAAGAAGAAATACCAACTCCGCCATATGCACTCCAGTGCAATCCGGTCGAGCGGGCCAACAGAGTCATCAACACGATGATAAAAGAGTACTTGGGGAAATCGCAAGCAACTTGGGATCAATTTATACCAGAGGTCTTATTCGCTTACAATACAGCTACAAGCGAATCTACAAAGCATACGCCAGCGTACCTCAACACAGGGAGAGAATTCATCCCACCAGGAAACCTCCAAGAAAATCGAGATAGAATCCCAAAATCTCCCTCCGGCAACCGGCTACAAAGAATCCGCGAAACATTATAACTCGCTAAGACTAGCATGGCTCAAAGATTTCAAGAACAACGGCGCCACTATAACTTACGAAGAAGAGCTTGGCAACCAGCCGTTGGGGATCAAGTCCTCAAGAAGAAATATTATCAAATAAAGCCGAGAAAAGAAATGCCAAGCTCACAGAATTTTTTACCGGTTCTTTTACGATTCACCGCAAGAGGTCGCTCGTGATCTATGATCTAAAGACGTGGGGGAGAGGGGCCGCGTTGGCTCAAGTGGTTAAGGCGTTAGTCTTAATTGCTTGATACAACGCTGCCCAAGTGGGCTCGGGTTC
>JAWWEO010000009.1:19644594-19693423 GCA_035582975.1 Ormyrus labotus | reverse complement strand
TTTTATTAAAAAACTAATTGACAAAATGGCTTGAAATTTTTACAGATTATAGCTACATATATTCTTAATTAACAAAACTTTTTTCAGAGCAGTTGATAATTTAATTTAATAATTATAAGCTTTTCTAAAAAGAAACACGTTTTAATTAAAAACAAAAGAACCATAAGAGCTAGGGTAACTTTTTTCTGAAATTATAGATATTTTTATGCTCTTTAAATTGGCTTTTGTTCGATTCAAATATCTCAATCCTATCATTAAAAAAAATTAAAATTAAGTTTTTCAAAAATCGAAAATTACGATAAAATGAAACAAATAATCTAAACAATCAAAGAATTTTTTTTGTCGCCCTCACAAAAAAAAATAAAAAGAAAATGAGCCGTAAACGATGAAAATCCATTCAGTAGAAGCTGAGATACGGCGTATACATTCACACACACACACATACACTCACACATTCACACACACCCACACAAACACACACACATACACTCACACACACACACACACACACACACACATCCATTCAGACATTTTTCAAAAATCATTTATTCTTGTTCCTGACATCTTAAAATACAATTATGACCGTTTTTTCGAACAACTCCAAAAATTACTATCACAATGCTTCCTCTAGGAGGAAGCAAAATTGTACCTTGATTGTAAAGTTCCATGAAACGTCGTTGGTACTGCGTTAATTCAGATCTACCAGGAACATCATCTAATTGTCTTGTCAAAGTTGCTATAGCTCTATTCTTTTTAGCTAATTGGAGCCTCAGTCGATTTACAACCTCCTTTTGTTCTTCATATTCAGCTCGATTCGTTTCTTCTCGAGGCTCTATAATTTGTACTTCTTCAATCATTTTATTAAAACTAGCCAAATCTAGTCGACACTGATCACGGAATTTATTTTCTTGGTCTTTTAAGCCGTCATGCACAATGAGAAGTTGTTCCAATTGTCGTACAATTCTAAAAAAAAAATTATTTAAAAATTTAGATGCATCTCTTTTTTTTTTTTAAATTACAAAAACTGCTTTGTATCTATTATAAAATTTAAAGTTTTGCTAGTAAATACAGTGTTGTATCTATTGCATCATTATCAATATCTTATTGATATCTACAGTATATATAGGGAAAATATGTGTATTCGCCGACGAGACATCTCGTCGCATGACTCAGCGAAAATTTTATGTAATATATACAAACCTAAATATTCAGTCTTTTTTATTTTCCAATCTAGCCATGTCTATTACAGATCTTCACAATGCACGATAACACGTGGGCCAATTAGCAGTTTTAACTATTGAGAGTTTTTTAACGTAATTTATTGCTGCTATTTGCTTGTCATGAAAAGCACATGAGCTAGGCTGACTTACAAATATTTAATGTGAACAAACTAACGAACTGAAATTGGCATAAACGTGCAATACGCGGCATAACGTAAAAATGCAAAAGAACATCAAAAACATTACCTATTTCAAAACAGTACCATATGAGGTAGTCTTACGCACTTTCTCATTATGCTACTTAAAACTACTGCGCATTAGCCCATATGTCAAAAAATTAAAAATTATTAAATAATTAATTTAAAAAACTATTTCTCTCAATTGGTTTAACCATGATGCCTATTATCTTAGCCACAAAACTTTTTTTTTCTTTCTACTTACTCGGCGTTTTTCTGAGATTCAATGCCTTTCATTGTTTCTAGAGTATTATCGATTGACTGCTTTCTTTCACGCGTCTTGTTTAATCGTTCTGTTATTTCTAATAATTTTTTAGAAAGTTCTTCTTTATCTTTGGACATCTTTTGAGCTTTATTTTCTAAAACACTTTTTTGTTTTTCTAATGTTACGGTAGCATGGGCTGAAGGCAGTTCCGTGCTCTGTATTAAAATAACATAAAATTTGTAAGAAATATTCCTTATTATTTAAATATACATATTTTAAACAAAATTATGTATAAATAATCACTTAATAATTCTTTTTAAGAAAATTTAAAAACTTTTTCAATAAATATCATTAACTATGCAACTATTAAATTAAAAAATTAATGTCTAATTTTTAGTTTACATTAAGAATTTACGTTACTAAATATTAAAAACTTTAATTAATTAAATTATTCTAAACATATATTTCAATATTCCTTTATTTACTTATTTCCCTCATGAAAATAGACAATCTATAATGGAAACGTAAATTAAAGTAAATAAAACTAACAAGGAGAGTGTACGACATTTGGGTAATGGATTTTCCTGTAACTTTGGAATATGTTTTCTAATGTTAAAATATGAAGGAAGCCGCGTTCGTTCCGTCTAACACTCGATTTTTCAAAAATGATGTGCTCTTTTAGCGAAAATCTAAGAAAAATCGATTTACTATTCGAAAGGTGAGATCAAATCCTACCGATTAAAAAAATTACATAAAAAAATCTTTATTTGTCCAAAAGTTATAGTCAAATAAAGAATGACCATTAAAATAATATAAAAAATCTACTTATGTAATTTTAGCCTAATTTTATTGCAAATTTTTATTTAGCTATAACTTTTAAATAAATAAAGATTTTTTGATGTAATTGTTTTTGATCTCACCTTTTGAATGCCAATAGTTAAAATACTGTACCATCAACAATTGAGAAGTTATACGTGATTAAATGAAAATCGATTTTTCTTAGATTTTTGCTAAAAGAGCACATCACTTTTGAAAAATCGAGCGTTAGGCCGAACGGACGCGGCTTCCTTCATATTTCAATATTAGAAAACGTATCCCAAAGTTAAAGGAAAATCCATTACCCAAATGTCGTATACTCTCCTTGTAAGTAAATGCCGCAATTAGAACATTTTTTACAGATATTTACAATTTTTATGTTCATATACATTAGTAAGATTAACTTGACCAATAAATAAGTTATTTACATACAATTATTCTTAAATTTGTTTTATACAAGACTTATAATTTACAACTTTCTTAGAAATGTACACGATATAAAAAGTATATTTATATTTTTTAAATTGCATCATCATTTATCATGATATTAAAAAAATCAATTCTAAAAAAAAGTATATTTTTGTAATGAAATGTAAATAATTTTAAATAAATCTGTCCAAATAGATATATAATACATTTTTTGAAATTTTTTAAAGTAAATATAAAAGGTTACCTGTACCTGAGATTTAGAATTTAATAAACTAGCATATTGTTCTGCTGCTTTTGCTACTTCTTGTGCTTGTATATTCACTATTTTACCCACAACATTTGAACTTACACGGCTCTAAAATGTATTAAGTTATTATAGTCTTTCTTAATAGATTTAACCGAAATAAAAGAAGTAATACTTTACTATATTATCGTCAAATTTAGATAAGTTTTTCATAAGCTCTTCCACTTTTTTCTGAAAAGTACAAAAAATATTAATATTTTTTTTAGGTTGATACATATTTGATAACATTTAAAATAAAGGCAGTAAATACATTAAAGTATTATAATTTAAACTTAATAGGTATTTAAAAAGGGAATATCTAAAAATCGTACATTTTAGTCTCAGGTAAATATAAGGATCTTCATGATTTTTTATAATATTTATAGCTTTTTTGACACTCCGTGCACAAAACTCGATTTCGCGCACGCTTGGATAAAAACGCACACGCTAAATGCGAAACACGCGAAACGCGAGCGAGATCGTGATTTTAACCTCGTGTTACCTTTTCACTCTCGCTTTACTCAGGTGAAAATAGTCACATGAAGGTAAAATCACTTTCTCACACTTGTAACGAAAACTACTATTCTTATGTGAATTTCCGTAGAAGTTTAATATTTATATAAAATTAGCCAAGATTCTCGCTCACTCACGCTCGCTCGAGGTGATAAGACTTGATTACATATACACAATGAAGAATATAATAAAATACTAAAAGTGCTGAGTCACGATTTCGAGGACCGAAGAAACAGCAAATTAATATTAGGTAGATGTGTAACTCATCTCTTTGTAGTTTTTAAGTAACTATAAAACGAGATATGACTTAAAACTGCTACAATATCGATAATATAAGACTATTTAAAAAATGAAACCTGCACTTTTAGACAATAACAGAAATTATTATATTTTAACTGACAAAATAATTAAATTGTATACCTTTTCTTGTATTTTTCTTTCAATTATTTCTTTTGTTATTTCTTTGTCTTCAGTTGAGTTATTAGATTTCATTTCTTGTAACTTATTAATTACACTTTGCGAAATTTTTAGGGTTTCGCCATATTCTAATAAAGCATTACTAACAATAGAAAATTCATCTGTTGGTACTACATCTCTTTGTTTAAAATGCCGTCGTGGTTCGTACGCTTTCTAAAATTTAAATATTTTTTCTAAATAATATAAAAATAAAGATCACTCAATCAAGTACAAAATTACCTTCACTAATTTTATATTGGAAATTAAAGTTTCTTTGTCTGATCGATCAGATGAAAGATGATTTCCATTGAAGTCATGTTTTTTATGAAACTGAGCCACTGCAAAAGAACGCACATATTCTGCCATCTCTTCACGCGTTTTCATTGATTCTTTAACTAACCACTGAAAATTTAAAATATTTAGAATTAGTAATTGTTATTGTTATAAATAATGCACTTTAAAAATAATAATTATTTCATAATTCTCAGTATCGAAGTAACTATGCCCAAATAAACAAGTAGCGATTGAATTAATAAAAACACGTACACAATAATATTACTTTTTAATATGTTTCAATCATCAATTATTAGAAAAAATTTTTCGCATAATTAAAATTGATTGTTATATTTCCCGGGAAAATGCTTTAAAAGTAAATTATATCAATTACTTGTTGTTAATAAAAGTAAATTACTTAAACATGCTTTTATTTATATTATTTAAATATATTTTACCTGCATAACCGGAAAAATATGTATACAATCTAATCCTTGAATTTGATGAGGCTCTATTGTATGCGGACAGTTCATTTTCGGAAGCATAATAACGATTTTTTCTGTTAATGCTCTGAAATATCAGAAATATTTAATTTAAAAAATAATTTTTATTTAACACCCTATACATTAAATCATGTCTTACAAGTGATCATTTCTTACATTTTTTGACCAATAGTGAGATTTTCTTGAAATAGTAAATCAACATCCACATCGAAGTAACAGGACTCTATACACCAAGTCATACCTCCTACGATCTGTATTTATATAAATATATATTTATGTATATAATAATTACAGAAAAATAATTTCAACTAAATTTTAATGCATATTATGTTCTATATACAGCACTTTATAGTTAAAAATATAAATTGTCTAAAAAATATTTTTCAATTTAAATCTTTCAATAATTAATACTTTTTATATAAGAGTTTCCAAATTTATAATTTATTAATTTAATTGTTTCAGAAAAAAATGAATGAAAAACGATGTGTATCTTTAAAAATATTATGAATAAGATTATTGCTTTTATACATTGAATAATTTTCATTTAAGTGTAAGACGCAGATTATAAAATAATTCAAATTGTATTGTTAACTAAGCAATATTAAATCTTTTTAGAACTATATTGAATACAATGTTATTGACTTGTTCATTGGATAATGTAGTTTTCTACTTTAAGTTGTCAAAAGATAAAATACATACTTTATCAAAATTTGCTAAGCCTTTTATTCTTGCTCTGTAATAACCAGCAGTTACCAGCATTTCAATAATTTCTTGAAATTTAACAGCTTGTTCTTCATCTTCTCGTACATCGACCTTTATAAACAAAATAAATTTTTAAACCTGACTGCAGTAACAAAAAAAAGATTGCGATAATACCTCTGCAGATTCGGAACTTTTTAAAAATTTTTTACTTGCTTCACTAAACATGATTGAAATTAAAATTATTTCAAACTTTAGTATCACAGATATTTACACTAATATATGCGGCTACTACACATCACAAGCATCTGCTTTCGACTGGACACAAATATGGCCACTCACAGTAGAGTGTGAAGGTCTGGGCGGATATCTCGAATGGTAATGTAGTTCGTGAACACTCTAATAGATGTCAGTAATAGTTATTGGACGAAAGTTATTGATATATGGTTGTATTATACTCATAGAAACCAATAAAATCTTACTTAAACTGTAACTATTGATATCAGAAAAATAATATTTAAATAAGTACTTCTATATTTTTTTATTTCACACCCTTACATTAAAATGATATCTCTGTATCTTAAGATGGCAATGTAAGCTTCTATTAAAATAAATAATATACATATTAAAGGTTTTTCTTCGCAGTTATTACTCATTAGTAGTTACGTAATTCATCGTTATAGCAACATATCAATTAATTAATAATCTAAAAAATATAAAAATAATGAATTTAAAGGACCCCTACGAGTATATGAATTTTGATCGGTAGAATTTGCTACACATTTTATATATCTCTGTTGAAAAATATCTTATAAAATCTTGTAAGATCTTATAGATTCTGATTCAAATACATATATTAAATTCTATAAAATGAGTTTTAATACGAAATTTTTTCAATAGGAATAATGTCATGACCAAATCAATGTCTACAAGACAAAAACGGATTGTTGGTAGTTTTCGAGATACAGAGGATAAAAATCTGAATTTAAATTGCGTAATATATAGATCGCAAAAATTTAAATATACTACAACTCAAGAATTGTTTATCTTTGGATTTTAAGTCCAAGACTATTTTTTTAATTAAGACATAATGAACTACATCATACTACATTTCCAACTGATTTGATCGATAACACTAAATCTGTTGTTACGGATCATATACAGAAATGTACTTTGCAATACAAAATAAGATTTTTAACAGTAAAACGGATTTTAAATAAATATTGAGCAATGTTGTTACTGAACTATTGTTGTTGATTAATTATTATTGTTTCAAAGCTTTGAATTTAATTTTTTGTATACATTTATTCAATTTAAAATGTAATAATCTTTTTATTGCAACATCAACCATATAATTAATTTAAATTATAGCTGTACATATTAGATTATTTAATTATAAATAGGTTTAACAGTTCAACTAAATAGATATAATCTTTAAATCAATTCGATTAATATACTAAATTCCAAATACTTTACAATAAAATAATGACATTTTTATTGGTAACTTGCAAATAATATTCTTAAACTAAAAAATGTTTTTGAACAGTTGTATTAATGAAATACTTTATACTATTATAGTATACTAGCACCATCCAAGCGCGTTTCGCGCGCGCTAAACGTATTTTTTATATTAGCAATATAGTTTTAATAGTAAACAACATTATTTCTATCATGCATATCACTGAAAATATTATTAAGTGTTAAATTTAAGTTTCTTTGAAATTAGATAACATACTATCT
The DNA here is from genome assembly GCA_035582975.1 of Ormyrus labotus. Lineage (NCBI taxonomy): Eukaryota > Metazoa > Arthropoda > Insecta > Hymenoptera > Ormyridae > Ormyrus > Ormyrus labotus. Next base: position 19,686,050 of record JAWWEO010000009.1, on the reverse strand, counting down.
TAAAAATAATTCAAACTAAACGCGATGTATTATTTTTTTCGTATTCACAAATATTACTTTTATCAAAGGATGTATGAGTTATGTTATTGATTATTAAAATTAATTTAAATCTATTTTAATAATTCAAAAAAATTACTAAATTTCGATCAAAAAATTTAATAACACATAAAATATTTTGAAGTTAAATTTTGAAATAAAATTTCAGAATCACTTATTGATATTTTTGTTTTTTCTTTTTTTTTTTGTAAATATTTTTCTTTTGTTTGATAACACCCATAGCTAAATTTTTGCGGCTTTTTTTAATAACAGTTTTAAAATGCTTCATTCTAAATCCATCACTTTTTTATAAGAAGATTATATTACATTTTATAAATTACTAGTTTTTAAATTAAAAAAATTATTGTTTATGTAGTGTATTTATTCGCTGCTGGGGAAAACTATTTTCTAATTACTGGATATTTGATTTACTTTTTTATATATTCCCGCGAAACTATGCGTTGCGTGGAATCTTTTAAGTTTTTGCTATAGATGCTGTTGTAGATGGCCGAATGTGTTCAAAAGAACGATTTCGTACATTTATATACATATGCATAATTTACCATAGTCTATAAATTCTACAAAAATAAAGTGAGTTTAAATTATATATACTATATCTAGTTATATAATTAGGAAAATCATTATGAATTATCAGAAATTGTTTATTGCTTCTAATCTAATCTTTCAATTGTAGAATAAGTTTTTAAACAGAAATTAAAATTATTTAATCGAATGTAATGAAGTAGATATCTTCTTTATCAATAGACTTACTGAAGAGTTGTTGGCGGTAGAATATCTCCTTATGTTCAGTTACAAACTGTCTATTCATTGGTGAAGTCATCATAATTTAAGTTCGGCTTTAAACGTGATGTAACTTATCCTGGCAAATAAATAAAATTCTTTTGTAACAACTAAAGTATTTTATAATCATACTTTCCATGAGTTGAGAAAAAGTAAAAAAAGTAAAGAGTAAGTTTAATATATAGTAATATTTAAAATTATTCTTTGCTAAAAGTCAATTTTTTGTATATATGTTCGTTTGCCCATACAGATTGAGTTTAAATAAAAGACAAGTAACTATTTTTTAAATTTTAAATAATGCAATTATTTATTGATTAATAAATTAATATTACTTGATGTGCGTAAACAAATGTTAAACAATAAGAAATAATCATTGGAAGAGATAAAAACTTTCTGCTTGGTTAACATAATTATCTCTTTTAAAAACGCCTAATTGCTTAATTGTTAATAACTTGATAATTGTTATAACAAAAAGAAAAAGTTTGATAAAAACAATCGACAAAACAGACACATAAAAAGCAAAAAGTAGACCTTAGAGCATATAATCCTGGAGTGTGCACACAGTAAGAAATGTATGTCGTCGAAGAGAGGAAACTTTGGTATACTCTTTCTCACTTTAGCATTATGCATTGACCAATCACGCGCGAGTTACATTTATTCTTACTGCGTGCTCACTCCAGGAGTATATGCTCTAGAAATAGTTTAATTTAGGTAAGCTAATTTTTTTAAACTGGATATTTCAGAGAAAAAATATCGCATTGAGATAGTTCAAAATTTAATTTAAAGTTTACAGTTGATACTGCCTGATAATATTTTCCTTTGGTCTTGTAAATAAGCAAATTTTAAAATCTTTAAAAATTAAGATATTTCAAAATTCTAACGGGACAGATTTTCTTTTTCTCGTGTAATCTGTATGTATAATTAATAAATGAAAAATTTAGTTATATATTTTATTGTTTATACATATAATATTTTACCACTCTACAATTCACATAGTTTAAAGTAATATTAAAAAAAGATTATCACTCTGATAATCTTATAATTATTCTAACTATTCTAGTAATACGCTATTTTCATATAAAATGTTTAGCTTAAACCTTATTTTATTATAAATTATTGTTAAATACTATGTAGTTATTATTATTATTTTACTTATACAATGCTTTTAGTTTAGCATACTGAATCAAATTCCTTTATTTACTTCGCCAAAATATTTAATTAACGTATTTTTCAGAAAATTACTAAAAATGAATTCCACACGAAGAATAGTCTTTAGTTTTACGATTTTTATAATCCTTGGCTACTGCAGTCACAGCATTGGAGGTTTACGAATTCTTGGAATATTTCCTTTACATGGAAAAAGCCATTTTGTAATGTGCGAAAGATTGGCTAGAGGCTTAGCTGAAAGAGGACATCAAATAGATGTTTATAGTCACTTCCCGCTAAAAAAATCAGTTCCTAATTATAAGGATTTTAGTCTCGCCGGTAGTATGCCTGGTATCTTAAACAATATGTCATATGACTATTTTCAACATTTTCAATCACCAAATCTAAAACTGATGTTGGAACAAATTGGAAATCCAATTTGTGAATTAATGAATCTTCCCGTATTTGAAGAACTTTTTAAGACCTTAAAGAAAAATCAGCCTTATGATATTGTTCTTGTTGAGGTATTTTAATGAAACAAAAATTATTTATTTCTTTGAAATAACATTTTAAGATACAAAACATTGTATTACAACAAAATTAATTTATGACGACTACGAATACAAATACAAATGACTATTGCTATATTAACGATCATACATAAATTTACTAATCTCATTTTTTCCAAGAGAATTTCTCATACTTTTTTAAATGCATTTTTAGCAATTTTTATGTAGCAACAAATTTGTATTGCACTTTTGTCAAAAAATTTTACAGAAATGTAACTCGAACGTTGTTTTTAGGTTTTTGTGTCAAACTGTTTTCTTGCTTGGGGTCGCCACCTGAATGTTCCTATGGTTGGTATTATGACAAGTGCGTTAATAGATTGGTATAATGAGCCTCTCGGAAATCCGGTAAATACTGCATCGACACCAGGATGCTGGTCAGGTTTCTTTCATCCGATGAACTTTTGGGAACGACTAACTAATACACTTATGTATCATGTCATTTCCACTAATTTCAATTATCATGTGAAAAGTCAAAATAAATATGTTGAACAATTTTTCGGTCAAGGATATCCTGACATAGCTGATCTTCCTAAAGATTTAGATTTGTTACTCGTAAATTCGCATTATTCTTTTGAAGGAATCAGGACATATAGTCCAGCTGTTGTACCCGTTGGAGGTTTACACGTGGTGGACGATAACACGAAATTACCGAATGTAATTTAAAATTTTATAATTTAATTTATTATATTTTAACTAACAAATATAAAAGTAAAAATGTATGCTCATAGGAAGTACAAAAGTGGTTAGACGAAAGTAAAGATGGCTGTATATACTTTTCTTTCGGATCAATGGTTAGAATTGAAACCTTTCCAAAACCGGTTTTAGATGCTTTTTACGCAGCATTTAAAACTATTTCACCAGTAAGAGTTCTCATGAAAATTGCCAAACCAGAAGAATTACCACCAGGACTTCCTTCAAATGTAATGACACAATCATGGTTTTCTCAAATTCAGGTTTTAAGTGAGTATGATATTTCAATTTATGGAAAATACTAATACAATTTCAATTTATAACATTAAGAATTTAAAATATCGTAGAGAATTATATTGTTTAAAAACAATTGTTTTTATTTAATTTATACATCAATTTTAATTAAAAAAAGGCTCCATATAAAATACACATTAACCAGCCCAACTAGTTCATTTTCTACCAGGTCTCGAATTTCTAACTAATCGTTGAAAGTCATTGGTTTTTATTAAAAAAAATTTTTTATTGGTAGATTAAGATAAAAAATAGAGCATTCAATACAGCTGTAGTTCTTAACTTATTTTTTTGTGATTTTAAAGCCAAACACTCTCCTAATTTATTTTGTTCACTAACTTTTTTCAATTAGTTATAATAAAGACCAAATATTAGTATAATTTTTTTGGTTGAATTTTTAATAATAGACAGTATTGCCAAATAAATGAAATTGTTATGACAATATTACCCTATTTTCAGAACATAAAAATGTAAAAGCTTTTGTCACGCATGGAGGGCTTATGAGTATACAAGAGTCTATATTTGCGGGTATTCCTTTGCTTGGCATTCCATTATTTGGAGATCAACAATTAAATATTGAAGTAGCAGTTAGAAAGCAAATAGCATTAAAAATACAGCTTCAAAATATTACTGAAAATACGTTTACTACTATTGTTCAAGAGATTTTAAAAAATCCCGTTTATAAGTAAGTATTCGAAAAGAATTTTTCATCAACCTCTATTTATTTGAATAGTTTAAGGCACGCAAATAATTTTATTAATTTAGGAAAAATGCTGAATCATACTCAAAGATATTTTATGATCGACCTATGAGCCCTTTAAATACTGCAATATTTTGGATTGAATATTTATCAAGACACGGTAAAAAAGCATTGAGATCATCAGTTGTCGATTTACCTTGGTGGCAAGCTAATTTAATTGATGTTTATGGCTTTCTATTATCAGGTATTCTTTTGATTGTTTACCTGAATTATTTAGTCTTTAAAAAACTGAAAAGTTTTTGTACTTCTGCGCCTGTCGATCTTAAAAGAAAAAAATCGAAAAAACTTTAATAGTATTAGATACCTTACGTTATTGAATGAGATTTTTCGTGATCTTTTATATATTTTTTTAGTTTTTTGCAATTATACATTATTATAGTTCTCATTAGTCCTTTAACGCCTGAATTGCACAATTTTTATCGCAAACTTTGGCTATAATAAATATATAGAATGAATGCAATGCTTTGAATTTTTTTTATTCTAAAATACCTACCTTATTATTTTTAAGGTCGCTCTTTCGATTGTTATGACCAAAAATTGAAAAAAATTACTATAAACAATAAATATGTTACATTTATTTAAAAAATATAATTAATTTTGGGTGAAATATTTATTGTTTATAATTATTTTTCCATTTTTGACCATGGCATTCGAAAGCGCAACCACGAAAATAGTAGGGTAGGTATTTTAAAATAAATTCCAACGTACAAATTGTGTAACTCAGACGTTAAAGGGATAATCGAAAAAATATTTTTTAAGAAAAATATAATGTTTTCCATTTTTTAATAAAGAAAAAATCAGATAATTACAATGAAATTTTTTTTAATTTTACCCATCATTATTTAAGGAGTGCGCATTAAAGGAAAAAAAGGACAGAAAGGAATAATCGAAAAAAATTCTGTTGCAAATCGGTTGATTGTGTATTAAATATTAGGTATTTTATGGTACAATGATTAATAAAATAATATTATACACAAAACAAGTATGCATATGTATATTATCTACATTTGTGTAAAAACGCTATTTATTGAGTAACGATCGCTAATATGGCGACTGCATCATACCTGCGTTCTCTCACTCGTTCTCTTTATTACTTTATTTCATCCTCACTTTTCTTATCTCTCTCATTTTTTCTACGTACGAAGTTCAGATTCCAACACGTTGTGCAATTGTACTTTAAAAGTATATTAGTTCTTCTCGCAAGGCAACGATCACAGGCACTAAAATAAACTCCCGTCACAGCATCAATAGCGTATCGTGTACGCGTTAAGATTTGCAATAATTAAACGAAAAATTTGAATAACTTTCTTTATTGTTTTCAGCTTAATTTTTAAGTATAATTTTTATAAATCTTGCAGTGCGAAAAGTTTGTAAAATTTTTTAATAAATCATTATCGAACGCGAAGTCTAGTTCTATAATATAATCCTTTAAAATTATCGACTAGCAAATATACGCGTACACGTACGAGTGAATTATTGAATATATTCTTCTCGATAGGCGGCAGAATTTAGTCGTTGCTCTTTAAAAAAAATATAAATTCTATTTTCAGCGTAAAAATGGTTATTGCTTTTTCTTCTACTATTGCCAAAATTTTCATTTATAAAAAGCACGTGTATGTACATTTAGAAATGTTCAGATTAAGACAACCAATAATGCGCATTTTTCGCGCCTATTATATAAACTTCCTCGTTTAATGTAAAAATACTGACGGGCGACGTATCCAGTCAAGATACGTCAAAGGCTACAGCAAAGATTTTATAAATCAGTTTGAAACTTTACAAAAGATCTAATCACGTCGCTTCACACTTTTATAAACAAAATGTTTCTTCCCATCGAACATGAGTAATACAAACGTTGATCGAAATTTTGTTGTTATTTCAACAATGCTTTACGCATGTGCATAATACTATCATTAAAAATGTGTACTTTTTTTTACTCTAATTTAGCTTTTAGTTTTTAATAATGCATTTTCCGAGTCACAATGGTATTTCTTTTATCAAAAAAGCGGACGGATCAGTGCGAAGTCCCCTAAAGGATCGCCCGATTACTAGGCTGTTTTAACTAAAAAAACTTATGCAATGTATATTTTTTACTCGCTGTATAGCACGACTCTCCTGCGAGGCAAGTTTCGACGAGCTTTCATTCGATGAAAAACATCATTTTCTAGATTTTTTTTATAATAATACGTTTACAATAAAAATGCATTATCGAAAAAATTTCGTCTCCAAAAGAAAAAAAAAATCATTCTTTTGCTTTGTCGAATTCAAACTGCTCTGTAAAAATATTTATTAATCATTAAGGAATCACTTATAGATGTTTCAAACAAAACGTTCAACGTAGCATTAGAGAATGCGGTCGTTTGAGTCAATGTGCGTTTTCTTAGATGAAGCTCGCCTCATTTTACTGTACAAGGATTGTTTACGATAATGGTTTAACTCTAAAAGTCGACAATCACGGTCGTATAAAACCTAGAGAATGGTTTTTGACAGTAGAGGGTATTATTGCTCTTCAATCAAGAACTGCGGTCGTTGAGCCTTTCCCTTGCGTTTTCAACAAACGAGGCAACATGACTCCTGAATCCTTCTCGCAAGATCCATTTCTGCGTGTTGAAAAAGTAGCAGCAGTCGTTCATCGATCCAATGAAGAGCCTTATCTTCTGTATTTGTATTCGAATAGAGCGGAAGCTCGAGGAATTCGAAAGATTTCACCTAAACTTTTTTTCTAGGACACTTCGTCTCGAGACTCCTTTCCTCCTTCGAACCTTCAGCGCGCCCTCGAGGGACGCATTTAAAGACGTTGCTATTCAGCAGATAGTAGACTTTAGTGGGCGGTTTCAGTGCCATTCTTCGAAGCCATGATTTCGCCCAGGCTGGTGTAGGTACCGGTTAATAGTCCAAGCACTCCGAACATGATGATGAAGATATTTTTCCAGAGCCTCCAATAGCAACGACCAAGACCGTTGTCTTGCTCCCATACGGTTACCAGTTCAATGATCGATGGGAACATAAGGCCAAGCGTTGACAAGCACAGTGCACCGACGAGTGAAATGAAAGGCCCCAGATTGGGGATGGCTATTGCCATGCCAACGGTGAAAGTTACGAGAACTACTCGAAGAATATATTCTGCGGCAAGCTTTCTTGCGCCAAAGAAGTGCTTCACGTTCTTCCAAATAATTTCCATGGGCACGTAAAATTGCAGACCGTATGTTAAAAAGATGGCGGCGGCGATCATTAGTTTAACCGATTGCGCGAGCACCTCTTCCTGATTGAGATTCAAAGTGATGGAGCCAAGGGTGTTTTCTTGATACTTGAGGTAGCCGAAAAAGCCAACAGTACTGTAAAGGGTGATTACAAAGAACATGCCGATATTTAAGACGCCAGGGCAACCGATAAAGTGGGTTGGAGTTTTCATGTTGTTTTCCAGAGGCATGACCTGTAAGATAAAGATGGCATTGTTAAATATTTACAAGTATTTCTGTTTTAAGCAAATATAGAAGTGTTTAAATTAACTTTTTTTCTAACACATCAAAACATAAGAAAAAAACTATTATACATCGATAAGAAAATAATTATTGGTCTAAAAATTATTTATTGGATGTTGTAGAATTTTTATTCATATTAGACAGTTAATAAATTAATTCAAACTTTTTCGCAAAAATATCGTTCTTACTACTTCAAGTTTTTATAATTTATTTAGTTATTTGTAAACTTCAAACAAACAACATCTAAACCATTTTATAGAAATCATAGAATATTTAATCTACTCTTATTAACGTAAGAACAATAATTTGTAAGACAATATATAAATTAATGCAGAGAAAGCTTAAAAACTATTTTTAGAAAGTAACTGATATTATATTTACGAAAAGAACTAATATCTAATAGAACTAATATCTTTTGAATAGAGTTTTTACGTTACAATTTAGATTATATTTTAAAAAACTCACCACACCAATGCCTTCCAATGCAAAGATGGCAATGCCGAAGAAAAGCGGCATATCTGATAAAGATGATATTTTCTTAACACCTTCGAGTGGGGGTAAATCAGAGAAAATGTAATAGAATGTAATTCCAAGTCCAGCTGCTATCAAGCCGTTAGCCACCATGGAGAATGGAGCCAGATACTTCAGATTCCTGACGAGAGAAAAGGCAAGCAAAAATGGAAGTAGTATGGCCATATAAATCCTCACGTCCCAATCAGGATCCGTGTAGTTGTCAACTACTTGTTTAACGTTTTCTGCCACGAAAACAACGTAGACGCAGCAGCAACCAATCAAATCTAGCACCAAGAAGGAATTGATTGTTGCCCTAAAAAGCATAATGTTGGATTTTCAGTAATTTCCAATAAAGAGCGAAAACTTTTTTTTGCTATTGTAGAATAAAATAGTAATAACATTAGTAACAATAGTGGACATTTACTTCGCGAAAAAAAATGAAAAATAAAGTGCTATAAGTTGACTGTTGATTCGAAACGAAAGGGAAAAAAAACGCGTATAAGTGTGATGGCGGTGGGATCTTACTTCGCTAGCCTGGCGTATTTCTGGACTGGCTCCGGCCCAACGAGGAAAGCTGCTTCGGCGACCTCGGCAAAGCCCAAGCTGGGCGTCTGCGTCCGCCTGCAGAGCACGTGGGCGCACTTGACCAGTATGTGGACGCAGTAGGTACAGACGGCGCCGATGAAGAACGTCGCAAACAGACCGAAGAACAGGCCGGCACTCTTGAAGGCCACCGGCATCGCGAGGATGCCCGAACCCAGGCTGCCCTTGAGCAGATGGATGAGCGTGTCCATGTCGCTAGTCGGGTGGGCCAGCTTCCGGTGCTCGAACGGATTGTACAGTGCCGCTTCCTCATCGTTCGGCCGCTCGACCAGCGGTAGGGTCGAACCGTTAGTAAGCGTGATCGGCACCTCATTTTTCTCGCACTTGTATCTGCAATACGGGAAATATTAGTAGGGGCACTTTGGACCTTTTTGTACGATACCCTTCCCCGCAATTCCGACAGTTTTCACTGATGTACCTTACTTATAATAATAGTGTATCACTAGATAGGGAAATTTTTGTTTTACTTTTTATTCAAGCGAGATTTCTGACCACTAGACTTTAAATGAATTTGTTTTCAAATTTGCTGTAATTTCTGGAATTTCATATTTAATTTACTTTCTTTTCTAATAGCCTTTAGAATTTATCACAGTATTGTAGTTATTAGTATGTATGAAATGACTTCACAATTAAGGCAGTGAATATGCTTTTTACGCCAAAGCTACACGAAAGGATCAGTCCAAACTGGATTAGCTTTTTACAAGAGAAAAGTTTATGAGAAGTGGATTTTTTTTTATTTAAGAAAAATAAACTTTTTTTTTAATAAAAGTTACATTACTATCTGTAGTAAGTAAATTGTAAAAAGTTAATCCTACTTTGGGATACTTCTACTATGTAGACACAGGCCTAAGCAGTCAAAGCAGAAGGCTGAAAGCACAATTTCAAAATTGAAAGCTATCCCTAACTTATTTTTCTCAAGTTCTTGTAACAATTTTCATGTTCATGACAAATCCACGCATTATCTTACTTACATTCACACCGTCTCTTTCATTCGTCAAAGGTTTCCCCATGCAATAACAATTTACAGCGTTCATTGAGAAAAGTTGTTGGTTGGACAGTATCGCCGCGATGTTTTTTGCGCGTCTCAACCAATCAGTGGAATTCAAGGTTGAACGTGCATTTTCAACGACAACGCGAATTAATCGAGCGAAAACTCAAAGCAAAAAAAGAAAAAACGAGGATAACTTCACTGTGCATTATTTTCCTGCACGCGTGCCGCGGATAAAAGAAGTGCGCAGTATTGCTGTTACTTTGCGGCGCAAACTTTTTTGTTTGTCCATTTGGATACGAATCGTACGATCGAACGTGTCTGCACTTCCTGCCGGAAAATGTCAAGGTCGTAATCTTGAAAACTTTCAGCAAAATTTAACCAGTCGAAAGAATATTGCGTATTGCACAATCGCTTGTTTGGTTGAAATTACATTGCAAAATTTTCAAACTTGAATTTATTTTAAAAATAAAAAAGCAAAGCAAAGGATGAAAAATATTTTTATACTTGAATCTTTGAAATTCCAAAAAAACTCGCTCCATATTCAATCCTCATTAGTGCTGCACATATTTATAGTCTTTGCTTTCAAAGTCGCAGTCCTCTATAAATAAAAAGTCTACTGAATGACCTAAAAATACAGTTTCCATCTTTACTTTCTTTAAATTTAAAAAAGTAACGGAAGTGTAAGATTTTCTTGTCTTTATACCGCTTTCTCGATACAAAAAATTTTTAAATTAAGGCTTTAAATTAAGTAATTTAATTTATTTTAAGTCTTATATTCATAAATAAATATATTAAATAACTTTTCTGATAAAGTTACATTAATAAACAGCCAGTATGAAATGATAAACAATAAATAATTTAACCATAAAGCTTGCTGTGCAAAAATTCGTAACGTGTTTCATAAAGAGAGTATCTAATATTTCGACTTGAAAGAAATAAAATGAAGAAAAACTGAGAAAGCGCTTCTCAAATTTCATTAGGTACAGAATAAAGTCAGCAAAAACACAGGAATTCGCTCACGCGTCGACTTTGACATGCGCATAAAAGTGGAACGCACTCGTATCGCGCAAACGCGACTACACCGCGACATTGAAAATAAGAAGCGGACTTAAGTTAGCCATTAAAGAAGTCGAAAGCAAGAAAAAACACACTGTAAAACATCTTTAACCGGACTACGTCTAAATATTTGTTCAAAATCACGAAACCTGGTAATAATCCGTACTTTTCTTTTTCAACAAATGCTATCTAAGAATTACAAAAACTTTTCGGAATGCAAACTGCTTATACTGCTTACTTTTAAAAGCCTTTTGTACTTGTATTTTTGAGTAGATTTTTTTATTGTTTAAGTTAGTTTCAATGTTACTGAATAGTTAGCAGAAATTTAAATGTATAAGTTTTTATTCAAACAGAATATATTACGTAACCTATTTTTGTTTGCTAATTCAAAGAAAACAACTCTTGCCAAGGCAAGTTTATGTGCTATAAAACAATATTCTCATCAAACATGTTTTCGTTAGTAATATGAAAAATACCGGCTTGAAGTTATGTTATATATACAATCTTGTAGTGTACGTAGTAACAAATAAAGTTAAAATACAGAAAAGGAATTTGAATGATGAGCAAACTGTGCAACTTAATATTCATCAACGATAGTTAAAGAAGATTTTTTGGTAATTCAGAGCAAGACACAACGTGTTAGTCAAGAAATGTATAGCAGCATCGGAAGTGGGCATTGAAAAGTAAAGCAAAAGCAGTGCGCAGAGCTTCCCTAGAACCCTTTACCAAAATAACTAGATAATCTTTTAAGATGAGCCTACTTGAGTAAAAAATTCGTCTAAAACGACTGGTTTGAAAAGTTTTTGAAATGTACATTCTTAGCTCTTAAAAATACATACGCGTGTCTTCGAATATATATGTTACCGCAACTCATTCCCATTCCAGAACAGTTGTGCAGGCCTTAGCTCGAAGGCACTGTTCAAGCCTCTGATCCATGTCTCAGCATTCATACAATTTCTTTCTCACCCTCTCGTCATCGGTATAATTTCCACTATTACTCTCTCGTTTGGTTTTTTTCTCGAAGAAGAAAATAAAGAAAAAAATAAAAAAGAAAGTATATAAATCTCTGCACTGATTGCCCGAGAGACTTGGAGGTAATGACTTTTTGTTTGTATACATAATTGAATATAAGTGATAATAAATATTTTAAGTTTTACATAATTGTAAAGGTAATGGTGTGTAGGTACCCATTCTAGGTGCGGTTCTCACTCCTTTATAGCTGTGTGAAGAGAGAGCTTTCTCCAATGTCGATGAAGAAAGCTCTTGACTCGACTCTTGAGAGTCACGGTCTGTGTGTCTTGCGACGCACGGGCTCGCGTATGTCGCGCACCGGTATACTGGCTTAGAGAAGGTAGCTGCTCGACCACCGCACTGCATCACCGACGCCCAGCGCCACGACGCAGTACGACGACTAAGACAAGCCGTGTGCTTACTTTAAAACAATAATTCTTTCCACAAATAACAGGGTAATAACACACATTATCAAAGAGATCATTATTGCATTAGCCTATAGACTGACTGATTTTTTATCCGTAGCCGTGCTTGCTTTCAGTTTTAACAGTACGTTAGAGTACAAACCGTCTGCTCAATTTTACAACGGAAACGTCTCAATTTATGCATCTCAAAAGTAGCAACGCATTCACTGCGAACGTTTGGAACAAAGTCTCGTCGTTCTGTGTCTCTGTCCGTCAGAACCTAAGGTTAATGTAGCTTTTCTCTTTGATTTACAATTCATTTTGGCGCAGAAATTTACTATACGACAGTGCAATTTTTTTTCTTTTCAAATTGACTCTACATTATGATTTTATCTAGTTTCGCAGAGCACTTTCATAAAGCCCGGACTCTTTAAAACGCACGTCTGGAATCATATAAATGCACATATTATACAATAAAAAACAAAATTTTTTTTGACATATCATCCAACCATGAAAACATAACTACATTTTGTTTATCACATACCGCATGATCCCCACAATTAAGGGCGTTTTCAGCCTATTGCATCGGGAGATCCATATTCGCTAAGTTTTTCTCAATACTGCCATTGCCAACAACACCATTCTACGAGCATGTTTATCGCAGTGCTCCTTCAGTTTCTTTAAACTAGGTAAACTTCATTGCATAATAAAATGTCGTTTATACAACTTTATGGGAAAAACGCCTCCAATTTAACAAGGCTCATTTTAAGCTTATCTATTGAGGACATTAGAGGGTTGATACTTCTTACTTCATTTCCAAAGTTCTGTAATAATTACTTCTATCGAAATCAACTTTATAATCAACTTCGCATTTAATGTTTCCGTTTTCTTTTCCTGTTTTAAACCTGTTTTATTTTTTATACCATTTTAAATTATCTCTAGTATTACTTATCAGATTTACGTAATTCAATGCATACTGTATTTTTTACCAAAATTACTTGTAGTTTATTTATTAAACTTTTAAAAACATATTGCATTATTAAAGTAAAAATATAAAAGTATTGAATTAAATATTTTTATAAATGAATACATTATTATTTTATAATTTTTACATATTTAAATGAATAAATAGAACAAATCACGCAAACATTAATATTCGTGACACGCTTTCTATTTAGTTCTCATAACTCATTTTCATTTTAATCTGATATTCAGAATATGCCCATAAAATGTACAAAAATAGAAAAGTGCGTAAAGTTTGTTCGAATTTTGTATTTATATTTTTTATATTTTTTGTTTTAAAATTTAATATTAGGTTATTTCTATCAACATTAAGAAAAAGCTATGTTTTAATTGAATGTCCTTTTAATAGTTTTCAAATACATGATTAATACGTGGTTCAAAGCATACTGGGGGCGTCTGAAGCATGAGCAATGATCACAAGCGTAGCTTAAACAAGCACAATTATTCACTCTATATTATCAAAATGCACTAAAACTTCATCAAACATCACAAGGTTAGATTAAGTTTATATGAATAGTAAAACGAAAGCACATGAGGAAAACAGTAAAATTTGCAGTAAACAGAAGAATTTAATTACATTCTCTAGGAATAGTAAAATTTAAAATTTCAATAACGTATTATTTACTTGCAAAGTATAAATTGATTAAAATAATGTTAAATTTTATTTTATCGCAAATTTAATTAAAATTTTTAAACGGGAATCTTCTTACTTGCACATAATACCTTTTCAAATTGAATTTTTTTACGATAAATTTTTGAAATGTGTTAATTGGCTCAGGGTGTATACTTTTGATACTAAAGGGCATTCATTGTTTATATTTAATATTTAATTTAAAATGAGCAAGTTTATAATTCCCGGATTAACGGTAATCAACTATTATGCCGGAGAACCGTCATGCAATTGTAAAGCCTATTATTATTGTTTAATCGTAGCTCATCACTATGTAGTTGAATTTTTAACTAGACTTAACTTGCTTTTAAAGGTTTCTTCTTTAGCGAATGGATTTTATACATTACACAGATTGCTTTATTATCATAAATGTTTTCAATATTAACGTAAGAATCTGATGGCATAAATATTTTTATTGTTTTGAAAATTACCTTTAAGTTAAAATAAGAGACTAAACAGGAATATCGCGTAAATACTATTACGTCTACGTATTATTCGCAAATATAGTGGCGATGGCAACAACGACCAATGAGAACATCAACAATGCGAAGCGTTTAAGACCGAAAAACGTTCGACGCCATGACGCAAAAGCTGCCTGAATAAACACATCTATTTCTACTTCATTTACTAAAATTGTCAACAGACTTCGTCTCTTTCCCTGATTCACTTTTTCGGGGATGAAAACACATTCTTCCGCACATCCGACACATACCTACTCCCACGCTTGCAAAAGATTATATTTTTAGCAAGAAGTTGGCTGCGGATATTAGATATTGTCTCGAAAAGCGTTGTATCAAATTGTGGCGTAAGTTTACTCTATCGCATAGCATATTACGAGATTGTAACGGAAGCAATGACTATAAATGTTGATGAATTTGTAAAAAATGAATTCGAGTATAGGATTTTATTTAATTACGCTTAATTTGATATTAATGTAAAGGCAATAGTAATAGTAGAAATAAAGAATTAACATTAAAACACATGCACATTTAAATCGACTCTAACCAAGTCTTTTTTTATTATTTGTTATTCACAAAGATGAGTGAAAAATGTTCTTTTAGAATTCTTTTATGTAACTCTTTTGCCCGTAGACAGCCCTAATATGCAATACTTTCAAGAGACAATAGCATTCAGATTATTGCTTGTATTGGTTAAATTATGAACTAAAGAAACTGTGATTTATCCTACTACTCTTATGCAATGGCAAAAGTTTCAGCAAACCTCTTCCAGTATTTAACTAGTGTAATTTACTTGTCGCTAATAAAACTAGTAAAATATTCAAACAATATTATATTTATTAATTTCGATCAAGAGATTATTACTGTTTAATGATTTAAATCATAGTAATGTTGTTTCGTCTTTGACGCTCTGTTTTCTGATTCTTGCACTTTGGCGTCATGGCGTGGTGAACATTTTTGGTAACGATTCGCCGAACACTACTCCAGCGATCAGGCGGTATGTTACAGTAAATATTTGATCCATTACATTATGATTGTAAATATAAAAAAAAATTAAGAATAAAGAACTAATATGTTAAAAAAATATTGATAATAATGAGAAAAAATGCACAATATATGATCCTCGAGAGTCACTCACGTTTACTCGAGCACTGAGTCTATTTAGATTTGACAAGAAAGCAATGGTGATGATTGGTCGTAGAAGTAGAGTGATTCGCTCAACAACCGTCGACCGGTTCTTTCGCGTCGTTTTTTCAGTAATGGAATATTGAACACTTACTTGACAAGCACCATGTCTGACAGTTCGGTTTTCACCCCCTGCTTCTTTGGATCGTACTCTGCTATCATCGGGCGCATCTGTGCTCTCTGGAAAAAAACCATTTCACCGTTAACGCGATTGTTCAAGCAGCTATTTTCACAATTAAATGAACAATTGCTTAATGCACTAAGTTAACAGTATATTAGTAAATTAAGAAAGCTCTCGTCTTGTGCGAGCGTTTCATAAAGAGGTGCAAGCATTTTCCCCTGAAGAACTAAATTTAAGTTATTTTTCATACCTCCATATGAAACTACTCAACAAGTAAATATATACTTAAAAAAAAAGACGGTACCTAAAATAAATACAAGTGTATAAAAAAGAAAGCGATGAGTCTTTTGCATAATAATAAACATGACCGCATAACACAGCCGGGGCGAAAAAAAACCGTTTTATATAAATAAATCTTGTGTGTATCAAAATGAAACGTGCGAGATGCACGACGCATATGTATATCTGCGAATTTTTTATGCCCAGTATGACGCAAACCGCGATCATACCGACAATAAAGCTGCGACACAATGTAGGTGAGAGAAGCAAAAAATTATGAGGCTCGGTCGCCGCGGTGTCGTTCCGTGTGCCAAAGCGAGATGAGACAAAAGGCGCTCGACAGAGGGAGAGAGAGCGCGTCTTGGCGCGGGAGCCAAGTTTTAAAAGAGCGTGATACAAGGCGCCGCACTGCTGCGCTATGTCGCTCTAAGCAATGCCCGCTAAGCGCACGTGCTATACCTGCTATAATTAATTCAAAGACGCCGACCGCGAAAGCGGTCCCTCCCCCTCCCCCCGTTGCGGGCAAATATTTTTCTAATTAATCTACGATTTTATAGCGATAGTCGCGCTGAAAAAAAGCACTCTAGCTCGATGATTGCAGCGGTCTGTGTGCGAGTTTGGAGTGATTTTGTAGTTTTGGTATGTTTTGTTCGTGTTGTCTTTCTTTTTTAGAACTTGACTAAAGTAGTGTTGGGACTAAAATAATTTGTGTTTATTTTCATTATATTTTTAGGACACTATCAGTTCTTCAAACATACCAAACTCTCTCAAAAACGGGGAAACTCGTATATTTTCATTGATCGCAGCCGATCGAAAATGGATCAATGAGAAATTAAGGCTTAGCAGAATTAGTACTTGAAAAACGTGATAACCATTATGTGATTTTTGTCGCCCGGTGCAATCGACGACAGGGCGTTCATCTCGACGTCCTGCTCGCTGTTCAAGCTCGGACTGCTCATGATTGTCCGTGTCGGAGGACCGACGGGCCCTTTTCGCTAAACCAAATATTCTCCGTGCACCAGTAACTCTCAGTCGGCGCACAATAAACGCTGCTCCTTCCCTCTCGCAGCATAAACGTCGCACGAGACTTGCTTGAACCTCGTTAGGGTCACTCTATCGTCAAACCTTGCACTTCCAACTGCATCACAACAAAACAAGATTCCAATAATCAACCAGGCTCGGGGCACAAGTACACTAAGAAATTCACAAATTATTCTTATAGAAAAGCTATGTACAATCGAGAATCGTCATAGCTCCGAAGAGAGCAGCGGCGGCGGGTGGGCAGCGGCGACAGCCAATAATGGTGCGTGCGTCAAAATATATCAGACGGTCGATATTCCGGAAATGCAGATGAGAAGCCTTGAGCCTTGCGATGGGTTTGATGACCGAGACATTGGAGTGCTGGAAATATGGAGCTGAGTGGCCGCGCGCGATGAAGCAAGCAACAAGTAGTGCGAGCAGCAGCCGACGACGAGCACGACTAGAGCTAGAACTAGAGGCCCGAGGTAGCGCCGCCGCCGCCGTTTCGTGCCGTTCAACTAGAGCGAGAGACAGAGAAAGAGAGCCCGACGACGCACAAAATCACGGATGGCTGCCAAAAAGCTCGCTCGCTCGCTCGCTCCGGCCGCGGAGCAAATGTCCCCGAAGACGAGGCTCTGCTTATATACTCGGTACTAACTGCCAGTCCTCGTCGGCACCCGCGCGAAAATAGGAAAAGTAAACGACGCGGAGCAAAGCCTGCGAGATTATCAAGTCAAGTCGTCCTTTACCGCAGCTTTTTCCTCCTTACCGCCGAGCTGCCAAAAGCTTTTCAGTCTTTACCTCCCTACGCCCGTTATATCACTATTTTCCTGCGGCGCGTCTTCGACAAAGTCCAGGACTTTGATCGGATTTTGATTAATAATACCGGTCGAACTCGATTTATCGAAGTTCAGTTTTAAGAAATGCTCGTACAAGAGTCTATTTTCTAGTTTTCTTTGAACAACCGTGAATCGACTTCTTGTGTTCGACACTCGATGCTGTCATCAACTGGGCACTATTCACTATTCACAATGAAAACTATAATACTTGATTTTCCAAATACTTTCTAATGTTGACGCAATAAAACAACGCTAATTGTAAATAAGTAATTAAAATTTTCACTGCTATTCGCTCTCCAGGAACTCACGGAAACCGCATTTTTATGTAAACTGCGAAAATAAATCGAGCGCTCATTGTCGATGCCATGAGAACACGAATTTTACTGACTTGTCGACGCGAACGAACGATATGCCGATTTGCGCCGTCGATGAGTTTGTGCAAGCTTGCATTGAAGAAGAAAACGACCGCTCGTGTTCAAGGGTCGTGGGAGAATGTGCAACTAAGTAATTCCTTTTCTTTATCACAAATTCGCGGTTTTATACGTGCGATTCTGCTTATTAAATAACTTCAACAATTTTCCGGCCTTGCAACATAATGTGTTTGCTGAATTCACTGAAAGCTTTTTATTACTCACGACAATTGTTAGCACTTTTAGGAATGGATGCAATTTATATATTTTTGAAAGTTATTCGGATAATAAGTTTGCTTTATTAGACTCAATTCTAAAAATTCTTAATAATGGTATTGGTTATGAATTATGAGAATAATGAATAATATTAAGCGATGATTAATACTTAATGAGTGATAATAAAACCGACAACAAATTTGATAATAAAACTGATAAAAAAGCATTTTGAAGACCTTTTTTTTTTAGTTTTTATTAGGAAAAACTTTAAAATTTTGCATAGTTAAAAGTATAAATAAGACCGGAAGTCTTTTTGTTCAAAAACGCTAGAAATAATTCTAATTTTGAATGATAAAGATGTGACTATTGAAGTATGAAACGTGCAATAAAAAAGTAATCTTAAAAATATCTGTATTTAAATTTTTACACAAACAGTTAATGAGTTTCTAAATATGACTAAGGAGTTAAAGTTAGCACCAGTCTATTACGTACAATCATTTTCGCGTGATTGTAATTTATCGTATCACTAAATATACAAGGATCTGTTCAAAGAAAGAAGTACTAATCTACAAACTCCCAGATTTATTATCGACTTATTAATAATGACTAAAACGCATATGTCATCAAAAAGTTAAAAATAACGCCCGTCCTTCAAGAAAATCTTTGAGTGTCTGTCATAAAAATAATTGAAGCAATGATACAAATATTCTTGGAACGAGAAAACCTTTTGATTGCAAACCTTTTTTTCAAAAATTAGATTATCATGTTTATTACACAAATTATTACATTTAATTTGTAAATATCATGTTTGAAATAAAGTATACGTTTTAATGCTGATAAAATTATATTGGAAAATTATTAACATTTCTTATTATGAGATCAAAGCTCTTTTATTCTAGATATTTGTCACATAAAAGAATATAATTATTCGATTATTCGAAAAAATTAATAATTTGAATACGACGTATATTATTTATGCTTTTATTTTATGTACTAAATATATATCAATGCTTTAAATTCAGTAACAGTCTCCATTTCAATTTAAAAGAGAAATTTTCAAGTCCTTATAGCTTATTAACTTGCAAATATAAACTACAATCGTTTAATAAAATAGCAAGTCGTCCGTATTTTTTGATTAAATGTTCTAACTTCACAAATAATTTTATAGCTTGTTGAATAATTACGTATATAAACATCATATGACTGTACATTTAATTATTAAACATTCCTTCTATTCAATATCATAATCAGAAAATATAATAATTATTTTCAAAATAAATTTATTATTAACGTCACTGAGAAATTCAAGTACTCAGAACTACTTATTCAATTGATTTGTTTGATTTAATTGCACAATTCTTTTGATTTTTTTTTCAGCATTGATCTATTTGTAAAATTGAATACGCCCCGATACAGTTTGAAAAATATTCTATATTGCACAATGACAGCTTATCATATCGATCATTGAATCGAATTCTAATAATTATCCGCAGGTTCAGTGCAGTGACGTTTTAGATACGCGTAAATATTGCAAGTCCGCAAGAGCAGCGGCAAAGTGACGTCAATATTAGGAGCGGTCAGTGATCGCGAACGTCTAGGGTCTAGGGTCGGATCTAGTTTATCGGGCTATAGCTGTACGACTCGTGTCTTTTTCAATCCGTGAATCTGTATATATCTAGAGTCAGTCGACGAGTTCGACGGTGGCTTGGCTAAAAATACGCAGGTTTAACAGGCCGGCGGCGATGCACGGCAGGGCTCCGCGGCCACGGCGCTTGGCTGCACGAAAGAGAAAGAGTCAGAAACGAGCTCCGGCGAGTCGGCGATCGCGTTCCTCGATGCGGTCATTCTCGGCCGAAGAGATTTCTAATTCTGCACCCGCGGCTCTCCAGACTACGTCGTATCTATTTTCGATTCGACTCGTGCGCACACCGAGCGACCACAAAAGCTGTAGGGGAGCTGAAAACTCGCACGCTCGAAGAGCGTAGCGCCACCACGTCGAAATTTTGTACGCGACGAATTCATTCGCTCGCCGAGACTGCTGTTTGTCTTCCTTCCTTTGCTTTGCTTTGCTTTTTTTTCTCTAATCAGATCAATCGTTCGCGTGTTCGGGTCAATTTTTTTTTTTTTTTTTTTTTTTTTAATAAACAAAGGTGGTTTGGGTAAGAATTCATTTGCATGAATTACAATAAAAAAATTCCTGTTAAGTGGCTAATCTAAAGAAATCTAATTCTTCTGATAATATTCGCTGTTACTTCAACACATTGTAATCTCAATTGTTGTCATTAAGATAACGACCGCGATGATGATTCATTATTATAAATATTCTTTTTAAATTTCTGACAATGTCAGTTTTAGGAAAGAATTATTTTACTACAGTACATTCTGACCTTAAAGCTCATTAAGTACGAGGAAGTTCTTTTTTACAAAATATTAATTTGACACTGAATGTGAATTAATAGTAAAATGATATTATGTAAGACCAATTTTAGTGCCGCAGATTAAATTAAATTGATATTAATGAACAATCAGTAAAAAATTGAAAATACGATCGTTCTATAAGTATAGCAGAAATATTTAACACCTTTATTATTAGTAGCATTAAAATAGAAATCCCATTGTGCATAATGATAAGAAAGTAACGAGCCTCAAGTGTAAGTGCACACAATAGTGTTATAAGTCGTTTGTAGGTAAATTGCATTTGCACAGTAGAAGAGCGTGTCTATAGCTTTTTGAATTCTGTTACAATAAAAAGGAAGAGGAAAACGTACACAGTTGGTGATAAGCGGTTGCCTGTGACGATTACAGACTTGTTGGCAAACTGGACATAAGGAAAAAAGCAAACCGGCTCGAATCACGCACAATACCGCGTTACATTCTACAAATTTTTCCAAAGTCTCGAAAATCGTTAGCTTGATTGCACAATTCACGAGATTCGCGGGATTAGCAGTGTAATTAATTGACGGTTGCGTGGATCGTCGCAAATACCTATTATTCTCATTGCATTGAATGAAATTGACTCATTTGCGGTCGTTGTTTCCAGGGAATTTACGTAATTTGCTTGTGTAAAATTACCGATATCATTTTATTTCCTGTTACTTCTTTTAATTACCAAGTACATTATCGCCCTTATCGAAAATCAATTTTGCTAACTACGGTGATAATGTGCTATTATTGCATATTAAGCAATGCAATAATTGCTAGATTCGATAAAATATTTCCTATATTAAAAAAAAAGCCTGGAAAGTTTAGGGAATTCCGTGCTTTTAAGCAATTGTCACCTACCGGACCGAGGCTTGAGCAAGCTTGAAGATTCTAAAAATTGTTAGCGATCAAACGGCAATATCGTACGATACGAAATTGAACGTTTCGTTAGAAAGCAGATAAACGAAACAGATATCTCTGATTCAAGTCGCGGGAAATGCTACGAATCTGAGGAAATGAACTCGCTTTTCGTCACTTGAAATAGAAGAGTGACTCATCGACAGTGACGCAATGGCGCAAAAAATCAAAACGAATTGCTCGCATTGCAAAGCCATTGCAAAACCATTGGAATCGCGTAAATCACTGAGGAAACTCGCGCACGAAAGATGGAACTCGCTAATGGCAAAAGAGAGGGAGAGAAGGGAGAGGAGGGGGGGGGGGGACGCGAGCCCGGTCGTCGCAATGACAAATTAGCGAACCTGCCACCGGTGCGCAAACTGCGTCACATCCTCATATCAGCCACGCGGTGCGATAGGTATAATGGCACACCGCGATGGTACTTTGCGCGCTTGCAAGCTCTCCTCATCGTCCTGCCCGTGAAACTAGAGCCACGAGTCGCAGTGAAGTGGCTTGCCTGTTGCGCTTGAACGGTGCGTGGTAATGTGCGACGGCACGGTAATCGCGTTGACCTTATTAATTCCAACGCTGCCGTACTAAGTGATCGCGATCGCCCGAGTCAAATGATTCGCAGCGCGAATTCCGCCTCGGTTAGGTGCCGATTCATGCTGCCCGCCGGTCAGCCTTGCTTTTCCAATATTTACGTATAATATTAATAGAGTTTTGGAAGTCCCACGTTCAATATTTCGCTTTCGAATACCTACATGTCGACTTTCTTACGCGGCTCCATACCTTTTCAAAATCTCTGCGAGATACGATATGACCATTATTTATGTAGTGACCAAGTTCTTTTGATGCCACATGATCAGGTCTGAAATTGGATCTGCTTTATAACGAATCTTTTTAAGAAGGATAATTATTTCCTACTTCCTCGAACGTAAATCTGATCTCGTTTCATACACCATTATTTCATAATGACAATATCGCCCCACATTTATAGCCTCGGAAGATAATTAAGCCGGCGTGCTTGTAGCGCAAAAAGCGAACCTTGCAGTACTTTTGATGTAATTAAATTCCAAATAAAATAAAATACTTATAAGTAACCAACTCGACTTAACTCATTATTTATGAAAAAGCAACAGACCTTGCTCTGCTAACGCAATCATTTATGTACAATTCAAGTTTTCTACGCTCTATTTTTAAAATATATGACCGATAAGTAAAACTGGTTTGGTGCGTAAAAGTCAAGAGCCGAATTTAACGATACGACATAAAGTTCGAAGAAATTAACGGCGTCTAAAAAGTCAACAAATAACGCACATTTTTCGCATTAACATAAATTTTATTTCCGAGCTAAATTTTTTTTGTTTATGTTTTTATTGATATTTATACCGATTTGATCGAATATTTGTCCTTTGAAAATTTTATATTTTTCTAAAGGAAGTGAAATTTTTTTTATTAAGAAGGCTTAACCACATTTTTCATGCTCAATATCTCACGAATACCTGGCAGTCCTGAATGTGTGTTGTGTTGAGACAAGGATTAGGAAAAAAGTTTCTCTTTGTTAAAGGAAGCCAAATGACGCAAGAATGAAAAAACTTTCATAAGATGAATCAGAGTACAGGAATGATTTCTCTGGAAAAAAATGCTAATATATTAAATAAATTAGGTAATTTTTATGTTTTATAAAACATTAAAATTTATACATTAGTTGAAATCAAAGAACTAATTTAAAAAAGTTAAAAGTAAAGAATTTCATTTTTAAACCATTACATATCTATATAATTAATCGGTACAGTATAATAATGCAAAATTCGCAAAATTGGTAGTAAATCTTTACGTACTTGTTCAAGTAAAACTAAAATTCAATTTTCGAATTCAGCGTTAAGGTTCATTACATAAAATGTATCAGAAGCAGTTGTAACAGGTAAGATATATAAATGCAAATGCATATCAGCTACTCTGGCGCAACCGAAATGCTTGAAATTACTTATATCCGCGGCTTACATAGTCGTTGTGTACGCAGGATAAAATAAAGAGCAAAAAGGAAAAGAGATCTGACCAGTCATATTCGCGGTCGCTGACACCGGCGCGCGCGTGCGATCTCGATTGCGCTCTCACCGCGCCTGGAAGGCAGAAAGAGAGAGAGAGAGAGAGAACGAGATGACTCTCAGAAAAATTGTTACGCTCTATAGGCGAACGATCACCTCCGAGCATTAAGATCAAGGACGACTTCAAGCCCACATAACTATACGCATGCGATCTTGGGGAACTTGAGAAGAGTGCGCGACGGGGACAAAATGGTAAATGAGCCGAAAGACGACCGAGGGAGGGAGAAAGGGAACGAATGGAAGATCCATTCCTGCTATATTTAGAAGCGTGCGATGTTCTCGATTGCTCATACTTTCCCTTCGATATACGGAGGCAAGACACGGCCAATTATTATTTTCAGAGACCGGAGTGCGTTGAATCTAATGCCGAATCAGCTGAATCACTTCTCATTGATGAGGCTATATTGCCTTTTGACATTTAGATTTTTTACGCACAATCGCTATATATATACGTATATATAGAGAAATATTCCGTGCCGTAAATTAAGCCTCATAAAGAGTATTTCACGTTAGTTAACTCGAATTAGCAGCAAGTAACTATCAACAACTTTTTATTTGGGTTTGGTATCGTTTGTAAGTTAAATTGGCTTAAAAAAGAAAGGATTGAGCTAGTCTGTGCAATTATTAGTTGCACCAAAAAAATACGTTATGACATAAAAATATATTGTCATCAAAGCAAATCGTTGATTATAAGGAAAACTATTTTTAATTTTCTTTTGACATTTTTTTATTTGATCGACTAATTTTAACTTACAATGCTATACTCTTTGTTTGAAAAAGTGTAGATTAGATGGAATTTTTAATACGAATATTGAAGTAATTGCCGTGAAAATGCAAAACTGCTAACGCATCTTGTTTTGTAACAATTCTGATGTAACGTCAAGTCAATGCTTTTCGATAACCTTCAGATTCTTTTTTTAAATCTTATGTTTTACGCAAAGATTATAAATTTTTTCCATAGTGCAACTATAAGTTTAACGAAACATCACGTGACTTGGGAGCGATCTTAAAACCCCTTTTCATGAATATTCCGCTCGATCTTAGCTGCGAAATAGCGGATGAAAAGATTAGCTTACATTTACAAATATGGAAAGATAAACCATAGGAAGTTTGAACTATGATAAGATACTGTGTGTACGCGCATTTCATTTTTCACGCGTCACGGCGGCTAATGCACGCACGTAAATTAATACGAGTGCATAATTTCTTTTAACCGAAATGTAAAAATATTAAATATCCCACTCGTACTCGAAAGTAAGTATTCTTTTTCGAAGAAATTTTATTTACATTTTGACGGATATTTCGAGGCGCTTTAAAGTCCGTCCTTCGCCGCAACTTAAGTATTTGAAGCATTTTATCTCCAACGCAAAGCACTTTTTTCCTATACGTATACAGAGAAATTCCTAAAGATTAACACGGAGTGACCGAGCGATAATAATCGTCATAATTTTAATCTTGATACAGTGACATAACATTACATTAATTAAACCTCTCGAGAGTCTTCTAACAATTGTTGTCGAAAAGAGGAGAAAAACAGGAAGCTACGTAAGAGGACGCGAACAGTATCGAAGGGAGGCGAGAAGCCAGCCGGAGAAAAGCAAACGCCAAGTTTCGGACGAGGAAAACGTCCCTTTCTCCGCGCTCTCGTCGTTCCAGACTCGGAGTAGCAACAGAGTCGGCTGCAAGCCTGGCAAGCAGACCAAGTTGAAAGAGCCAAGGACGTTCATTATCGGCCAGTAAGGTAAAGCCGAAGCACGTGTGTGCAGCGCGCGACTGCCTGCCTCTCCCTCTCTCTCTCTCTCTCTCTCTCTTTCTCGGTCTCGACGGTGCCTTTCTCTCGAGACGCACGCACACACATGTCCGGCTGTTACGGCCTCGAGGAACTGTAGCCTCGCCATGTGCTCAGCACGTTGAGACGAGTTGAGGACGCATTTGCGGCGGCGACGGCGGCGGTCTGAAATTGTAATGTAAGCCACCGCGCGGCGGCATCTAAAATCGGCCGGTTTTCCCGAGAGCATGCAAATGAGCCCCTATCCAAGTGTCGCACGTAAGATCAAATTGAATGAGCGGCGCCAGTGACGAGTAGAGAGTCGTTGCATCACAGCGAGACGATTTGTCATATATCCACTCAGGAAATTGCACTCTGGCACACCTCCGGCAAGATAAAGCTTTTTCTTGAATGACTTCTTTGCCGGCGACTCGAGACTAAATGAAAATTTGCCAAGTATTCTTTCGGTAGGATATTTAAATAACTTGGAATTTGAAAAGAATCCAGTCGTTATGGAAAATATTAATTGCACCTAAAGTAAATTACAAAGGCTGGAAGATTGAAGTATTTATTATGCACTCACTTGGCACAGAAACACGTGACGACGCATATTTTCGCGTCATTTCGGTCACGTAGCCAAATTATTTAATTGCAAAGTTTGAATTTTTTTCGAATAGATCTATTTGAATGAGAGAAGCGCCGTTTTCTTTGCGAACGGACATTACGGCAGGGGGACCGTTACGCAAGCGGGAAAATTCAATAATCCAAGCCAATTCTTCCTGATGCAGGAAATAAGGCAAGGGTAAGCCGTAAGTGCGCACACGGCAAATGAACGCATAAAGAAAGAAACATATAAGCACGAAGGGAGTCAAAAGATTTAGAACACTGACAATTGCCTTTGACCTCCGCGAGCGTTCAACGAAGACGTGGATGACGGTAGCGGCGGCGGTTCGAGCTTGAGTGGGTTAAGTACCGTTTTGATTTTGGACCTTGTGCGCGGAAGTCCCCATTGAATATGACTCTCCCGGGGGGGAAAGATTTGAGGCCGGAATGCCATTTGCCAATGTATTTTCGCAGGCGCCTAACTCGTCAACGGCGGCGATATTATATGCAGCGGTACAATCCTGTTCGTTCAATTTTCTTAAACGTTCCAATAGTCAGCGCCGACCAGAAGAAACGTTACAGAACGTACGTCGTCACGTCGTTACGCTCAAGTAACGCTCAGACCTCGAAAAATTGATAATAAAATGGCCGAGGCTGTTGTTCATTTGCACTTTTACACGTCGAGGCTTAGAATAAAGTCGAATTATTCTCACAATAGCCGCGCGAGGAAACTCGCGCTCCGGCAAAACGTGCGTTGCAGTAAATTTTTTTCATAAATTAAAACAGCGATTAAAAACCGAGCGGGCATTTACACATGAGCTATAAATTTCGCTATCAGATAAAGTATACATTTGCATTAGTAGTTTGCGTTCCGGCGCATAGTTTTTAAGAATATTCTCAGTGTACACCGGTCGCAAAGGATAGCTTATGTAAATCAAGTCGAATTGGTAGAGTCGGTAGCGGCTAGATGAAACTACACCTCTTTCGCTCCGTCCTTGTGTTGGCTAGCAGCGACAGTTCTCGGAGCCTCGACATTATTTATTAAAGTTCATACACCCGTCTTCTATTTATGCAAGTGTCGTGCGGCAGGTGCGTCGAATAAGTGCATTTCCTCGAGAACTAGTAACTCGCAACTTGCGCTCGTGCGCGAGTAATCGCAAACGCAAGTGGAAGGAGAGTGAGGAAACGGGAATTTTCGCGTTTATGAATACGTTATGGATATATAGGAATGGCGAAGCAGAGAGAAGGAGAGAGGGGGAGGAAGAGAGATGTCCGAGAAGAAGCCCCGCTCGTGACTTTCTAGTCTACGCACGGCTTAGCCGACGTAACATCGCAGACATGTCAATGTACGATTTGAGGCGGCCTCGCCTTCCTCTCGACCGTGCCGTTACCACGCGAACTCCTCCCTGGGTGCTATTTTTCGCTCGTTGCGCGCGCGGCCAGCGCGCCTCTCTCGAACAATTTAAAACGCATGAATTAGACGTTGAGACGGACGGCCGAGCAATGAAAGGCAATCGAGCGCGAGAAGCGTCGATATAATTGACATTTTTTATCAATAGCGATTTCGATCAATTAGCTTTGTTTGACCGCAAAGATTCCCGGAGGACATGATTTCATCGAATCGCCGTCGCCTTCTTCAATTCCCGACGCGTTAGGATTATACAGCCTTAATCATTGCTCGTTTCTTTCGAACTTCTCGAACTAAACAACTGCCTCGAACTGCTGATTTGACTTTATTTCAATCGGCGAAATCTTTGAAAAATATAACCTTTTCGATCGCGATAAGTGCTGTCACTTGTGCTCAAAGTAGTTTTCGGTTTATAAATAAAGTCCGAAAGAGCATTAATAAAAACAAGAGGGCGCAAAAGTCGCGGTACAAAGATTAATAAAAAGATTGAAGAGGCTCGGTCGCGCGTCGCGAAGCCTCCCGAAGGAGAGCGATCAATAAAATCGAGAAACGGAGAAAGAAAACAGCTCGATTAAATCTGGAGCGTTGAATTTAACGGGGACGCGCGCAGATGACAAAAGGCGCCCGGTGTGCGATATTCGTTGATTCATTCGCGCGCTGCGCGCGCGGCCAATGCGTCGCGATCGCGACACACAGAAGCGCATGCGAAGTAAAACGAATAGCGACGGCTCTCGGCGGCCGAGGGAGAGAAACGAGAGGGAGAAAGGAGGAGCGCAGGCCCCGCCGGCGAGCCGGCGCGCACACGAGGTGCGGAAATTTCCATTGAGCGTTACAAATTTTTTGCACCGAGCTCTCCCGGCTGTAACAGTGCCCATTAAAATAGCTGCTTTTAAGACGCAGCAAATATTTCATTACCGGCCGGCGCTACCGCGTCATTTTTCTTCTTAATTCGTTTTATTACCAAACAGATGAAACCGCCGGGTTTTTACACACTTCCTCACATACCGAATATTTCTTTTTTTATAGGCTTTGCGCGCTCTTCTCGTTTAATTTTTATACCGCCGTAGAAAGCAGATTTTGAAAGCGTACTTTTTCGATCGATGCATACTTATTCCCGTCACGATGTGCTTTTTACAAAACTGTTGCGAATTACATATTTAGCCCTGCTGACAATGGCGTTGCGTCACAGTTCGTGAGTCATCCTTGCGGTTTTAACACCATTACTAAAAGTGCGTGCCCCGTAACTGCTTCATTATAGGAATTGGGTAAAAGGGCAGGCACTCGTGTTGAGAGTTTTGAGAAAAAGAAGCCACTACTTGATGCCCGCGAAAAACTTTCCACTCGAAGCGGCGCTCTGCAATTATATCGGTAGTTACAATTCCACCGCTGTAAACCAAGTGCTTTAAGTATTTGTGTTCAAGAGTATGGATTATTAGTTTTTTTTTAAATTACACATTATACCGAATGCAATAAATATCGTTGTTGTGTGCTTCATGGAATATTCTTGTATAATCGTTTTCTATGAAAGGATCTTTTTATCTAGATGAGTTTTTAAAGCCCTGAATGGGAGTTTTTTCGATTTTTATTTATGTCGCGTTGACTTTTTTAGCGTCGATAAAAAAAGTTATGTATTTCAGCATGACTCTTTTACACCTACTGCGTATATGTTTAAGGATATAACGTGAAGGTGATTGTCTGAATTAGTTAGCGATAAAGTATATTTAAAAATAGTTACGTGTGCGTTTTGTTGGTTAATTATTTTCCTGCACTTTATCTTATTGCATTAAAAGACGAAATCTTAAAATCGACTTTTTACAAAATCAATACTTAAGAAACTACGTTTTTAAGCAAGAATATGAATTTACATCGAAAAGTATGAACCCGATAACGTGCGAAATTTCCGTTCGACTTTTTAGGAGGCACTAAATGGCAGGGCAGAATTCAATTAGAATACCTGATTTGCCGTGTAAACGAAACCTAAGTACGCGCGCGTTCGAAAAAGAGGCGCTAGACGTTCGCACAATTCTTCACTGTTAAAATCGGCGTTGACCTGTATAACGTCCATTGACGCTGATCGCGCGCGCTTTTCAATTGAGAATGTAGCTTAACTTTAACGGAGTCTCGCGGCAACTGTGCAATATGCAATGCACCGAGTTAAAAAATCGCGTGCACAATCGGATCTATTTGAATTTTAAAAAAGCAAGTGAATACTTGATGCCACTGCATTCGTTAGCTCGCAGACAGCGAACGAACCCAATATCGAGGCCAATCTCAAAAGCTGTCGGGTTTACTTCTTTGTATCGTATGGTTCTTGAGAGATAGTCTTATCGAAAATTCATTTTTTTATGCATGTGTATACCCACCTTCTCAGCATTTCAAATCTACTAGGGAAACATAGTTCTATGATCTTGAAAGAATGGATAAATCTTTTTAACCGCCTTCTTAATCTTCTACTTCATAAAAAAGATTCACGTTTCAATTATCGTAATATTGATCCAAGCGGAATATTAGTAAATATACTGATAAAAAATAAAACTGTTTAAGGTTTGAAATTGAAGCTTAAACACTCGTGTACGGATGGTAGGTTTTCTCTGATGGTGCAATTTAAACAATAATAATTCTTATCTGCCGACGATAAACAAGTAATTTGAGGAATAATGCAGAACCGACGTGCAGTATTGCCTTCGGTGTCATATTAACTCGCGTGGTGTCATTTGCAGCTGGTGTACTATGAACAAGGGTGCTCAATTAGCAAAATATTCAAAGTTATTTCGTTCGCGATAAAAAAAATCCCCGCCAGTCATCCAACCGTACATACAAGAATTAAATATCAAGAACATTTCTTACGTTGCAGAATCCCCGGCGTTCAGATTACTAAAAATTTCCACTAGCCATTTCTTTCAAGCTCTTGGCATACTTTCGATGGGTAAAAAGTATGGAAAGAAATTGAAAATCATTACAAATCACGCTCTATTTCAGGAATTAATATTTTGACGCGAAATGCAAAATTGTCAGAGTATTCGAGTAAGTGTATTTCTGTAATTCGGACTGTCAAAGCTTGAAAAAGCAATTTTAGCAAGAGAGGATTCGAAAGTCGAACCGATCTTAGTGAAAAAAAAAACAAGTGAAAATGTGCTTGGTTACCTTGCAGTTGCCCCCATGCACAGGGATGGTATCCTCGCTGGTTCGGTGCGACATTTTCTGGCCGGCGTCTGGTCGGCAAGGAAGTCGAGGGAAGCGTTCGTCTCGGAGTTGAGCACTCAGCGAAGGTACCGAGCGGATCTAGCTTCTGTCCTAGGGCCGCACTCGATAATATCTGCAGCTCCTCTTACTTCTGCTGCTCGTCCCGTTCTATTATCTCTCTTTCTTTTCTCTCTCTCCCTATATCCCTCTGGCTCAGGCACACGCACACGCACGCGGTGGCCCCTTGCGTGTGACTCGTCGGGCTCCCCCCTTAGATTTTTTCGACACACGCCTCTCGTTTCGCGGCCGGCGTGTTCGTGTGCGCTCGTCTGCACGTGCGTGAATGCTCGCTCACTGCAACACACGCACGCGGAGCACGCGCGACTCCTCCGAATCAATATACCTACGGCGAAGCGTGCCCGCGAGTGCTGCCTGCCCGAGCGTTCGTCCAAGTTCCCGGCACGTGTTGGAGTCCGAGCACGGAAGCGAATATATCTGTATAGGTTTCAGCGCAAAAAATGAGTAGCGCGTTCACTCGCTCTGCGTGCGATGCCGGCGCGAATGCCGCGACCGTCGGAAGGAAGGCGCTTGCGCGTTGATTAAAATGCGCTATTGTCGAGAGGCTTGTTACAATGGCAAAAAAAGGGGGAGAGAGAGAGCGAGAGAGCGCGAGACGCTCGTACGCGGTGGCAATGGTCTGTCGCGAGTCGATCGCGCACCAGTTCCCGGCGAAGAATGAAAACCTCGGCGGCGAGAACGAGGAGCGCGACGTAGGAGGAAGCGCGCCGCGGTGGTGGTGGAGGTTCACGAGAACGAGAGCCGGCAGCCCCCACCAGGCTGCCCCCCTCGCTCCCCTCCCCGCTCGCCCTTTCCCCGCGAGCAGCTGCCCCCTCCGCCGGTCCGTCGCGACGCCTGCGAGAGAGAGAGAGAGAGAGAGCGTCGCCGCGTATCTGCCACCACCACTAGCATTAATTGCCAAACATCGCTTCCTTTTACTTCCTAGCTTGCAGGAGAGTGGTTCTCCGATACTTTCCAGTCCTGCTTCTTCCCTTCCTCGCCCCCCCCCTCCCCCTCCAAAGCTCCGTGGACGGCAGTTCAGTTCCTTCTTTCTACACTCACACGAGCGGACTCTCGCACACTTGCGAGGAGGCTTCCACCTCTCCGCCGGCTTCCTCTCGTACGTGTAACCACGACGACGAGGCGTGCAGTCCCATTCTTTATTCTTCCTCTTTTCACTCGTGGCAGACTTAACTTGAAGTCTACCGGTTCCCCCTACCTTGGGATTTACCTCCTTCGATACGTACTAGCTTTACGTGTATATATAGCAATCGTGCGAACTCCAGTTCTACAGGGTGCACTTTTTTCCCTGCGGAGTTTTTTGCATTTCGTTTCTACTAATGACTTCGTTATAATTAATTCAGCGATTAATCAAAGTTCTCCGTTGTTATTTTAAACGTACATGCGGACTTTTTTTTCTCCGTGAAATTAAAATATTTTTCGCAAGGTTTTCTATTCATGGTGAAATAGAATGTAGACTTTTATTGAAAAGGATATATATAATTTGTGAATTAAATAATTAAACTTGCATAAGAATTTTTAAATGCAAATAAGAATTTTTTATTATAGTATCAATAAACATTTGTATTTTTGAAATAATATTTTTAGAATCAATCCTGAAGGATTTTGAGAGCAATGGAAAACTGCACTGAAATTATAAATGTTTTCTTCTTTCGTAAACAATGGAGATATTTTAATTTTTTGAAATTAATAATTTAATGCTACCACAGTTCTAAATGTAATGCACATACTTAGAATATTCATTATATGACCTTCCTAAAAATATTCTGACGCATATTCTCCTTCTGCTGAAAAAATTAATTTGCATTTTATAAAACATTTTCACCCTTCTTATTTTGAATATAATAAATGGTTTCATTTTTTAAGAACACCCGGTGCATTGACTGAAATTAAACCAATGGAGAAACGAGGAAGAGGGGCATAGGGCCTTGAACAGGGCCTGCCACCACTTTTCACATTACTTTGTATAAACGACATTCCTCTTTCTCTTTCTCTTCGTCGCCAGGCATGGCAGGCATGCATGTGCTCATACAACCACAAACTCGCGCGCACACATACACATATTCCTTTTACCGCTTTTTAGCTAACCCTGAAGACTCTATTGCTAGTACAGTTTCTCCTCGCACTTCTCTGTCTTTCTCGACATCTGCACGATATTGAAGAGTTCTTTTGTGCTCGACAGATCGGCAACCTAAGATGCGTACCCGTTTTAGTCCGAGAAAACTTTCCACCGTGGTGAAATTTCACAAAGGGGAGGCAAATCTGAAGAAATAGCAAGTTTCTTATTTTGATTTGAAGACAAAGAGAAAAAATTATGTTGAACTTGAAAACCATTTTCACTTAGACGTTAACCTCGATGAAAGTCTGCAGATTTTTGTGCATTATACTCAGAAATCTTTTATCATAAATATTTTAGCTATTAAAAATAAAAACCAACTTTTCATAAATTATTTGAATCTAAGTGTATTGATCTGAAACATTCATCAAAGTATAAAAAAATATCTGAAGTTTTTGTATCTAATTGTAAGTATTGTGGTAAAAAATTTCTTATCGCTATAATATAAAAATTTTTATTACTGCATACTATATTTCAACGCAGAATTGTATACATTATCAAATTATTGCCGCATTTGTTATTTTAGATAACGGAAGATATAAAGTCAATAAAAGCAAAAATTAAAAAAATCTTTTAAAGAAAAGACGTATATGCAGTATCAATTTTAATAAGTGATTTTGCGGTCAACTATTTAACAAATTTATAAAAATTGTATATGTATATATATTTATTACTGATGATAATAATTTTTTAATTTCTTATTTTTAATTAAAATATATGACTGTCATGTTAAATATTTTGTAAAATATTTTCAGCAGGAGAAATTTAATGAAATAGTTATATTTATACCCGTACCCCATCAGTTCAATAAAATATTGAACAGCTACTATTATACATTCAAATTCCAAATATGTTAAGAATATTTTAATAACTTCCTTTAATGATACCATTTTTTTATTTCACTCTTTACTAACAATGAGTTTTTATTTAAATGGAACCGATTATTGCTACTTTTATTATTTTCTTTATTTGATTTTTATTTTAATTTATTTTCTCAATACCATTTCATATAATAAATATGAATGCCATTTCTCTAAACGTCAATAAGAATACCGCTTTAAATTTCTGAAAAATATTTCTTTGCGTTAATTTGGGTGCCTTTTAATGTTTTCATTTGTTTCATTTTTGAAGGTAAGTTCAATTAACTTCTTTGAAACTTGATTTCGTTATACTGACCCATCCATTAGTTCTGTAAGAATTATTTTATATTTGCAAATATTATATAGAATTTCATAATTACATTTTTCAATGGGTTCAAACAAGTTTTTATTTTTTTTTTAAAGATTGGATTCTTTACTAAATTTACAATGTTTAATGCAACTGTTATAAATTATTAAAGCGTTCAGTGTACGATAAGAAGAAAAATAAATGAAGATTCATTAAATTTTTTTTTAACTTTTAAATTTTCAACATAAAATGAAAGATTTCCGAATTTATTTTTTAATAATTAAGTACTAAAAATTGCATTTTCAAATACTAATCCACATATTCGTTTTATACGTTACATGCCGGACTTGGCGTCGTTTATATCACTTGTTATACATTCATATATCTATATTCAACATTACTTAAACTTTAAACTGGTCTATTTTGTATCACTTAAAAATAAAATTTTCGAATATTTTAGACATAAATATTTTCATTATTGTTACTAAAAAATAATTTTTTTTCTCATTTTCATTATATTTATGCATGTTTTTGATTAAAAGTAACTTCTAATTATAAATAATCAATTCTAATTTTTATATTGTTTTATTGCATTTTGCTTTCACTTTTACAGCTATTTAGTTTTGTGTTTAAATATGGAATTATGAATTAAAGAACCGATTTAATTAAAGGTAAATCGTGTAAAAGTACCCTGGGAACAGCTTAGTAATAATAACGCTAAAAACTTTCTACATTTTGAAAATTTAACGATAATCTAGCAATATTATCGCTATGCAGATATCATGTTACATATTTTTCTCGATTCAAGAAAATTTGGTTAATTTAGAAACAATTAATAATAATAAAAAATATTAAAAATATCTACTAGTAATTGGTTCAGAAAATAGAATACAAGAAAATGTAAATTTCAACATATAAAATCAATTGTTAGAATACCTTAAAATAAAAACTTAAAATATCTATAAGTATTCACATAACTAAAACTATTAAAAAGCTTTAGGCATTTGTAATTATCTTAGCGAAAACTTTAATTAAATGATTACGAAATTCACTAAATGGTAAAATATAAATTAAATTACATAAAATGATGTCTGCAACTTTAAGCTGTTATATTATAATCTGCAAACAATTTCGACAATTTTATATTGCTGTTATAATTCATTTGATGAAAGCAAAATATACCATGACACATACACACAATTGACATTAAAAACGGCAATATCAAAGATTCCGTTGTAGCATAGCAATTTCAATCCACATTTTCAAGAAATTACATAGTTAATTTGGCTAAGTAATCTTAATTAAAAAACTAATCGAATTAGATTTTTCAATTTCAATAACAAAATTTTAGATCCTTTATCTTAAATATTAGTTTATGTGGACCATTGCTTTTTAAAAAATATATGATTGTTTTTTTAAACAATCAATAAAATGACAACTTGGTACTGAAGAGTATACAGTAAGTGAATATCGGATGATCTTGAAACAAGTAAGAACTAGAATCAATGATTGCTTACGTCCTCGCTCTATCTCATCGCCCACGCACTAGTCCAGATTCATTGAACGTGGACGTGTTTGCTCGGAAACCATGTGGCATGACCCAGACATCCTGGCGCCGAAATCTCCTCCCGACGTCCTTCCTCGAGCTTGCCTCCGATGACGTCTTTCCTACAGCTTCAGCGTAGGAATCCCGAAAACTTTTATTTCATCGCGCTTGCGCTGCTTTTTTATCGCGTGAAAGAAATTCCCGGGGATGATCCAAGCCAACAATGTACGTTCAATCAAGGTCTTGCATAATTTTGATCTTTACGTTCTTACTACGTCATAGAATCGTTTATATTCTGTGTGCCAACATTGATTTCGTTTCGGGGAAGCGTTTTAAAAAAATTCATACAATTTGTGACAATCTTAAAATGGTGAGACACGTGTTAGATTCTTACAGATTTTAAATTTAGCGACACCTGCTGATCCTCTTCATGCAGAATAAAGAATGTAGCTGCAATGTTTTAATTATTTTTTTATGTTTTTCGCGAAAAACTTTAACAGTAAAGGACTTTCATAAAACATAGAAATATATTATATAAGAAAAATAAAATATTTTTCGTTTAAATACATCGTTCTAATAAAATTTAAAATTAAAAACTCACTATTGGAAATTTCACGAGTTTTTCTCGACCAATTTACTAATAATTGACAATTTTTATTAGCCAAATTTTCAGAGTATTTTTTTAAACTTTTGAAAAAGAAACTTAATGAAATCTCGCTTAAAAAAGTTCAAAAGTGATTTAGATTTTGATTCAACTTGAGATCGCTATCTTCCAGTACCAGATCACCGCTGATGGTGCCCAGGGATGATGCACGTCGTCATTTTTGCGGTCTGTATGCCGTTTCTCAGAGTCTAGAAGTAAATTTACCTAGTATAAACTAAAATTGTATTTGGATAACGAAAACTAGTATACGGCGCGCACCATCTGAACACCATTGCTGAAAACTTGATACTTGGAAATCGTTTCCTCAAGTGGAATCGTACCGATAATTTAATTAAACTTAGGCATATGTAATCAACTAAAGTTTTTAATACATTAATAGTACATTAAGGCGTACTTCACATTCTTTATATTCTAAGATTCTCAATTAATTCTAGATAATAAATTATATTTTATATTATTTTATTTATTTTAGTATTCAATAATATATGTATAATAGGAATTTCGAGGCGAAGAAAATTTTAAAATAATTACAACCTTTTTTATTATCATTAATTTTTGTTATTATGATGTACAATATTATGTAACTTCTTATTTTTATTAATGTTTTGAAAAATCAAAGTTTCAATTAATATTTAGCATGGTATTATTTAGATTTCTAATTTCACTAATTTGTTCTCCTTATAATAAAGTACAAGATAAATATTAAGATTGTAATACTTTAACATCTGAAAGTCTCTACAACCACTTAATCATTTAGTTTTTAACTTTGTAAAATTATTGTTTTAGTATAGATAAAACGCTTAGAAAAAGAATGAACTTTTGACTACATTCCTAAACGTAGATAACCTGTTGCAAAAGCAAGTAAGTTAAATGTCCTGATTACGGTACTGAACCTATTTTCGAGCTTTAAGCTGCGTCCACACCTATGCAATATAACGTGTGATGTAACTGTTCATGTAATGTTGATACAGACAAGATCGACACCATTGTTCACATCTAGATTGTCACTTTCATAGGATGTAATTTATTCTTATGTAAAGTACAAAATAATTATAAAATTATTTCAAATAGGTAAAATTAGATTTTATTAACTCCTGATTCAACACGTACATACTAAACAACATTTATTTTCATTTTCAGAAAAATCATTATAACCATTTGCAAATTAAGATATTTTATTTTCTTTAATCAATAATAATGATACTCCGCATAATTATGAAATGCATCATCATTTAAAACCTGCATCTACGAATTTAAAAAAGAAAAACGAATGTCATTGATGGTGAACAACGGTATGGATCTTGCAAGATTTTGTAGATTTTTTTTGAGTATTTTAAATGGAAAGGTTAAGATTAGGTTCTCTCATCAATCAGGATTATTTACCCTGAATACTGAGTTTTTTTTAATTTTTAGTGAATAAAACTGAAATGATAATATTAATTAATAATATTAATAAAAGTACCTAAC
The DNA here is from genome assembly GCA_035582975.1 of Ormyrus labotus. Lineage (NCBI taxonomy): Eukaryota > Metazoa > Arthropoda > Insecta > Hymenoptera > Ormyridae > Ormyrus > Ormyrus labotus. Next base: position 19,648,047 of record JAWWEO010000009.1, on the reverse strand, counting down.
ATTATTTTCGATTGTTTTCTCCTCTCCAAATTTGATAAGCGTTTCTTGAGTTTTAGTAGCAATTTAACCAGGATGCTTAAAAACTCGCGAACGCGTGAACAATTCTACACAGTATTCTACGTGGTAAATTTTAGCCTTACATAAACCTGTAATTTTAAATTAAAAATTATAATTAAAATTTATAATATTATAATTTAAAAATTATTTTAAAAAATTATTAATTATTAATTTTATCAATTTAAGTCAAAAGGGTGTATCTAAATAGTAAATAAATTTCAATTTATTAAATTGTATAAATAAATTTGAATCTAAATACCATTTTTTCTTTTTTTTTCAATAGTTAAAATTGTTGATTCTTAACTCTAAGCTATTTCACAAGTATAAATTTGTTTAAAATTTTATAAATTTAGTGCAAAATCTTTCAATTTCTTCTTTTTCATTTCATATTTTTGCAAAAAATAATTACATTAACGTCTTTAGAATTTTTTTGAAAGTATGTCAATAATAAGAAAGAATTGTAATGCAAAAACGTGTCTATCATAAGAGAGAATTGTAATGCAAATAATAAAGCAAGTAATCTTGGCTTTAGTCTCTATTGACATAAACTAAAGAATTGCTTATGTAAGAAACTCTGTGTACAAATGGCCTTAGACCTGCATCATTTGGCGGTCGCAGTTTGGTTTTTTAGTGGCACTGGAGTTCAATCTATATGTTTCTGATACGAAGATTGTGAATAGTAAGAGAACGATGGAAATTTCCATTGTAAGAACATGTATAGATATAACATGGTAATCACTAAACAAGCATTTAAGAAAATATATTATTGCACAAAATTCAAACCTTTTTCTTCACTTTGATATATTTAGAATTTTATAATAATTTGAAGAACAATTGATTTTTTTTTAAACTGAAGCGTATTTTCAAATTTTTAAAAAAATAATATTTTAAGTAAATTTTTAAAATTATTTATATATATAATAATTAATAAAGTAAATTTTAAGCAGATAAATTCAAGTGGGTTACGTATGTTCAATTTTGTATTCTTATTTCGCATATTCAAAATTTATCATTATATAAGTTCAAAATATTTGTTTCTTTTAAACTTCATTAATTTTTAACCATAGAACTTTTAAGATTAACATACATGAAGGTGACTTCGGTGCGTGGTACCATATCAAGTGGGAACTTTCTCATCTCATGAGATCTCATATAGGGTAACCAGCCCAGTAGATATAGACACAGACCAATATAGACCGGGAGCTAGTGACAGAAAAAGTGGAACAATTTATTAGAGTCTGCCATTGATAGGGGATGTACTTAACCTCTTCTGACCGATGTCCACATATGTGGACAAATATTGAATTTACGATTGTGACGTGCCCTAATTTTTTTTATGAAATCGCCGGTGGCATTAACTACTTTGAATAAAATTCTACAAGAAGCGATCACGTTATTTAATTAAAAATTAATTTTTGCCTATTATAATTGTAGTCAGAAAAAAGCAAAATCTATCGCGACCATAATTAAATTAAAAGTGCTATAAAAAATATTTATTGTGAATTATTTCTTTAGTAACTCGGTTAACCCGTGGGATGAAAGGGGTCGGGATTTGTAGTGGATTATTTTTTGAATATATAAACGACTCCCACGCAATTTTTCATTCCAAACTATACTATAGTGTCCACATATGTGAACACGCATTTATATAAGAAAATATATACACTAAGGGATAATAATAGATCCATGAAAAAAAATTTTTTCGCACTAATGTACTTTTTGAATATTTTTGCATATGCAATATATCTATATTTATACATATATATATATAGATATAAGTGTCAAGTCAACTATCCGACAGTTCGAAGAAACGGAAAGTGTGAAAGATCTACCTTGACCTGAAAGACCGAAAGTTGCAACAAATGATGAGAAGGCATTGTACTTGTTATTAACGTTTACAGAAGATCCACATAGCATTATTCGTAGAGTTTTTCAACAACATGAAATAAGCACATGTTCTGTTCATTAGATATTAAAGAAGAATAAATTTCATCCATTCAAAGTCAAACTTGTTCACAAGTTGAACGAAGATGATTTCGATCGAAAAATTGAGTTTTGTGAGGATATGATAGTTAGAATTGATGAAAATTCTAACTTTCCATCCAACATAGTTTTTTCCGACGAAACTACATTTCAATTAAATGGAATTTAAATAGGCATAGTTGCAGATTTTGGGCTGAAGAAAATCCGTTTTGCATAAGGAAGGATAATACCCAGTACTCACAAAAATTAAACGTTTGAGCTGGAATATTAAACAACCAATTAATTGCCCTTCTTTATCGATAGCAATTTAAATGCTATTCAGTATGAAAATATGCTTCGAATGTAAATCGTTCCCAGAATCATAGAGATAACCAGGGTGAACTTTGAATATACGTAGTTTCAACAGGATGGTGCTACACCTCACTACGGATGTAATGTTCGTGACTACTTCAACGTAGCGTTCGCTGATCTATGGATAGGTTACAGAGGCCCCATTGAATGGCCAGTCAGGTTACCTGACTTAAATTCACTCGACTACTTTTTGTGGTTATTTGAAAAATCGAGTCTTCAAAACAAAGCCACAAAGTTTAAAAGAATTGCGTTAAAGAATAATTAATGAATGTGCTTTGTTTGCTACAATACTTTTGAAAATGCTATTAATAGTTTTTATAACCAAGTGGGTTACTGTCAGGAAACGGAAGGTAAACAGTTTGATCACTTATTGTAATAATACGTGACGGTCCGCTTATGAGCGCCGTGCACATAGGCAACTCGTCGTGCGTGAGTTGCGAAGAGTCGCTCCCGCTAGCTAATTGACCGCGCTAGACAACCCGGCGTGCACACGCCGCGCCAAAATCTCGCTCTCGCAAGCAAACTAGTCGCGTGCCGGGGATATAGGAGGGGCCGCGCCTTACATTTTCTGTGGTAAGAGTTTTTCCTCCTCGAACCAATTGATCCGCTTCACCCCTTCTATCTTCATCCCATTCAAACGGATTTTGGATCTAACTTTACTAAATAATTTGCTGCATCTTTATGTATTCTTAAGGTATTAATCAGTGAGCCAGTTTTAAGTGGCTCTTCGACCTTTATTTTATTCGGAATTAAAGCTAGTTGTCCATCTTCGATGAACTATATAGAATTTGGGATCATTTCGTTAGAATACCTTGTCAAAGCTTGCGGAACTTTTCAAAACAATCCTTTCTTTTGCGGTCCGTTTCTCCACAATTGTCACACGCCCCAGTATGTAAATTTTTTTACTAGGGCTAATTTTTTTATTGGTTACTTAGGATTTATGTTTCCTAGTTCCCTCCACCTTAATCTAACTTACCCTAACATGTATACAGGGTGTTCCGAAAGGTATTGTCAGTAAGAAAGTACCTTATAGAGGAGCAAATTCTGAGTCGAAAATCCTAA
>JAWWEO010000009.1:19633585-19644494 GCA_035582975.1 Ormyrus labotus | reverse complement strand
AGCAAAGTTGATTATCTCAAAAACTCGCTTAAAACATGAATTTTTACCAGTTCTTTCACCAAACGGGCTACTGTGCGTCGTTTTCATTAAACTTTATAAAAAGACGTATTGACATTGGAATTTGAATTTTGATTTTCCATCTAAATCATTTAATCGATTTATTTGGCAATAAGTTAAAGGAATTATCTTATCTTTTTATTTTAAATGTGAAATTCTTTTCCTTCTTAAAAAAGCGATGAGCCGCCATGTTGAAGCATCTAAAGGCTTCGTTTTGATTGGTCAATATAGAAAAAGCGCCAAGATTTGCTTTATTTGAATTGTAGAAATTGAGAAATTTGCATATTTAAAAATGAAAATGGATTTTTAGAATAAAAAAGTGTAACTGTTGAATCGAAACAGCGTTCAATCGGTGTCGATTCATCTGTCGAATTCGAGCGTTGCTATGACGAGTAATAAGAAAGAAATAAATCGAAAATAGTAAAAAAAGGCGATGCGCATCGCGTCGCGTAACCCTCTTCTCCGTGAGACTTATAAGCTATCGGACGCCTTTAAAGAATTACTATATTATTACACATAAGTTGAAATCTGTTTACTATTTTGTTTGCGTTGCTGTCGCATAGGCGATCGAGCTATTTACCTTAAACGGCTATCTATAAAGGCAGCTACTACTGACGAGCAGTCTAGCTTGAGTCGCACAGACGACGATTATTCAACATTCGCATTTTGTATTTTATCTTAGAGGGGTTTTTTACCTTAAAAGGTTTTAAAAAAAAAACTAAATTTTACAATTATTTTTACATAATTCACATTTAAGAAGGTTCATAGAATAGAATTTAAGTTACATAGAATATCCGTGAATATACAAAATATGAATTGCAATGCCTTTATTAAGAACAGATAGCCTCTCTATGTTTAGTTTATTGTTAAAAACTTCTTAATTAAACATTTTGATTTAAAAAAAGATTTTAATTGAAAAAGACTAGATTTTGTTCAATAATAAATTAACATTAAGGAAACTAAAAATAGAGAGACTACAAGTTTTTAATAAAGGCATTGCAATACACATTTTATATGTTCTATGTAACTTAAATTCTATTCTGTTAGCCTTCTTTAATGTAAATTATGTAAAAATAATTGTAAAATTTACAGATTTACTACTATTGAACAAAATATACAACATGTGTATTGGAATGCCTTTATTAAAACATTTAGTTTCTTTATTTTTATTGTTTTTAACGTGAATTTATTACTTTTGAATAAAATTTAGTCTTTCAATTAAAATCTTTTGTTAAATCGAAATGTTATTGGTTAAAGGGTATCCCCCATTATAACAGTGAAAATGACACCCTTCCTGGAATTGCCAAATTTTTTTACAGTTGCTTAAGCACGCAAAATGAGGACCTCTCATGGTACTTTTAGCTTCCCACCTACTCCCCCCTCCCCCCACGACACAAAAAACTGATTTTTTCATAGAAAATTATTTTTAGCAAAATCATTGCATTGGGAAAATCCGAAAAAAATTGACCATATACTTCATAAAAATACACATCTTCTCAAACTTTTTCATGATTTTAGAACCTCAAGAAGAGCTTTAAAAAAAATAAAATAAAAACATGAGGTTGTATCCAACGATACTACAGCAGCTGACACGCGAGAGGAGCAGAAGATGCTCTTCTAACGACAACTAAGCGACTTTGGCGACGTAGAGCGTCAAATTGAAAAATTTTAATTTAAAAAATTTATTTTATATTAATAAAAAACTATTTTTAAACATTTATATGTTATTTTTAATCAAATTGATTAATAAGTTGTCATGACATTAAAAATGATTTCAAAAAATCTGAAATTACGATTTTTTGGTAAATAACATTTTTTGCATTATGTGCTATAACTTTTTCAATTTTTTATATTTTTGCTTAAAAATGTATTTCTGCACAGCTTATAATATATAGAATCGAAATATGTAATAAAAAAAATTTCGATTTTTTGAAATTTTTTCATTATATAACCTTACGGGAATCTTACACCTAAAATTATGAAAAAAATCAATTTTTTTTATATGGTTTTCGGATTAACTATACTATCCAAAATCTACATAAAAATTTGCATGCACAATTTTAGAAAATTTAAAAAGTAATAGCTTAAAATGTAATTATTAAAATTACTAACATTTTGTATTGTAAAAAAAATTACTATAAAAATATTTTAATTATTATTTTAAGATTAGAAAATATTTTTATATTATTCTTTAACGTTTTTGGATACTTTCATAAAAAAATTTCAATTTTGAAATTTTTAATAAAGCGCTCTCAAGCGTTTGAATCGTGTTCAACCGTGTCGCCACGGTTGCAGCGAAGACTGTGTTAGTCAGCTTCTAGGGCTCACTTTTTAGTCCTAATGTTTTGGTTGAGGTTAATCATTTTTGTTTATTCCTTGAAGTGTAAACAATCATTAAATTTTTCAAAAATCGAAAATTTGCGATAAAACAAAAAAAGATTTTTTTTGCCGCCATCACAAAAAAAGCAAAAAAAAATGAGCCGTGGACGATGAAAATTCGTTCAGTAGAAGCTGAGATACGGCGTATACACTCACACACACACACACACACACATACATCCATACAGACATTTTTCAAAAACCATTTATTCTTGTTCCTGACACCTTAAAATACAATTATAATCGATTTTTCGAACAACTCCAAAAATTACTATCACAATACTTCCTCTAGGAGGAAGCAAAAATCGCACAATTGCAAATACGACTGAAAACAAAACTCCTTACGACATATTTATCGGTAAAAAGTCGAATGTCAAACATTTAACTAACTTAAAACTAGAACAAGCTAGTGAAATTGATAAATAAAATATAGAAATTTTTAGGTGAACTATTATACATAAGTACAGGCACAAGGCATATTTTCGGAAATAGAAAGCTTAAATGACTAATAAAGAACTGCTTGTGTGTATGCGCAAATCGGATGGAGGTTACACTTGAAAAACACCTTTTTAAGATCGATTTTCGAGATGAACTGTGCAAAATGAATTACATATATAACCTTGCGTAGCTTATTCAAAATCGCATCTATCTTTAGCATTGGATAAGTAACATGACCAATACATAAATTATTACAATTAGGCATAACTTAGGTATCCAAGAATCTAACATAGTACATTTCGATATTAGTAAGAGAAAGTGATTTTACGTCCGTGTGGACGTTTGCGTCCGAGCGAAGCGACGATGAAAAGGTAACACTAAGTTAAAATCATATTCTTGCACTAGTATCGAATAGTATTTTTGGATACGACGTATACAAAGCTTCATTTAGCGCGAGTATTTTTATTCAAGCATGCGCGAAATCGAGTTTTACGCACGGAGTATCAAAAAGTATATATTTGCATATAAAAATTGCAAAAATATATTAGATATACGAAAAAAACTAAAAGAAATAAGGTGGGTTATGCGTCCCACTGCCTCTGAAAGGGTTAATGTAGCATATCAGTATCCTTAGTAAAAGGGACTATATGATCCAGTTGGTTCAACTAAAAATTTTAAGTTCATACATATATATTAATTGTTATTTTAGTATAGCAATTTAGTTTTTCTCAATTTTTTTGTTTAATTTAATTTGATATTGTTAGAAAAGTCAATATTTATAACATTTAGATTTATATAACATTTTTAGAATATTTATAATATTTTTTTATTTATTATTGCAGGTGATAATTATAAACAGGTCAGAGTTGGTCAGTTGTGTACACCTGTTGGCTTGATTCATTTATCAGTGTCTTACAGAACAAAAATGATGATATCACCAACAAAAACTGGTAGAGAATCTATTATGTTAAAAAGTGATCATTTTCATTCCGACTTAAGTCCTCGACATACTCGTTATCACCAAAAGTAAATTTAAACTACAATTATTGTTTCCTTAGTTAATTAATTGTTGCTAATTGATTAAATTTAATGTTTTAGTGAAGATGTTGACAAATCCTTAAACAGTACTGTTAAAGTTGGAGCATTTGTTGCTAATAAGGAAATTGTATTTAATGAAGAAGATAATCCATCAGATATACCATTTGGTTCACTTTTAACTCGGCGGCAAATATCATCGTCACCATTAGTCTCTGCAAATGAAACTATAAATACAACCACTATTTCATCAGCTACTATAGATATAAATAATGGAAATGAAAGACTTCTTAGTGATAATGCTACACCAATATGTAACTCACAAAATGAATCAAGAAGAAACAGTTCATCGGTGACAAGCGCCAACGATTTTATTATGGTAGACTTGGTAATTAAATATTGATCCCTTTTCTAACTATTATTTTTTCAATATTTTTAAATTAACTCTACAAAAAGCGAAATACTAAAAAAATTATAGCGAATATATTAATATGAAAAAAATTAGTTTATATCATTGTATAATATTTCGGCTCTCATGGTATAATAGTAAATTTCGATACTAGTTCGAAAGAGCCTAAATTAGAGCGAAGCGAGTTTATTATTCTTTTTTTTTAATTTTATTTAACGTCGCTCTATTTATGCTGCCGGGGTTCGTCGGTGTGTTTATACGTTTTACCACAGTGGTGCTTGTTTCGATCGGCAGAGACTAGGGCCTTTGAGTTCGCAGCACGAATCAATTCTCACGAGGCTCACGAACGGGACCTGCAACAGCCAACTTTATTAGTACTTATGCACTTAGCGCAATCATTGTACGTAATAAAGCGGCTGCAGATCAGGTGCATCGCGATCCTCTAGCATAATCGGCGAGTATGAGCTCCACCCTCGTCACCGAAAAATTCGGCTGACATTTCTTTCAAAAAATGCCTCCGAAATTTCGGACTGACGGGGATTCGAACTCACACCCTAAGTGATGTTTGTCTTGAGCAAGAACCTTACCGCCTGAGCCAAACACCGCTCAGAGTTTATTCTAGATTTTAAATTTTTACCTCATTCGACTTCCCTCCTTCGCTTCACTCGAGCGAAAAATGTCTTACGAAGTGAATAATCAACTTCCATACTTGTGTCAAAATATGATAGTAAAAATAATTCGCTTCGCTCGGGCGCTAAACTCACATTCTGGCGGGAATTAACTTTTTCGCACTTGTATTGAAAAGTGCTATATTGTATTGTTGCCAGAATGTTGAACATTTACTGTTTTTTTAACCCTATTTTTTATTTAATTTAACGAATTAATAAAATAGCGTATTAATAATTTCACTCTTTTTCAGAAAACTCCTTTTGCTGTAACTAATACTAGCAGCGATTTAGGAACCTTTTACCGCGAGTGTCAAACTGCTCCACCACTTATGGGTTTTACAGAAGACCAAACTTTAGCTGAGCAAATAGGAGATCTTACTGAGCAATTGGAAGTCTTCGAAACTACTGCACATCTTTACGATGACCTTTTAAAATCACTTTATAAATCTGATAATAACAATTAAAGAAGTGAGCCGAAAAATGGCTTTTAAAAGACTACCTCAAATCAATTCAAATACGCTAAATATTTGAACTTACTAGTTTTGTAGATTAATTGTAACTTTTATAAATTTTAAATTATTTTTTTCTATTTGGTTATTTAATACTTTAATTTATAATAAGATATTAAAAACTATAAACAATTTTTAATGATAAAAGAAACTACTTAAAAAATTATATTATTAAATTACAATTATATTATTGAACTCCAACGTTTTACATACTTCTAAAGTACCTTTACTAGGCTCTCCTTTAACGATGTTTTATACTTTTCAGCATTGCTTGACCCTTAAGATTTTCCATCTGCTCTATCGATTCCCGAGGTCAATTTGACACGATAACTTTTCGGAAAAGGGCTGCAGTAGCTGCAATGAGGTAGATTTTCTCCCTAAGCTATACTAAGTTTTTGAAGTTAATTTGTTGCTGAAGACATCATATTCTTTGTAGAAATACCTAGAAGGATTTTCGATATTGCCTTACCTGCATAATTTAGGAGAATTTTTTCTAGGGCTTAGAAATCAGTGTTCGGGGTGATTTTCTGAAACATCGAAAAAATTACTATAGTTTAGGACCTTCCCCGAAGGGTTTTTCGACCAAATTAACCTTGGGAATCGAATAGAGCAGATGTAAACACCCTAAGGATCAAATTTTGGACGCATTTTTCTGTGACCTAGTATCCAGGAACATCAAGTGTCCAAAAATAGTCGTTTTAGTACTAATGTGTTAAGTAACGCTTATCCGTTACCTAAGTGTCACTTTCTATACAGTGTGGAGTTGAATTTATATAAATCACAGACGCATAATAAGCGATAATTTAGCTTCAGAATAATTTTGTAGTGTTTTTCTTCAAATTTTAATTATAAAATAATTTTCAACTTTAATAAGTAATTTATAATTTTAATTGTAAATTTTATTTCTTATTTTCTAATAAAATAAAATGAATCTTATTTTTATAAAGAATCCCGCACTAAGCTTATGGAAATTGGATCCCGGTCAAATGCGTCGAAATTTTGGTATGTTGTTTTTCTTGGTATTTCGATACAAAATTCTAACGGGCCGAATGTTCAAAAACCCATGGTTTTTAAGACACGTAGCATCAAAGTGTCGATTATTGACTCGTACTGAACTACACCAGTGTCTTAAAATAAGAGTGCATCTGCGGGCTCTCTTGTGTATCTGTTTTTTTATCCGAGAGTTGAGGGACGGCATGCGGATACATACCTGCGCTAGGCTCACCTAATTAGTCTTCCTAGTGTCCTGCGGCAGATTCTAGGCCTAAACCTCTACCTCCACCTCCTTGCTGCTTGCCCGCCGCTAGGCAGTATTTCACGGTGACGCTATTTTCTATCATCCGAACTCTTCTGGGTCTGTTCCTTCTTGCCATTGCTTTTTCTGGCTCGTAGCCTCGTCCCTGAATCTCGGTGCGTGTCTTTGAATGTACCTACGTGCGGTCACCTTCTATGTAGATGTATGTAACATTTGCTCTTCTTGTCAAAGCCGTCATTTTCTTTACGCTATCCTACCTTTTGTTATTTCTTATTGCTCTTCTATTCCACACAACGTAAATCTTTAAGAACTTCATCTGCGTAGGAACTTGTTGCTTGCCATGCTATCTCTGATATGAGCATGGATTCTATCAGGTTCCCTGGGGTAATTTTCTGTCCAATTTCAGCCTCCCATGTTCTGCGCGCCTCACTGAACTCACTGCGCGGGCACTCGAAGAATACGTGCTCAACATCCTCACCGACTCCTTCGCATGTTGGGCACTCAGATAAATCCTCATGTTCAAAACTATGAAGACATGCCCGAAAGCATCTGGGTCAGGTAGTAATGTACCTCTCCATGTGGGCGGTTGAGCCACGTGTCAACCTGTGGGATCAAACGATGTATCCACCTTCCGCTGTTAGATGTGTCCCATAGCAACTGCCATCAGCATCGGGTGTTGGTCTCTCATTTCTTCTTAATTCCGCTGTGCTCAGCATGGTCGATCCTTTTTGTCTGTATACTGTTCTTCTCTCTTCAGCTAGTATTCCTATAGGTAGCATCCGTGCAATGACGCAGACGACATCCTCAGATACCGTGAGGTAAGCGCCGACAACCTAGCGTAGAATGATGTCAACTTGCGCCAATAGTCGCTGACGGTGTAGATATCCGTGACGTCCCACGAGTAGCGATCTCTGAGTTCTACGATCGATGATGCCTCGTCTCTTGCAAACTTGGGTTCGTTCCCGCTGTTCATTAAGACCAAGTCTAATGTAGTCACCGCTGCAAGCATTAGTTTCCTTACTGCTCCAGTCGACTGCTCAGGTATTAGTCCTCAACTATTGTCACGGAAAAGTGCTGCTTCGCATCCGTAGTCAGACGATCTAGAAAGTCGGTAAACTCGTTCATAATCAAACTAGGTAGAGCGTAACAGCTGTAGAAATATATTTCGCCCAGCTTAGCTCTCACAAAACCATTTTCTGAACTGTTAACATTATACTGGAATATATAATTACCACACGACCAGGTAACGGCCTTCGCGCTGGCATCCACCTCCCAGAGCTGTATCCCCATATGCCTACGCACCGTCTGCGTGCGCAGGTCGTGTGCAGTCACAGTGATTAAGGTTGAGTTGCACTATCTTCATTTTGCACTATCATCTTTTGCTGACCACTTGTAGTTCATCTTTGTATGCTGGATATCTGATGCTACCTGCAACGTGTGCACAGTTCTTTATGCTGCCCTTTTTTAGTACAGAAAGCATACTTGGCCTTCTTCTTGCATTCAGCAATCTTGTGACCACATTTTACGCAGAGGTTGGATCGGACGATTAGACTTTTACATTTCCCGGGTGTCCTTACTCTTCTTATTCGGCAATTGACCCAGCCTATTCTGATCTTGCTTTTGGCCCTGGATTCCTCTGGTTCTGGGGTGCTGACGAATCTGGTTCTTCTTTATCCCTTTCACTTGCTGCCATTCTGCAGATTTGGCAAGCGGTCTTTTCTCAAATATTCGCGGTGCTGCTTCGTTCTCCCTCCGCTTCTTCTAACATCTAACGGTGTGGTAAGCCTTTTCCGTTTCTCCCTAGTGTTGTTTCTGGAATTCGGCGTTACTATTTTTTCTAACACCATTACTTCTGCCTTCATTGCCAGCATCTCATACGATGTCTGAGTGTACGACCGTGTTGCAGACGCCAGTGTTGCCATTGACTTTCGGTGTCGAAAGTCTGCATTTTATCTCCTCCAGCACCATCGTCTTCAGTCGATTGAACGCAGTACTTTTAGCGATTAACTTGCTTTTTATCTCCTTGTGTACATTCTGCTTTAATTGAATGAATTCATAGATCTCGGTGATAAGCCTTTCCATCCATTCCAACTCTTGCGTTTTTTTCGTCTTCCTGTTTGTCATCTGGTTAAATATTCTCAGCTTCTCTCATCTCACTTGCTTTTACGTTTGATACTACCATGCGTATTTCAATTATCAGCGCATCGTGCGTAAGACGGTGGGCCGAAATAGCAAAGAATGGGAATACCCTTCGGTTAGGTATTTCCACGTGTGGATGCACCTACCTATTTCCAGTACGTAGGACCTCGTTTTCGCTTTAGCAGTCCAAGATGTGATCACGACGAGTACCAAGAGCACCCGCGAGATATCGTTTTCTACTGGCTAAAAAAGATCGAAACTTCAGCAACAAAAGACGGGAAGCGCGAACGCTCCTGTCAAGAAAACCTTCATACCTCGCCAGACAGGGACAATTCAGCAGAAGTCGAGGTTCTATCCAAGGTCTCAATCAAGACAATGTCAATCACAGTCTTGCCGGACGCTTAGCCCTTTTCTAAAAATATTGGAATCAAATAACTTTCGATCAACCGTTCTAAAAATCGTTAGAGGATATAAAATTCCATTTTTTGAATCACCCGCATCGCCCTTATTTAAAGGAATCAAGGTTGAATAATTCTGATATTAAGGCCTGCGCATATGAGTTAAATCGTATGCTTCAAACGAGAGCAAGTATATGCGCGGATTCTATTTCTCAGCAGTTTCTGCCATATTCTTGAGTGGAAAAATCATCTGGTTTACAGAGGTTTCTCCTAAATATAATTCTTACATAAATGCTCCACATTCCTAAGTGGAAAATTTTAAAGTAGCAAAGAATTTTCTGTTGACAGGTTGTTAAATGGCGAACATATATCTCGAAGACGCATTTTTGTTAGTACCGATCTGTTTTTACATTTTTCGTTGCTTTTACAAAACTTCTGAAACCGATAGCCAACAATTTAAGAGAGCTAGATTTTTTATTGATTTACGCTCGCTGGCCGTTTCTCGCACGGCCTCTCCGCGATTCTCGCGACAACGATACGCGATTAGAAACGCTACGCTAACCCGCTGGCTACCACTTACTTTTCGAAGACAGCCCTCTCGGCTCTTCTCGGTTTCTTTGTCGCACGGCCTCTCGCTGCTCTTCTCGGCTTTTCGGATGGCTTCTTCCTAAACTTTCAGCGGCTTCCCCTCGTTTTGCCGATGAATGATGCAGATGCCACGCATTGCCAATTTCTGCTTCTGGATTTCCGCACAGTCTCTGCTTTTACAAACTTCACACAAACTCTCTACCACGATTTTAACCCTCTCTGCACAAAAGCCAACGCAACACTGCTCGATTACTTTATTTGCCAAAAACCTCTAACACGGGATCACCCTCTCTAATTGAAAGCCGGAGCAACACTGGCAAAGCGTTCACCCTTCCGCGACTAGATCGCCGGTCAATGGTAGCACCCGCCAGCGCCCTCTCCTCGCACGCTTAGGCTTTTCGCGCCTTTTCTCTTTTAACAATATTGTACAATATCTAATACTTCTACGCCTACAAATTTTTATACACATATTTATTCGCTTCTTTTAAATTTCTTTCTTTATCGGCTTATTTGTCGCACGCAATAATGAGTTCTTTCCATCTTCTTCCAGCTTGATTCTCGCACGGCGTAGTTGGCGCTGTCGTCTCGTCGCGGCTATCCTTCTCCTCGGCGAAAGGCATACAAGAAAACGATTCGCGAAATTAGAATTCGGTTATAATATTTATTTTTCTCTTCGGCGCAACAGAGTATTTTCTTGTGACAGCGAAATATCCGTCACAAACCACGCAAATGAAAGCTTATGAAAGTGCTTTTCCGATAAGTTAAGGGGGCAATCCCTGTAGAAGGGTAAAAAAATCGATTATTTTTTTTTTGCATAAAAAATTAGTTTGTACTTTCAAAAATATCGTCCAAAAGTTTTATAGCAAAATTCGGAGATCTATGGAAGTTATAGTTCGTGAACGCGGCTCATCTCGAAGCGAATCGCAAGCGCGCGTCAAAACCACCGAGCACTGGGAACGAATCATTGTTCCTTTCAAAATCGCGTTTGTATACATTGTCTGTTATTATAGTTTTATTATAATTAGATATTTCGT
>JAWWEO010000009.1:19613948-19628000 GCA_035582975.1 Ormyrus labotus | reverse complement strand
ATCAGGATTCGAACCCGAGCCCACTTGGGCAGCGTTGTATCAAGCAATTAAGACTAACGCCTTAACCACTTGAGCCACCGCGGCCCCGCCAGTTCCGAATCCGAACATGGGAGACTAGCGACATCTCCTTCAAGCGCTCGTAGGTAATAATCAAAGCTTACCGGAGTTCTCAGGGAAGGATCATGAAGATCCGGATATTTTCATTCAAGAGTGCGAAGACTCATTTAATAGGTTCGCGACCGAACAACACTCGCGCGTACGACTCGCTTCTCGTTCTCTTAAAGATGAAGCTGCTCGGTGGTACGCGACGTACAAAAGCCTAAATATAACGTGGCAAAAATTTTGCGAATTGTTGCGTACTCAATATGGATCGCAAAGTGTCCTAATGAAACTTTCCGCGAAATTATGCGGTCAACCGCAAACCGAAAAAAGAGAGTACGGGATTATTTTTAGAACAGCGTCATTTATTAGCGCGTCGTCTTTTTCCAAATTCAACGGAGCAACAAATAATGACTTTGTTAGTTGAAACATTACGCCCTTCTATAAAAAAATTTATGCGCTCGTCGAATTTTGCAACCGTGGAAGAATTGATTTCTCGGGCAACCCAAATCGATCAAGATGAACAGGAAGAACGTAATAATTGTCGGCGACAAACTTTGCCTTCTTCGATGCCCGCGGCTCAAAACTCAAATATGAAATCAAATATAAATTCCGATCGGCAGGGAACATTACCTCGTTGCCAGCTCTGTACGGGATATCATTGGAACCGTGATTGCCCGCGGAATCCGAATTGTCAGCAGACGGGAAACGGACGCGGGGAAACGGGAAATGCGGCGAACCCGGTCCCGAGAGCAGCCGCGCCTTAATTTCTACAGCATACATATCGTCATCGCTTGTAGATTTTTTGCCGATTGAAATAAACAATATTAAACTTACGGCTTTAATAGATTCGGCAGCAAGCGACTGCTTTGTAAATGCGAAAATTTTATCGTCGAACGAACCGCTTAAAAAAATTAATTACGTCGTTTATACCGCCCGTAATAACAACCCGATGCAAGCATTGTATGAGTGCGAACTGCCGGTAACCATAGGCGCGTACACTGATAAAATAAAATTTTTAATATGCGACGAACTAGGATCAGACGTGATTTTAGGAAAAACATGGTTAAAGGCACAACGCGTGGTTCATGATCACGATCTGGATTGCATTTATATCGGTGCTAATACGCGCCAACGAATATTTTTATCTCACGATAATAATGCACTGCATGCGATTACTCAGCCACCGACAGAATTTTTTAAAGACGTGCAGCACGGTTTTCCGTCAGAATACGCACCGGAGCTCGAAAGTATTTTGACCGAGTTCGCCGATATTTTTTCGGAACTGGTCCGTTGCGACAGACTTCGTACGTGTCGTTCGATATTGAGTTGACAGAAGAAAAACCTTTTCGTATTTCGCCGTACCGATACTCGGAAGAAAAGAAGAAAGCTATTAGGGAGCAAATCAGAGAGATGCTGGCCGACGGCATGATTGAACTTTCCGTGTCCGCTTATAGTTCGCCAATCGTTATGGCCCCGAAAAAAGACGGCGAATATAGATTTTGCGTTGACTATCGACGGTTAAACTCCGTTACTCAAAATACCGCGCAGAATTTACCAATAATAAATGAGGTCATTAAAGATATTGGTGATGCAAAAATCTTTACATCTTTAGATTTAAAGCAAGGATATTTGCAAGTTCCATTAAAGGAAAGTGCTAAACATTACATCGCTTGTTCAACACCCGACGGGGGAGTCTATCAGTGGCGCGTTATGTCCTTCGGGTTAAAAAATGCGCCTGGTTGTTTTAACAACTTTATCACGCAGGAAGTTTTATACGGTTACGTAAATGATTTTGTCCGGTCGTATCTCGACGATTTTGTAATATACTCGTCTACGTGGCAAGAGCACATTGTGCATCTTCGGAAAATTTTCGAAAGACTCCGGATTTACGAATTGACATGCTCGATAAAAAAATGTTTTTTCGGCCAACAGCGACTCGAATTTCTTGGCCACCAAATTACTAGTTCCGGGAATGAAGCAAAATTAGAGCATGTCCGTTCAATCCTTGAGTATCCCGTGCCAAAAAATCGTAAAACGTTAAGAGCCTTCCTCGGTGTTTGCGGTTGGTTACGCGAATATGTCGCCGATTTTGCTCAGATAGCTTCAGCGCTCACGGCACTCTTGTCAACCAAGAGCGCTTGGCATTGGACAGGCGAGGCCCAAAGAGCGTTTGAAGCTGTAAAAAAAGCTTTTAATACACCGCTTACATTACATCGCCCAATTTTCGGGAAACCGTTTGTATTACAAACCGACGCGTCTAAAGCCGGTATCGGGGCGGTACTTTTTCAAGTCGGATAGAATAGCGAGCGTCGAATCATCGCGTATGCTTCGGCCAAATTTACAAAAATAGAAAAAAAATACCATTCGAATGAGCAAGAATGCCTCGCCGTAATTTGGGCGCTACGAAAATTTAGGCATTATCTCGAAGACGGGAAATTTACTTTGCGAACCGATAACCGCGCTCTTACCTGGCTCAATAACATGAAAGACGAGAAAACTAAACTATATAGATGGGCGATGTTTTTGAAAAGTTTTAGCTTTGAAATTGAGCACGTCGCGGGAAAAACGAACGAATTGACAGACGCACTTGCACGCGAACCCGGAAATAAAATTTTCGTAAATACCGATCAATTTGAAGCGCTTCTTCCTCCAAAAAGGCGTAAAAACACACAAGTTGCTCACGTTGCGTCATTGCTGGCTCAGGATTTGCGCGAACAGGTGATCGACGCTCAGAGAAGTCAGGAATTCGATTTTCCATACGTCAAACGCTTCCTGCAGCCTAATCAGGAGTTGCAATCTAGCAATGACAGTTATTATATTTTTGAAAACGGTAGAGCACCGCGTCTTTTTGTACCTGATAACTGCCGAGAAAACGTAATTTTATATTTCCATAACGATTCGTTAGCTTGTCATCCCGGAGCGGACGAAACGTTTCGCGCAATAAGGGAGAATTATTTTTGGCCGCACATGCGTAGCGATGTACGTCATGTCATTAGCAATTGCGCTACTTGCCTTTTAAATAAACCGTCTAAGCCAATCAAGAAAGGTGTAGAACGTCCGCGCAAACCGTTCGCTCCGTGGGACACAGTTGCTCTAGATTTAACGGGCCCGTACCCGTGTACATCCCGCGGCAAGCGTTTTATTTTAGTTGTAACGGATATTATGTCGCGTTGGATCGAAGCATTCGCGGTTTCGAGTTCAGAATTAACGACAATTACACCGGTAATAGAAAACGAAGTTTTCAAGCGTTGGGGTTACCCGCGAGTTGTCTTAACGGATAATGCGCCACAATTCCGCGGTCCCGCTTGGGAAAAACACTGCAAAGCTTGGGGCGTGTTACCGTATAAAACACCTGCTTACCACCCCCAAGTAAATCCGACAGAGAGACGCAATCAAGAAATTAAAAAAATGCTTCGTATTAAAATAAATGGCCGAAATCAACGTCATTGGGATTCACAACTGCCCGACATTCTTTTTGCTACACGTCGGCGCGTTAACCGGATTACAGGACAATCGCCCAGCTACCTGCTTCTTGGGCGCAATCTGCCTCGTCCAGGAGAATGGATTTTCGACTTCGAGGAAGCAACCCAGGAACGCATTGAACAGGCAAAGCAGCGACAAAGCTCGGCCCTAACCCCCCCAGCCGACGACGAAGGAGGATTGCAAATCGGGGACCTTGTCCTTGCAAGAAATTTTGCACTTTCAAATGCAGCTGATGGTTTTAACGCCCAGCTCGCCCCACGCTGACTTGGGCCCTGCATAATACGCGAAAAATGCGGCGGTGACGTTTATGTTCTAAATCGTCCCGGGCAGGACAATATAAAACTGCACAGCAGTGCTCTGAAAAGAGTGCCACGGCAGGAACCGATCGACTCCGTCGACGCTCTTGACCTCACCCGGGAGAATTCGCCGAGCACGTTTTACGGAGCTGAAACAGTCAACAACAAGGAGATACCTGGAACCCCAGTATCGTCGCGCGACAGAGCGTCGTCTGCTCGCTGCGACTCACCAGCGGGAGGGCGCTCGCCAGTCCGTCAGACCGCCGCCGCGCTTCAACCCATTAGCACCGATCTCGCGGCTAACGCATATCAACCACGCAGGAGAGGTCGACCCACCAACCTAGAAGCTGCAAGACGGAGAGCTGAACGTTATCAACCGCCAAGGAACACCCGCTACTTCCTGCGATCTAGGCGTGATTAGTTCCTCGCGCAAGTGTCGTGTACCGAGGGAAAGCTTCAGTGTTTTGTGTGGGTGCGTTCAAGAAAAAAAGAGACGTTTTTACTATGTCAGAGAGACGGAGGCCACGCGGTAGACGCGACGCTAAAGTGCGCATCGCATTGGACATTTGTAAGCTCGCCCACAGACGTGGGGATCTTGAAAAGAAGAAGCGCGCCCTGGAAGCCATCTGCTTCATTTACGAGGTCGACCCTACAGAGCTGACGCGGCAGGGTATCGGAGGAAAGGCTAAAGGCAAGCCAGCGCTACAGGCTCCAGCGCAGGTGGAGATGGAGACTCCGCCCCGAACGCCGACCGAGGAAGGCACATCATCCGGGCGAGGCCAAGCCCGCAACGTAGATGACATCCTAGATGACATCGATCGGTTCCTCGACGAAGATTAATGAACGCTTCAGACAATGTTTAAAGAATTTCAGTTTTTATTTTATTTTGTTCAGTGAAAATTAATAGTTCGTTTCTTTTATTTAATAATTACTGTTTGTATTAGTCTTGTTTTATCGCGAGTGATATAATTACTATGGATATATACCAAAAGACTATAAAAATTTATTCAAGATTTAAAAAAAAAAAAGAAAAAAGACATTATTTATGTAATAAGATAATTGCTTTATTTTATATTAAATAAAAACATGACGAAAATACGGTAGAGCATCGATCGCGCCGGTTTAATTAGTTAATCCGCGTTTATAATATAATAATTGTAATAGTCGACTCATTTATTTCCAAATCCGGAAAAAAGTCGCTGTTCACGCGGGGAAATGACGTCCGCGAGGAAGATATCTTCCCGGAGTTATCCTTCCGAACGCCTTTTTCCCCGAACTCCTAGCTCGCGAGCGTCGCTTCCGCGTAGGAGTCGAGCGCCGGCACTTCAACTGAACGCGCTGAAGACCGGCGGCGGCTCAGAAGGGGGCTAAGCCAATCGCGAGTTGCGAGAGAGGCCACGTGATCTCTCCCACCATGGCAAAGACTGCCTTCGAACATCCGCGAGGAAGCGCTCCGCGCCACTCCGCATCGGACCTCCGGACTATACGGAACTCGACAGCTCCTACGGAATCACTTCGCACGGCCCCTCGTCCGTCGAGTGACTCCTAGCCAACCTGAAAACTTTAAGGCTCTGGGTGGACCTGCTGAGAGCGCCCTTCGCTCACCGGCAACAGGACCGCCCTTCACCCTCGCTCGGTGCGGATTTCTGAAATCCGCTCACGGCAGAAAGGGAGCCTGAGTATTTCTCGCGTCGGCGGAGCTTTCCGTCGCGCACGCGCCCGCTTAATTTTATCTTACATTTAAATTTCTTTAATTTTAGTTTTAATATTTAATTTTAGTTTTTTTTTGCACCTTGCTCTACCGCGTTTATTACAGATTAAATCATAATCTTGCATTTTGCGAATTTATTTCTCTTCCCGCCTCCATCCTAACGGAAGATAATTAACCGCGACCTAGCCGACGTCAAAATGGTCAAATTTCAAATATGGTATTCGATGATCCATTGCGCATGATGTGAGGTTATATTCTCCGTTGAAAGTTTAAAAACAGTCGACATCAACAAGCAATCTAACGGCAGAAACACTTGGGCCTCCCTTAAAAATGTCCACACGCCCCGCAAGTGCCGTGCATGGCGCGTCTCGCCCGGCCTTCATATAACATCCGGCGCGCCTTACTTCATTTCTACTCGGGTAGGGCCTCCGCTCTTCAGGCAAACTCTTTACCTGTGAGCTATTTATTTGTTTATGTCACTAAAATTATATGTAGGTTAAGAAGTGCGACAGTAGGGCCGACCTGGCATTATAACCTATCTATAATTTTAATGACATAAACAAATAAATAGCTCAGAGGTAAAGAGTTTGCCTGAAGAGCGGAGGCTCTGGACATATGTTGGATGATGTAGTTTAACAATACGTTGCCAAACTATTGCCAATTGGTTACTAATCTCTAACCTCTGTATTTCGCATATATTGCTAATAGCCTTTTCCAATATATTGCCCATATATTTGATTTTTGCGCGGGGTATTTCTCGAATCATCGGACAAAATGCATTCGAATTATGCGATACTCAGGCGGGTAATCAAGTGGGAACTTATAACTGCATTAATAATTTGCGCAAATATATTAACGCGATAGTTAGGCTCACCACGTTGAAAATCCGAATTGGTAAATGTAAGGCTAATAGTTAGATTAAATAATATGTTTATTGTACAATATATTGTACAAATAAAATACAATAGTTCAAACAATAATATAGTAATAACAGGAGAGAGAGCGTCGTCCTGCCCCGCTCTTTTATTTATATGTAGTCCTCCACCTCGGTACTAGTCATTACAGATTTACATACTCTGTACAGTGGGGTTATATAAACACAGACAAAAGCAGGACAAATTCGTGACCTTACATACTCCCACCTTATCAAATACTGGGTTGGACAAGTTTTCACAATACGAGAAAAAAACTATTTACATCACCGGTGATATTCAGTTATATACATAAATTATGTACACTATATTCATTGTAGTAAAGATAAATTTAAGTGCAGCTGAATTTATGAAACGCAAATTACAATCGCTTACATAGATTATTGGATCCACCCTCACACGAATTTACCTAACTACATTTATCTAACTTACTAGGAGAAGACACCACTTTTAGGTCACGGATTTCCTTGTAACTTCGGGATATGTTTTCTAATGTTAAAATATGAAGAAAGCCGCGTCCATTCGGTCTAACGCTCGATTTTTCAAAAGTTATGAGCTCTTTTACCAAAAATCTAAAAAAAATCGATTTTTGTTTAATCACTTATAACTTTTAAACGGTTAATTGTAAATTACTTTAACTCCCGGAATTTGAAAGGTGAGATCAAATCCTATCGATTAAAAACAATTTTGTCTAAAAATCTTTATTTGTTCCAAAGTTATAGTCAAAAAAGAATAACCGTTAAAATAAACTAAAATTATGTCAATGAACTTTTTATGCTATTTTAAAAATCATTCTTTGTTTGACTATAACTTTGGAACAAATAAATATTTTTAAACAAAATTGTTTTTAATCGGTAGGATTTGATCTCACCTTTCAAATGCCGGGAGTCAAAGTACTTTACAATTAATTGTTTAAAAGTTATAGGTGATTAAACAAAAATCGATTATTTTTAGATTTTCGGTTAAAGAGCTCATAACTTTTGAAAAATCGAGCGTTAGACTGAATGGACGCGGCTTTCTTCATATTTTAACATTAGAAAACATATCTCACAGTTACAAGGAAATCCTTACAAGGTGACCCAAAAGTGGTGTCCTCTCCTAGTAAATCTAATTCTGTGGCTTTCCGATCATTAAGATTACCGGACGAACTGCAGTCTGTAAAGACCTGGATAGAAGCATCAATCAAGAAGCTAATCAGAAGGAAGGCTGCTGCAAAGCTTCATTCTCGTCCAGCCAAGGAGACCTTAAAATCAATGTCATATAGAAACAGCAACGAAGGCGTGCTGTAACGAACACCAAGCCGTTGGATCCAGCCAGCAGCCAGAGAACTCAAGATTGGCTCAAGATAAATATAGTAATATAAGACATTACGAAACAAACTGTAATTGCTCTAATGAATAAATGACTGTCCACCTACATACATAAATCTATGTTCCTTTTCGCCACTTCCAAATATCACAAGTTTCTTTCGTGCAACAGGATTTTCCTCCACTTATGACTGGAGTTTTTTTCTGTCGTTCACCTTGAAATTTAATATAATAAATAATTATCTAACTAGGAGAGGACACCACTTTTGGGTCACGGATTTCCTTGTAACTGCGAGATATGTTTTCTAATGTTAAAATATGAAGAAAGCCGCGTCCATTCAGTCTAACGCTTGGTTATTCTTTTTTGACTATAACTTTGGAACAAATAAAGATTTTTAGACAAAATTGTTTTTAATCGATAGAATTTGATCTCACCTTTCAAATTCCGGGAGTTAAAGTAATTTACAATTAACCGTTTAAAAGTTATAAGTGATTAAACAAAAATCGATTTTTTTAGATTTTTGGTAAAAGAGCTCATAACTTTTGAAAAATCGAGCGTTAGACCGAATGGACGCAGCTTTCTTCATATTTTAACATTAGAAAACATCCCGAAGTTACAAGGAAATCCGTGACCCAAAAGTGGTGACTTCTCCTAGTAAGTCTCAGCAGAATCAAAGCAATTTAATTATTTCAGCTTTATACAATTCCTCATCCACTTCCTCATCTAGTCACTTTAGTTAATAAGAATTTATAGTTTATGTAAAGCGAACAAACAATAGTATTTTATTGCATTATTAGGTTTTTCATTTTTTCTCGGTATTTTTATTTTTTACGGGGTTCTTATTTTTCATGATTTTTTAAAACTTTGTTCATGGTGTTAAGAAAATGAGACTAAACAAAACGAGAAAAGTCCATCTTTTAATAATAATAAACTATCTTAAAACGTATAATCAGGTTTACGAATGCAGAAGTTGTGCAAAAGATAAAAAAGGATCTTCGAATAAGTCTTAAATCTATCAGAGGTAATTATAATTATAACATTTCATGAAAATTATTATTTTGACAAGCATTTTATTTAAAACTAAAAAATTTGCAAGCATATTCATTACAAAGAATTCTTTTCGGCAATTTATCTCAAACATACATAAAATATAAATTGCAAAATATAAATTCATATTCTTGAAAATTAAATTATATATTGATAATTTAGAACACATTTTGCTATTTTTCCGACTACTCATCAGAAAAAATATTTGAAATAGATAAATATTAAAAATCATTACTAATTTTTATAACTGAATTTATAATACCAGAAAATGAGTATATAACCCTTCTTCAATGATAGCTTTTTACGTCTATAGATTTAAAATAGTAAGTCTAATATGGAAATTGAACTTGACCGCTAATGACATTGAATGTAACACTTAAAGACAACGTGAATTACATAGAAAGTTTTTTTATAGAACTAAAAGTTTAAATTATATAACGAAAAAAAAAGGATAAAATAACTATTTCTTTTTTAAAATTAAAACAAAACATTTTTTTAACAGCTTGTAAATAGTAGTAAAGAAAAATTGAATATAAAGTGTATGTTTCTTTGAAATTTTCGTCTTAATTGAAAGTAACAACAAGCTAGATATATTTTATAGGTATATATTTATAGTCGCCTTTATCATAAAAGTACAATAATATCAAATCACGAGGACAAATATTCACATAGTGCGGATATTGGCTTTTAAGAGTATCGTAACAATTTGCAGTGGACAGTTTGTATTACTTTTATTTGGTAAATTTTTTTATTTTCTGCTTTTATAATCAACGACACAAAATGTAAATAACATTTCTTATTGAGATTTTTTTAAAGAAGCTTACAAAGAAAGAAAGAAATATGCAGAAAGGTTTTGATAGCTATCAAATATTTTTCGTAAATACGTAAAAAAATAAGTAACATTTTATAAGAACAAGGAATAATCATTCCTATATAATTTTTACCTCATTAAAAAAATGAATAACTATTTTATGATTATAAAATTCTGAGATGACTGTTAGATAACTTCATGTAATTTAAAAAATTTATTTCTATCTACTTTAGTCTACTGCATTGATAACTATCATTTTAACCTCGAAGAGCTTTATCATATCCTCTACTCGTACTTGCAAGAGATACGACAAAGCTCTTCGAGGCCATCGATCTGATTTCACTTCCAGAATTTTACAATAAAATACTGATTAGAATTAAAATTATGAATGTCCGCGGTGGAAGGACGAGAAAAGAAACACCAGTGAAGGGCGTTACTAATCAGGCACTTTTCTCTACTTATTTTCTTCGTCCATACGAATCTAATTCTTAATCGTTGATTTTTGAATATTTATGTTAAATTTTAGTTTTATTTTTAAATTTGAAATAGAAAACTTTTACGCAATATGCGGTAAAAATGGCAGTTTGCATACTGGCCGTAGAAATGCAAATTATGAAAATTATAATGAAATTTATTACCACCGCAATTTTAAATACTTGACATTAAAAAATGTTTTGTTTACATCATTTGTATACAACGCAAAAAACATTTTGGAAATACAGACTCGCTCACTCATACATACTTGTTTTCTCTGTACACCATATTTTTATTTTCTTATGTTTTAAAATACGTGCTTGCACCATTTTTCTCCGCGTTTTAATATTTAAGAAAAATTGGGTACGTGTTTATATGGCTAGATTTAAATCAATATTATGTTGGTCAATAGATTCTCTTGAGCGTATTTCTTTGTGTATATATATGTACGTATGTATTATGTAAAAATTTGTCAATTTTCTGTTCAGCCGGCACCTTTGACGAATGAAAGACTCTCTGGTTACAGCGATGATATAATATTCTATGTCATCAGCTCGGTTGTGTCATCAACGTCTATCTCGTCAAAAGGTTCCATTCTCACAGCCAGTTGTGTATAGCCCATGGCAAATTCTCGTCGATTTGAGAGCGTCTGAAAAGAAATAATAGAAATGCATAATTTTTTAAGTATTTAAGAAAGATTACCTAATAAGTGCATATTATGAATGAAATGGTAAAACATTTTAAAAGATGAAAATGAAGTATATTTAAGATTTCTTGATGATTTTAAATAACACTTCAAATAGGAAATACAAAATGCATCACTCAGATAAAATCTTGTTTTCGATTGTTACGCGTTTTGCTTCAAAGACAAATAGTCAGTTTGCATGATTAAAAAATTTTAACAGTTTATAGTATCTTTTGATTTATATTCAATTTTAATTAAAGCTAATAATAAAGGCTTAAGAAAATAATACTAAAACTGAGTGAAGAATTACTTTTTTAGTGCGTCACATTGTGGAATTGCGATTGGTAACTTTTGCGCAACTGCGCAAATGTACCTGAAGTGCGACGAATATTGTAGCGAATAATGCGATAGATGCCACGCAGATAGCAACAGCCAGAGTTGTAGCAGCTGTAATAGCAAAGTTTGTAGATTCATCTTTTATATCTAATTCCTTATCATTTTCTGATGCAGTATTTAGTGATGCTGTATCTATAGGCGAAAAATCCATTCCAGGAACTCTTCTTTTTCCGGCCGGAGAGCTGTTCCTGCAGCCACCTGTACACACGAATTTTAATTTAAACAATTTTAAGCACATACAATTTTTAATAATCATTATATCAAAGGGATTTTAATTACACTAATATATTATATTTTTTATATACTACATATAGTAACAAAGAATCATAAGTAATATTTGTGACGGGATTCTCTCGTCACGAGATAAAGAGTTATTATTATTTTGAAATACAATGAAATTAGTAAAAGATATTTAGTTTAAGAAAAAGTGAGTAGAGTTAAACTGAAAGAAGGTTTATTCCAGCGACAGAAAAAGTAGAAAAGTATGAGTGTTAGTATGAGTGAGAATGTAAATATAGCGTGGATGGATGTGTGACCGCGAGACGTAAACAGGCGACGAATCCGCGCCTGGAACGACTCGTAGCCGAGAGCACCAAAATTCGAAATAAAAGAGTTTTAAAAGAATTAGTTTTAACGGGATTTTAAGCGAGTAGAAAATTAGATTTAATTGACAGAATTAAGAAAATAGCACGAAGAGGATTAGTAGATCAGCGAAGAGAAAATTAATAAAGCAATATCTAAAAGGATTTGGAAAACATCAGCGAAGGAAAAAGAAAGAGAGAATCGTCAGTCATCAGCAGCGCCGACCGAGCAGCCGACGCGAAGCGGCGTCTTCGCTCGCACGACAGCGAGTGATGACGTCACGCTCGCTGCTCGGCTCACCAAGTCCAGCGGCGCTTGCGATTGATGAGTGCGAGAGAGAGCGCGCATGCCTCTATCTCGCTTGCTCGCAGTCTGTGAGCCTGCGCAACTCGCTGGCATACCTGCCATCGAGTGGAGGCGCTTAGAGGAGGGAGATCAAACGATCAAACCGATCTCCTCCACAGCAGAAATTTTAAGGCGCGCAGCCGCTTGCAGAACCTGCGATCAAGCGACATTTTTGAGTGTCGCGGCGCTGGTCAAGCGTGTCAAGTGGCGCTACGGTGACAAGAGTAGCGACACTTCCGACACGTGCGCCAGTCAATTAGCGACCAATTAACGACTGAATAATGAGGCTCAACGACCAATCATCAAGCGCCACGTCCAGCGCTGATGATGAAGAAGAAGGCCACCAGCGACGACGAACAAGCGGCCATTATCGGCCATTCGTTGCCTGATCGTCGCAGAGTGTGTATGGATAAAAATTCGTTGCTGTGATTGTATACGGAGTGGACGTGCGCCGAGCGAGAGTGTGTTTTGCAAAAGGAGTTTTGAGTGTAGCATCGAACAGAAGGAGGTACCAGCGTCGCTGTACCTGCACAAAGAGTAAAGTATCCAGTGATTTCCTTCTCGGCGGTATGTGTGATTATTTAGTGAATTTCGCGAGTGCTCTCGGCGCGAACGAGAAGGACGCGGATAGAAGTAGTTTTAGATAGCTCTGTTTTTGTATCCCAACGTTTTACGATAAATAAATCGCAGGGAGTTTTTTTAACATAGATCGCGTTTGAATTGACTTATTTTCCCCTGCGTCTCGTAAAATTTTCCCAGCGGTTATAACTTCGAATTTCAGGCGACGTCCGCAGCGTGGGTTTCGCACCATTTTCTTTCCGGGTGAGGAGTCTCGGCGGAATTCCCTCTGAGGAAAGAGGTCTCAGTTTTAAGGTGAGTTTTCGTAAAATAAATTCGGTGCAATGCGCACCTGGCGCTCAACAATTTAATTAAATTATAAAGGTAAGCACACGGTGGTGCGGCACTTTGTGGCGTAGAGAGGAAAGACCAAAGTACTACGTTACATATTATTTATTGTATTTAAATTAGTTATTTTCCTTTCTTCATTAAAAAAAAAGTGGTTTTATAGTTAATCGAATGTTCGAGCTCAGCTAACGCAGTTATTATAGTCCAATCAAATTAGACTTTTTTCGTGCAAAAATTAATAGTAGAATTCGGAGAGCACAGTCGTATAGAATACGATAATACAAGTCTACTGTTGAAAATGCTCTCGTTTCTGATGGGCGAATTGTTTATAATCATGGATTAAAGGTGCAAAAAACAGTTTTTTGCATTTTACGAAAGAACTGCTGCTCGGATGAAATTCAATGTATGGAAGAAGTTGTAGGTATTTTTAATCCCTACAAAAGTAGACAAGTTTTATGTCAATTGGTCAAGAATGGATTTTCATCGTTCGTGGCTCATTCTTTTTCTTTTCTTTTGTGATGGCGGCAAAAGTTTTGTTTAGCTTATTTGTTTCTGTTTTATCGCAAATTTTCAATTTTTGAAAAATTTAGCTATTCAAAAAATTGAAACGAAATAAATAAAACTTTAATACCTTTTAAACTAATACGTTTCACAAGCAGAAAAACTATACAGCTCTGAGCATGTAAAAGATCTATCTTTTCCCAAAATCTTAAGTAATTTGAAGTCTTTTTACTTCCGTAATCGTTTCCCCTAGAAAAGCATATTTTTTTCGGTTTTCACCTTTTTATCCAAAAACTAATTGACAAAATTAATTGGCTTGAAATTTTTATAGATTATAGCTATACATGTTCTTAATTACCAAAAATTTTTTCAGAGCAGTTGATAAATTCATTTAAGAACACAGCCACACAAAAAAAAAAAAATGTCAAAACCCACGGACCAGACCATATATACCTTATGTTTTTGAGGTCGCT
>JAWWEO010000009.1:19568741-19613848 GCA_035582975.1 Ormyrus labotus | reverse complement strand
GAATGATTAAATATTTCATTGGAAATATATGAATAAATATTTCATTGATTCAATGAAATTTTTTTCTCAGTGTAGAATCCTTGTTTTTTCACGATGAAAATTATCCGAAAATTCGATTGTATGTTGTTTTTCAAATATTCAGCACTAATCGAATGATACTGACTTAAATTTATTAAAATTTAATTACGAATTTCTTGTACTTGATTTTTAAAGAGATTATCGCGAAGGAAATTAACATTTCAGTTACATCAATCAGTTTTTTAATTGAACCGACTCATTTAATTATTATGAATGCCAATACCAAACGTTCCAACCAACGTCAAGTGACGAAAAGAAATTCTCTCGAAAAAGCCTCAAGTTTACCTTGATGGACAATTTGACGATGTTCTTGAGCACCTTCTCGGGCTGCTTCTTGTCGAGGTGCTGGCTGTTCCTGGCGGCGCGCTCCATCAGCCTGTAGAGATTGTCGAGCAGCGACGTGGTCGCGTCATCGATGAGCAGCGATCTGCCGGCGTTCGACGCTGCGAACCTGCCCAGCAGCTTCTTCTGGGCCCTGAGACCCAAGTCGCGGGCCCTGCTGCCGGAACTCTGCGTAACTGCGCCGCCACCCGGACCCGCCGGGTACACTCCACCACCTGTAGCCGCCGACTGCATCACTGTGAAGAGAGCGAGAGAAGGTTTTTTGTTACTCGGTGGTTAGCGATTTGTACTAATAAAGCCTTACGGTAAGTCTTGCAGGATGATTTTTTGTTGTATTTAAAAAGAAACATTTTTCACTGATTATTCTGTGGCCGTATTTTATTTTTGGAAAAGTATTTTCAAAATCTGACTTCGAATTTTAAAAGGTTAGGGGACACGTTTTACGTAGAAAAACAAATTGACTGCAATAAACAAATCCATCTACGAACTAATAGGTTCAAAAAAAAATCCAGAAAATAATTAGTCTGATTATAATTCGCGCTATTTTTTTAAGACATTATAAATATAGTAATTGTATTTATTTTGTAAGAATAGACAGTTTGACTGATAATCCTATCAATTTCTATTTGTTTAATATTTACTGCGATGTTTACAATATTGTAAAGCAGTCAAAAGGCAAAGTAAATGGTATTGATTGAAATGACCTTTCAAGCTTTTGTTTTAATTCATTTCACTTTGTTTTCTTTGCTTTAGTCACTTATTATTACTTTACATTTGAAATCAATACTGAATAGGATTTTTTAAATACAGAAATCGGATAAAAAAGATTTTCTAGAAATTGAGTTTACTTATTAATGCAAAAAAAGTAATCGAAGTAGACTTAAACCTATCATTTAGAATTTAATTAACTGAAAACTTGTTCAACAATTTTATTCAAGAATTTTTTGATTCTCGAAGTAAAAATTAAAAGGTAGTGATAAAAATAAATCAAAACGAAGTTGAATATGTACTTCTATTCGATAATCGGTATTTTCAATGATGAAAATTTAAATTTATTTCAAATTCTCGAAAACTATTGACTAATATTAATTTTTACAATATACGTATAAAAATGAGGGTACCTCGTAAAATACATATAATTATTAACTCGTGAGATCATAAAATATATATTATTTTTAGAGTCAGTTTAAGAAGAAAAGCCATAAATTATTTTTAATAATAACCTTTTCTTTCTATAAATTTTCTCATACCACATGTATTTCTGTCACCTTCAAACTATTTATTTTCCTTATTATAAGAACCATAAACCTTATTATTTTTATGTTTTAAAAGAATTACCTAAAATTATGTTACTTTTCGATTTATAGAACTAAAGAGATATGTAAGATAATTCGTATCTCGTTGTCTTTGTTATTGATTTATCGTGTATTGATTCACATCAATACATTAATCATATACATCAGAAAAATTTATGAGTCATTAATATTATTATCAATAAAAAAGACACGTATATATTCGATTCTTTATAAGAAAAGAATCTTATTGCATATAGGTACATAGTCTTTCTTAACATTCTTCTTATCTTGTTATATATTATTAGTCATCCAATATTAATTAATTATTTCGTGATTAGTTCAACGTCTATTGACTCTATTAGAAAACTTTATTAAAGAAAATTAAACGCGATTATCAAAGTAACGCACTGATTAATGCATTTCATACACTCTATATTAATTTTATGTATAGCTCAGAAACTAGGAAAATTGGATGAGTAAACTTGCTTTTAATGAATATTAAGTGTCTATCCAATATCAAATCCACATTACATTAAAGCAGATGCAGCAACTTTTCAAACTATTCAGCTCTTCTTCTTAAACCACTAAATTTAAATTTCGAAAGCATAAACTGACTAAATAATTATACATTCAACACCAGAAAGCTTAAAAAAAAAAAGTTAATGAAACGAAAATGAAAAATTATTACTCATAACGGTGACTCACCTCTCACCAGCCCGACCATCAACGCCTCTTTCCTCCTCAGAAATAGAAACTCAAATTTCTTCTACCTCTACTATCAGTACGTACAGTGATGTAACATTTAAACGTCACATACCGAAGTAGGTGCACGTACGAATCTTAAAGTAACGTAGATATGCAGCGGCAACAAAAGTAGACGCGAGCGTTGCATGCATAAAACGTCGAGTGCAAATAATAAGTCGAGAGTAACCGAGAGACCGAGTGTTCGTGTACAGCGTAAATGATAAGCGCCAGTGTGTGTATATCGACTCACCATCAAACATTGGGCAGACCGCAGTTTCCTCCGGGCAGATAACGAAATCAGAAACTAAATAATGGTGCTACGACGTCCAAAATTTAGGCTTAACTCAACTCAAGAAACTAAAAAAAAACATTGTAAAAATGGCTGATGAAACACGCTAAATCGTACATGGAAATAAAATATAAATTATAATAAACAATATATATGTGCAGGATGATAAAGTAAAATTTTCAAGTACTCGTTATAATATTCTCTGCGTCTGACTAGTCGCGACAATAATGATGCACATCACGGCCGGGCGGAGCGCACCTCGCGTCTATGTTTAATGAAACTGTAAGAGCGTTACACCGTAAGTGTTTCCCCGGAAAGAGCGATTGTTTCGAGAAACTTATTATTGAAATAGTTCAGCGAGGAAAGTATCTCGAAGCGTCGTATTAGCGAGGTCATTACCGAGAGGAGGTTAATATTTCTTTTTTTCCACCTCCTCCGGATACTCATTTATCTCTCTCTCTCTCTTTCAATCCGACTTCTCCCTCGGGCGCGAGTGTCAATCAACGTCTGAAGCATTGCTTTGTTGCTGGTAAAGAAAGGTAAACCGAGAGCGCTCTTACTTTCCCCTGATGCATCGCGGCCAATTATTTTGGCAAATATGTATACTCCTTTTTCGCGCAGAGAATATATGATACGAGTCGTGTTCAAAATTTTGCGCAGCCTTGCGGTTATTGGTTTAGATACATGAAATCGGCACCTGCGTAAATAAAGTCGTACGAGCAAACAGCGCGTGGAACATTTACAAGGATAGCAGATAATTCTGCGAAACTGGGATTAAAAACAATTGATTTTAGATTGAAGAAGCGGACAATTAATTTCTTTCGTTTAACAGATTTTCATAGCCTTTTCAAATTTTCGACCCGACTGCTTGCTCTAAAATACCTCTCGTAAAAGTCGTCTGGAGGCAATAAAGTTTTTACGGCATACTTGTACAATGGCTAATGTTATAGTTCAAAAAAACAAACATGACCGTATAGTATACTTCTATTCTTAAAAGCAAGCAATGCAGTCGAGGCATTTTTTCACCAAACAGTTTATCATCGTTCTCTCCGAACCAAAAGCGTCCGCCCAGTTTCGCAAAACTATATCCGCGGCCTCGGCAAATTGCCTCGTCTCCACGCGGTGCACCGTCGTTGCCTGCGAGAAGCGAAAAGGACACTATGCAGGACGACGAGGGATGCTACATATCGCGTATGCCTTTGTCGTACCTTGATTGCAGTCGCTCACGGCTACGAGGTGGTAGAGCAGCCAGCTCTGCAGTTCCATTACCGCCGTGCCCCACGCCACCTGGAATCACAAGCGCAGAAGCCGGTTAATGTTTATTAGAAAATCGACGAGGGTCGAGTTTATATTGCGCAATATCTGGGCCGCCTCCGAGGAGAGGGCGGTTTTTCAATGAGGGAGGGTGGAGGGTACATCGACGTAATTGCCAGTTAGTTTATGTAATCTTACTCTGCGCGTAGCGGATTAATCGAGTTTATGTTATTAACTTTTAGGAGTTTTTTTTAAAGTAATTTGAGTAATTTTAATGCATATGTAACTGTTGCGCTGTTGTTCAATGTTTAATTTGCAATAAAATCTTTTTACTGATGATTCTACATTGAATTTATTATTAAAGATTTCAGGTGTGATTAACTAATTATTCCGTGCCTTCCATATAGCTTCAACTAATTGGTTGGACGAGTTTTTTGATAACACATCTATTCAATCTATGTACGTTCGTGCAAGTTCGTATAAAGAAGTACACGATTAACGTAATAAGAAATTCTAATTTAAAAGAATATTAATTTAACGTTTTCGCTTAATTAAAAAGTGGTAAAGAATCTTTTAAAGAACATTAAAATTTACTGGATTTGACATTTTAATTAATCATTATTGTGCAAAGTAAAATATTTTAAAAATGTCAAAATAAAAATAAATACCATCAACCTTTCACTTCCACACTTTATTACGCGTAAAAAATCAAGGTAAATTCTCATAAGATTATTATACAGCGATAAAAAACATTAAAATATCGAAGCGACATACGAAAAATTTCGAAAAAATTTCACAAAGCCTCCAAGCTTTCCCTTTCGCAAAATATCGCACGAAACTAACGAGTTTACCTACCAAGAGGCGAGGCGACATTCGCGAAAAAAGATTACGACCGTATATGCATTATACATCGACAAACTTTAATTTGAGCGATAAGCATGGCGAAGGTGGTTTTTCCCTGATGGCAGTATAACGTGTAATGAGCCGCGTCACGGAAGATATCGATAACGCCATTGTGGCTTTGAAGGGTACAAACGCGATGTTATAAAGCGTAATTTGGGAAGGATTTTTCCCCGACTCGAATTCTAACGCGCATAATTTACACCAAACCCCCCCCCCCCCCC
This sequence comes from Ormyrus labotus, assembly GCA_035582975.1. NCBI lineage: Eukaryota > Metazoa > Arthropoda > Insecta > Hymenoptera > Ormyridae > Ormyrus > Ormyrus labotus. The sequence continues at coordinate 19,608,722 of JAWWEO010000009.1, read as the reverse complement.
CCCGGTTTATTCATATTTTGAGATAAGCGAATACAAAAAGGTTCGAATTTTTTATCGGGAGCTTTACCATATTTTAAAGAATTTACATGGCTATTTTTGTACTAAAAATTTTTGGTATATTTCGGTATCGGTAGACTATAGTTTTGAGAACATTTTCTGCCGTGAAAAACTGCAAAGTACTTTACTTTTCTCTAAAAATCTTGGACAAAGGACACATTTTCCACGAAAGTATACATTGACTTTTTACCTTTCTCACTGCATATGTACTTTGGATTTTAGGATACTGCGCAAAGGAGAGTATTAGACGACCTTGCAATTCGGTAGCGCAGTTAAAATAACTCTTCGGATATTTTTCGCGCGCAAAAGTATCTTCGCATTTTTACGGCACTCGTGCAGCATGTTCCGCCAAAACAGGAAGAGAGATAATTGAGGAGCGAAAAATTATTTCTGCCGCGATAAATATTTATCACGCGTTTCGCAGACACGAGAGATATATGTGTTGTTCCTTTTGTAAGCGAAACGCTCATCGCCACGGCTACAAAGAAATGTAGTACACGAAAACCGAAAGCACCAATAAAACTTTTCTGCCAGCAACAAAGGAAAAAAAATCTCCTTCTCGTCCCTTTCGAGAGCTCCGCCGAAAGCTCGGAATCGAGAGGCTCTCGCACCTTTTCGATCGTCTGCTGCCCTCGAAAATCAATGAGGCCGCTATCCTTCGCGCCTCTCTCGGCTTCTCGATCCTTCTCCTCGACTCGAGGCGACGACATCGTATCACCGCCCCCCCGGTCGAATTCTCGCTTCTTTATACGAGATCCTCGCGGCTATTTTCGTAAGCACAAGGGACCCTCTCTTGGCTGCTGCAAAAAGCCATGGCCACTTGACCCACTTCCCTCTCCGAGCCGGAGGAAAGTAAGTATTATAGCCTCTCGTCTTTCTGAATGGCAGCGACAGACTACCCTTTTTTTCCTCCCGAAGCCCTGTCGATGCTTAATGTCGCGACTGTCAGGTTCGAGTGTGTGTGTATGTGTGTGTGTGTGTGGAGCTTTTGTGAGGGAGAGCTGTGTAAAAATGTAGGTGCCTCTCGTCATCTTCTATTATGCGGCTAATGTCGAGAGCGGAGAGGGAGATAAGCGCGGAAAATTTATTTGTTCGGGGATTTTGGGTCCTCGAGAGGGCGGCTTGTCACGTGAGATACCGCGGCCTTTTCTTATTCCGCGCGCTACAAAGTATTACAAAAATTTCGAGGATTCAAGGAGACTTTGGAGATGCGGCTCAGATGTGGAAATATACCACGAAAGCTGTTTCCTTCGAGGAACGAATCGGAATATTCAATTGATAAGATATTTGTTGGGAATTCGGAGAAATTCTAGGGAAACTTTTATTAGAATATCCGTGTCCTTGAATTGAAAGGAGGAGCAGCTAGGAGGATTGAAAAACATTTTAAGATAAAAATAGAATTACGCGTGAATTTCATGATAATTGCTGCCCTTGAAAGAAACTATAACGATTACCCTCCATTTAATTGTCCGACTATTATTTAAACAATTACGAGATACTGGATAATTTACGCAAAATTACAAAAAGATGTTCACATTACAAACAGAAGTTTTGTTAAAACATTAATAATTCCTCAAAAAGTATTATGAAGATAATATGCTACACAAGGGGCTCAGAAAAGTGGAGGATTATTTTTGCGAGAATTTTCTTTCTTAATTTTTTCAGAGATTGCGAGGACTAATGAGGAGACATGTATTTTCAGGTTTACTTGTGTAAGCCAGTGAAGCACCTGTATATAACGCTGAAAGCGATGATGAAGCGCGCAGAAAGAAACAAATGTGCTTCTAATTTACGTTTACGAAAAGCAGGTCTAAAAAGTATGATGCATTGTTTAATCTACGACTTTATAAAAGAATAACAAGAAATGTTCAATTAACTTTTTCAGATAACAGTTCGCGGCCTTCAAAATACTTTTTGTATTATTTCGGTTTTTAGGTGCTTTTTGTTTCGTTGATTAGTGAGAAAAAATACAGTTTGGCAAAACAAAATATTGAAAAATGAAAGCGTACGTCTCATCAAAGTCAAATACGTATAATAAAGATTTTCGAAAGAAAACTTTTAAAAATTTATACTTCCAGAACTTTGAAGTAGCAAACTTTTCTAAATTACAATCCATTCTTAAGTAAAATTTTAATATTTACTTTTCTCCGATCGAAATTTATGATCCCCTAAGTTATTCTCACTTAAGTATTTTTTAAATTTCAAAAGCATTGAAATCAATAGTGCGATTTTTCATTTCAATAAAATATATCATTACATATTATAAAAAGTCTTCAACTTCTGTCATTACTTTATTTAAATTTTTAAGAAAAATTACATTAATTTACTTTGTGTAAATTTTATTTTAAAGTTTCAGGTAGCACTTAAAACAAGAAAACACGATTTACGCATCCCTTGAACTTCAAAATGAGCTTGCACACAGTTTGAGAACTTAATTAAACGAAACTGTTTTCCCAACTTTTTTGCGGATATATATAGCTCAAACTAGATTTACAGTCAACGGATTTAATATGAAACATTTTAATGATCAGGTAACTACTAACTAGTGTATATACTTACACCGACAGGTGCGAGTTATTATAAAATTAAAATCGATAAAATTAATTTCAAATTATTTTCGTTTCATGTAGGTAAATAAGCAGATATTCCAAAATTAAAATATATTCTCATTTTAAAGAAAGTTTGCGCATAATTATTAAATTGTATAGTATTAGAAATACACATTAATTAAAAGTATCAAAAAGTTTCAGATGAGAGTCTGAAATTATGATGGGCTCTTGAAAACTTTCTGGAAAAGCACGTAATTATGCCTTCTTTCCCCTCTCAATGATACTAAAAAAGCAAAAGAAGTTGTCGTACAAAAAGCAGGGTAACTTCGAGAACTCGAAAGGGAAAGTGAAAAGAAAATATATTTACGTCGAGGACGAAAGATATCTGCGTTTTCATAAGGGAATAAAAACTGGAGTAAGAAGGAAAATGTATTTTGTACAAAAAGAAGGTGAGCGGGGCTTAGGAATATATTTTTATCCCCTGAAGTGCGAACATTTATAACGGTTACAAGAATCGTCTAGAAAGTACTCGATTCTTAATAAAGATATATATTGCGCACTGCTGGAAAGTAGTAAATATAGTTAATGAATTCAAGCAAAGCGTGCTTAAATTACATCAGAGCAGGTATTTAATATTAACGCCTTCGAATTTAAATGCATTAAGATTGAATGCGTTTCAGTGCGAAATGTAAAGCAGATTGAAATACCCGTTTTCTCGAGAGATTGTGTCAACTTGCACTTTAAAAGCTCCGCTTGAAATTTACAAGCTTCCAGAGAGCAGCTAAAAATTTAACGACTTAGTAACAAACAGCCCCATTAAACAGAGCAAAATTACCGATGCGGAATATGCCAGGCAGTTATTTCCCAGAAGGTACATAAATTTCGGTCAGTCGGCGGTGGTGGGTACTCCGCATAATTCGAATAAATGAAATACACCTCGGCCTGCCGGCTCGCGCACGCAAACCGAAAGACAAGGAGAGAATGCCTTGCACAAGTGGCGCAATCCGCCTCGGTCGGCGAGCAAATGAGCTTTTATCGCCCAGCGGCCGCCTCGGCTTCCGGTGGCGCGAAAAACCGAAATCCGCACCTTAGTCCTCTCCGCCCTCGCTTGGAATTCCGCCTGTGTACTCCCTCGGCGAGTGAGAGAGGGGTATAAAGCTCGCGCGCGTGCTGAGCGCCGTCGGCAGTCGGATCGATTTGTAAGGAGCGTCAAGGCGAGCCAGAGACTCTCGTTCCCGCTCTCGCTATATCGCGCGCGCGCGTATATACACCTATACGCGTGATTGATGATAACGCGAAAAAGGAGCATCGGGAGCTCGGCGACGACGAGCGGCCGACCGGTTCGCGGACGGTAATAACGAGATTCCAAAGGCGGCGGGTTTGCGCGGCTTTTTCAACGGCGACTCTTGTCCTTTTTCGAGAAGATTTGCATGTCCCGGGCATTGGCTTGTTTAGCGCTGCCGAAGAAAGCCAATTGACACACGGAGAGGAGGATCTCTATGTGCTAAGCCGAGAGCGAGTCGCTTTGTAAAGAGAGCCGGAAGCTCTGGGAGATCTCGCCTTTATTCGCCGCTGTTTCTCAACGAGGGTTACTTGGATTTTAGCGGAGCGGAAATTGAGATTAGTAAAGGTCGCGCGAATGCTAAATGAGAAAGGCTTTCGCGCGTGCTTTCTGTGATCGATATGAAATCTGCGCTGTAATTCTATTTGAATATTTTCGGAATGAATTAAAGCGCGGTGCTCACGATTCTCGTTCGTTAATAATGCTCGTAAATCAATATTCAGACGTTCTTTCGTGTGAACATTCATTTATTATGAATTTCAGATTGACCGGAGATTCCAATGTGATTATATAGGGGCGGGTCAAATTTTTTTATTCCATTATTTCTTTGATTTCCTGAGGTAGAAATAGTTTTCCAAGATGTATCTCTAAAATTAATCTAAAATTAATATATCCTTTAAACGATTCATACAATATGTCAAAAAAAGAATGAAAAAGTCTTTCATTGACGTAAAATAGAAAGGTTCACCGAAAATGAAATTTCATACGGCAGAAAATTCTAAAAAAAAGTAAACAATAGAATGATTTATTTTACGATACTTTTAATTGTACTCTAAAAAGTCTAAGATGTATCTTTTAAATTTTGCAGAGTACTGCAGAAAATGTTTAACCTTCCCTTAACGGCCATCACAAAGTGAAGGTAAATGGACGACTACATGATTAGTTTAAATCAATAACCTAGAGTAGCTCGGTAATGTACTTTAGGTACGAAGCCGCAAACTCGTGCTTTTGATTAGAATTTTAACAATGTTAATTTCGATTAAAGTAAACGATGAAATTATCAATGCATGAGAATTCCATGTAATAATTTAATTTTTTGAATTCATTGCAATAAAGAAATAGTTTTGTTTTATTATTTTATAGAATTTTAAACATTATTTACAGTTTAGTTTAAAGAAAACTACTTGTTCCTACTTTTTGTTGTTTTAAAGAATTTTCTTAGTGTTCTCCTCTAAACTGTTAAATGTTTTCAGCAAAAACGAAGGTATCGTAAATTACGAGAGCGAAAGAGAAAATATTTGCAAAGTAACGCAGTTTATGATGGATATGTTGTTGATTGATGAGCCAATTTCTCGGCTTGAAATGTTTTTACCGATGAGAGTTTGTTTTTGTAACTACTTACTTGCTAAGCTTTATTTGCGGAGATAAGGTCTTTGATCGGGATTATTTATAGACACAGATTCTAATCGATTCTGTGCTCGAGATATTGCCGTTTAAAGTAAACACTGCATGTGAATTTTAAGATTCACGCTACTTTCATTTATAAGAAATAAAATATAAATGTGTACATGAATGTAAAAATAATCAAAGCAGCGATTTTATATTAATCTTTTATCGTTCAACTGTTTTGGATTAATTAAAAGGTATATCAAGTATATTGTGCGTTTTTTCTAGAAAAAATTCAATATCAATAACCCTTTATTAATTGAGTAATGTTCATTTATTTAATCCGAAACTCATTTCATCGTAATTGCTTTGCAAACTTCCGTTTGACGAAGAAATTAAATATTTGAATAAATCAAATTAATCGCAAGGTAAACTAAGAATTTATAACTGAAAACTGGGGCATAAAATACGCGATACCTTTCAGTCGGCGCAGCGATATTAGAATATGATACTCGTCCTCTTTCAGTGCGGCTGGAAAAATTAAAAAAGTTATTGGGATTTGAAAAGTTTAAAAAGTAATAACGCGCGGCGTCCCCGATGATGAATTATACTCGAAAGTATCGGAAACCGTTGCAGTAAAGCTAACGCAGGCATACTAATTCAATTTTCATCCTAAGAAGATTAACTCTTTTAAATTTTACCTTACAACGAAGTTTATTACAGCGAGTATTTCAAAGCTCATCCGCAGTTTTATCAATCAACTCGAACAGAATTTAGAGGGTAAAATAACACTAAATCTAATCCATCGACACGAGCGTTTCACCAAGCAATGCTACACCGACACTTCACTCAGTCTCGCAACGAACTCGCTGCTGCAAAAACTTTTAACTTCACTTCACGACACAAGAACGAAATTCGAACTGCACGCCGCGTCTGCGGAGCACCCAACGGACGGACCGAATTTTCCGAAGTGCGCGCAGCGAAACGAGTGCAGCGCGGCAAAGCCGCGTCGAAGGACCGGCCCTGCGTCCCCCCCGACGATATATCCCGCCCTTCGACCGTTTCACAGGGGACGCGTGCAGCTGTTGCGCCCGGCTTTCTTATATACCCGCTCGCTCGCTTTTCGTCTGCGCTTCGAGCGCGCGGCGAGAGGTTCTTTAAATGCCAGATGCCGCGGTGAGCCTCTGCTTTTCAGGTGTTAACGTCACCTTGACTAAATAATAATGAGAGGGATCTGCTTGTATTAAATAAAAGTCTACTGTGTATTAAGATAAGACAAATGTATTGTGAACGCAGTAATTCAGTATCAAAATTCACAAAGTTTGAACTTTAAGTTTGAACAATATTGGCTTACAGCGAGATGTTTGCTAATTAAGGGCGGGTTTTCGTTTCTTCTTGTTCTCGTTTATTTATGTCTTTTGAACGCGCAAATAATGAAGGAGCATCTGGAATTATTGGCTTTTCACGAACATCGCGAGCCTTTATAATTAAGACGAGAGCAGTGAATTTTGTAGATTAACGAGAACTAGTTCATTCCAGGTAAAGTGCTCCAAATATCAAGGACGTTCGGAGTATATAAGCAATCGAAATTCGCTCGAAAACAATAATAACAGTTTTATCAAGTGCTTCCTTAATTAGCATTTCCGTGCCGACTGAGAATAATTTCTGGACTTGAGTAAAGAAACAATAATTTTATTATGCGATGTCTTGAACTATGAATAATTTACCTAATTAAACAGTATACATTTCAAGCAATTTATATAAAAGTCAAACTTTTATTATAAAATTGTCTTACTTGAATAAAATTTAAATAAAAAAATTAAAAATCACTTTACTTTAACGAAAAAAGCATTTTCAAAAAAAAAAGGATGTATTTTTAAGACGAAGAATCACGTCCTCGTCCATTTACTTTCTTTTGAACTTACTTTTTATCACTTTTTATTTCGAATCCTTTCTTTCCCTCTAGATATAAGTACACATCGTCTTCTTTACTTTAACTTTTCTACCTTCTTTTGCGTTTGTTTCCGCTCCTTTTTCATTATTTTTATATACTTTTCGTTTTCTCCAATTATTTTTATAATCACCTCGTCCTTACTTTTCTCTTTCTCCGGCTTTTTTTCGCTCTTTTTAATCTTTCATTTTTCCCCTTTCGTAAAGCGGTGAATCACTTTATAAGATTTTTATGAAATCTTTCGTGGAATCAAATGTCCCAGTTTGTCGGAGCGCTGAAATGCCGTTAAGTAAAGACAAAAGTCAATTAATCGATTATTGAATGTCATGTCAGGGACTACTCGTTACTTCCTAGAGCAAATATTATTTCAGAGCTTCGATACTACTCAATAAGTGGGAGATAAGAGAATTACTATATATTATCAATTAAAAATCAGTTCTAATTAATCGTTGCCGTTATATACTACATGTTTTTAATAAACGCTTCCAAGATACTATTAACGAAAAAAAGACTAAAACACTATATTTAACAGGATGTATAAAAAAAGTGAATTTCCGAGACACCTCGTCCAATCAGCACACATCCGCCGCCAAACCCTCCCATCGGCAGGCGGAAAAACCAGCACTTATCTCTCCTCGACGAGTCGATCGCCGATACCCTGCCAGTCGGCAAAGAGGCAGAAAAGAGAAGCAGTTTCCATTCGCTTCGTCTCCCTTGAATTTCCCCGACAGGCGCCGGCAGCTCGATGCAGCTGCCGCCGCCTCGATCGTCGACACTTTTCCGCCGCGGGCTGCATCTGCCATCGTGCCTGCATTCCTCCGCTCGGCCGTCCTGCTTAACTCCGATCTAGGCGTCGGCGCCCACGTGCCGCGCGCGCAAGCGACATTGCGAAATTTCGAGGAGGATTCGCTGCGGCGGCGGCGGCGGCGGCGACGTTGCTGGGTTATCGCGTCGTGGGTGTGTCGCGCCGCCATGAGGTCGAGTCTTCGCGGCCCACGGGAGAGTCAAGGATGAAGGCTCTCCGCCGAGAGGCGCTTCTGTTTACTGTTGTCGACAGCGAGACGAGGGCGGCTTCTTTTGCGGATTTTCAGGCGCCTGCTTTTTTCTTTACGCTTTCGGAAGGTGATTACAGATTTTTTAAGCGGCGCAGCGAGAGGAGTTGTTTTTCTGGCGCGGAGAAGTTTTATATATGATTTGAAGGCTGCTTCAATTATAACTGCGGCGCTGTACGAGTTTATAGAGTTTGAAAATTTAATCAAACGATCATTATTTTTAGATTGCGCTTTTATTTTTTTTGAGAAGTCTTTGTTCGAATCTTTTCCTTGACACCGGTAAAATAATCACGCACAATTTATAATTGAGAATATATTTTTATGCTCCGCTTTCTGTCTTTTTCCACGATCGAAGCCGATGCAATTCTGCATACCTAATAAAGTGCATGGGCAAGTCTCATTAAATTTATTGATTTATATGCCCGGCTCTAATAGATTATGCAGTCGCCATTATCGAGAACTGCCCGAACGACAGGAATTAGTATTCAATTCGGTAATGCACAGCGCTAATGGGCAAACGTATACAATAAGTAATCACCTGGATATTTAAGCAAAACTTATGGAAAACTGCCGAAATTATCATAGACCGACGAGCTACTATTTTGAAGCAATCTAATAAATTTGAATAAAACTGAATAAACGCGCGGTAAATATTTATTTTTGTAACGACTTAGCATTTCCAACCGCGCGAGAAAAGCCCGTATAGTCGATATTTTTTGCCGCGATAGGCCGCTGGGTCCCGGGTCAAAGTAAAACTCCGATTTCCACGTGAAATATTCCCTCCGCTTATTCGGTATAGTCTGAATAAAACTTTTTTATTTCGCTCGTGTGTATACATATTTTTTTTACACAAAACTTTCCAAGCGCAAGTCGAAAAGTTCCGTCGAGATTTCGCGCGGCAACAAATAGTTTTGAACTTTCGATTTACGGAAAAAATTCAAGAAATAAAGATTTTGCAACGTAAACGCAGATTCGATTCGGGTAAGTCAATAAAAATATTTGATTCGACGTTCAAGAGGAATTCCGCCAGAAATTTCTAAGCATTATACGTGGATTGAGCGCCACGATCAAACAAGTTAAAGGCAGAAACGAGCTTTCAATTGCAATATCCCGGCAGTTAGCGATACGGAGCATGAAAATTAATCCAATGAAAAGCATAGAGTTAATTTTTCAAGCCGTTGGGCTCTAACTTGAAAATGACTACTCGAATTGAGCTCCTTTACCGCTCGAATGCAATAGTACCTATTTTTCTCTAAATTTCGACCCAGATATCTATTCATTCACGAAGGTCGCTCTCTTCATTATACTGGCCGAATGAGGCTCTTCATGCGTTCTCTCGAATAGTCATTGCCAATGCATTAAGTATCGATCCCCCATCGGGTAAACATTCATCGAATTCCATCGGAAATTTTCAAGGATACCGCCTTGATTCAACATCGAGCTTCCGGGCGATATTTTTCGACCGTATATCTGGTCGGAACATTCAATAACCTCGCAGCTGCTCTCTGGTTTTTTTCCACCTGCTTTCTGCGCATCACTAATATTATACGAGAAACGTTACAAAACCTTATATAAACGATTACTTTATTAATTTGTAGACAAATCGAAGGCCCGAAAGTTATTTGGATTTCTAGGGTGGAGAGCGCGAATGATCAATTACTCCAAGTATAAAATAGAATACAACGCGTCAAGGCTGCCGTTCTGGATTTTGCGATGAAATGCGCGCGGGAAACTAATGGTTGCGTCCTTTAAACTGTTATAATATTTCAATTCAATTGTGGGAAGCAAATTGCTCTTCTGGTCGGCGATTAAATGGGCTAAATATCGCATCTGGCATTGTTTGATGGAAGCATTAATTAACGCGCGCATAAGCGCGCTCGTTTGCAAGATGTTAAAAGTTTACAGCGAATACTTTATAATAAAACTATGCGCGGCTATTAAATAATTCATAAAATCAAGCTACTCTAACGAGTTATCGCGAAATACGAATTCAACAAGTCCAGCACTTCTACAACGAAATAAAAGCCTCCCGCATAATTAAACATCCAGGCATCAGCCGGGCGTGAAACTCGCCTCGCGCGTCATTTCACAAATCCCGCTATATAAGCGTTCGGAGTTAAAACCGCATTACTCCTCGTCGGGGCATCGAATTAAATCAACCGCCTGATTGAGTTAAAAAAAAAAAAAAAAAAACCAGAAAAGAAAAGAAGCCAAAACTCGTCGCGAAAAAAAGTGCGCCTCGCAGCTCCTAAGCCCCCAATTAGCCGCGCGAGTTTCCCATTTGCATTCACCGCTCGCGCGGCGTGTAATAACGGCGCTCTTTGCAGGCCGGTCGCATGACTCGCAGTTACGTAAATAGTGAAAAGTTGCGCGAACGAACGAACGGGAAGCGACTGAGCGTATAACCGACGGCGGATTAATCATCGCGCGCGGGAAAGAGAAAAAGAGAGAGAGAGCTCGTATTTTTTCGCGGATATAACGTACATATTGCAGAGGATGGATTACTCCGCGGGCCATCGACGCGACTCCGGCGATATTGCAAATATTTTATGCGGACTGAAGAGGAATGTGCATTTTGTGCGTCCGCTGCTGTTTTACGGGGAAGGAGTTGCGAGGAGAGGGGAATTCGCGGTTTTCTTTACATTTTCCGTAATTTCTGCTGTTTATTTTTTTGCGGAATCTATTTTATCAAGACGCAGGGTCTAATGTTATTATGAGTGAACCGTATTACGGCGCTTGGAAAGCTTTTATCGGGAAAAGAAATCTGCAGCGTGTATAATGCGGAGCTGGTTTTCTCGTTCAATGGATACTTTGTATTATTAAAATTTAATATTCACGCAGTATAAGGTAGCGGGAATAATTACTTTTATCAAAGCATCGGTATTATGAATATTCTGAATACTTTTCTAAATTTAAACATAAATTAGAAAATTCGTGTAATATCAAGAAAATGCTAATAATCTTTTCTAAAAATATATACATTTTTCTGCAAAGAATACTTATCTATGAAGATGCTTTACATCTTTTATCATTCTTAATTCAGAAAGCGAAAACTAAAGCTTCTACAAAGTAAGAAGTGTTTTCTTAAAATGAAACCTTCGCGTTCAATTTGCATCTTCCGCGCTTGTAAAAGTAAGGCGGTGTTATTAGTACTTTCAACATAGAGTTCACTCTCCACTACCCAGTTAAAACATCTCTCTCTCTCTCACTCAGCATATCGAACATCAACAAAACGCAACCTCCTTCCTCGATCCCCGCGAAATCCCACAAGGCGGGCGCGCCTAACTTTGTAACGGCTCCTCGGGTTTAAAGTACCCGCAACCGCCTCCGGCGGTCCGAAAGCAAAAAAAAACGTTGCGTCCTCACATACATATAGGAAAAGGAACGAGCGACGCGTGGCTGCGTGCCGGCAGTTGCGCGAGGAGAAACCGCCTTTGCTGCCTGCCTGCCGTCTCCTTTGTACGCGCTCGGCGTCGACGACGACGACGAGGGAACAGCTGCGCGCGCGCGTATGTGCATTATAAAACGTACCCCGTCTCATCCGCGCGCCGGCACTTACACGCGAAAGCGGTGGGTATATACGTGGAGATCGACGGATTATATGCCGCGGGAGAGAGTTCTCAGACGAGGCCTGCGTGCTAGGCGAACGTCGAGATTTTGTTCGAGATGTCGGGGAAGATGTGTTCTTTCCGTTTATAATATGCGTCACCGCGGTCTTGAGTGTGAGCGAGCGGGATTCATTCGGCGCGTGAATGACTCTTTGAGAGGAGCTGCGATCTGGTCTTCTAAAGTTGGAAGGCGCGTCACCGATTGATATTAAGAGTAATTTCGAATCAAATTTTATTAGAAAATTTTACTGCTTTGTCGGACTTGTGAGAAAAGTAAATTCCCGGGAATTTCATATTGTTGCGTGAATCATTTATTAATCTTTTATCTGGCATGCGAATGTTATTTACTCTAACAAAAGTGTATTCCAACCCTTCGTAAGTAACGAGCATCTGTTTGTTTGCCAAGGGATTCCTTTGTTATCGCGAAAGCTAGAATTTCAAACGACAACATAATTGCGCAACCAAAGTAGATTATCCAGTTACGTGTACGCACAGATTTTCATTACATATTTGGTTATATACTTCAATAAACCTACACTATCACGAGCTTCCGTTTTCAATATTATTACAACACGCTTCACATCCGCCGATGCCAAATCCGCTCTATGTATTCATTATCGTCAAGCAATCGCGCGATGATCCGAATCCCGGTGACAAAAAAAAATTTCGGAAAACGAATCCAATCTCCCGCGTATGAAAACGGGATCGCCCAGAGCCGCCGCTTCAATCGACAGCTGCCGCGAGACGGGAGGGGGAGCATCAATTTTTTTCAAAGGCAGCAGCAGCAGCAGCAGCAGCAGCTCGCACAGGCCTGGCTCGGCGTCGTTCAATTATAAAAGGCCGGCTTTGACCTGCCTTTTCGCGCTTTTTATCCCGCTCGCTCGCTCGCAGCTCTCCTCTGTGCCGCTTGATCTTTTTTCGCGGCTCTTGCGCGCCCGATTTCTGGCTGACCTGATTTCATTGATCCTAATGAGGCTACTTTTTACGGCTGGGTTTTCCTCTCTTTTTTCGAGGGTGAAACCGCGCCGAGAGAAACGAGTTTCGCGCGCCGCGTCGGTTGTCAGAGAGAAGCTCTCGATGTTATGCGCGTTTATCGGAAACGCGTTTATGTTCGTATTGTCATAAGCGGGTCGTTTGAGATTTGGAAAAGAGCTGATGTCGCTTGCGGTTTGATTTTTGGATGGGAGAAAATTTTTAATCGTTTTAATGCTGCAAATACTTTTAAATAATTTAGTGAGGGATTTATTATTTTACGAAAGAAAAAATTAAATTACTCAAGTCAGAAATAACTTACTTTGAAGGTTCTCTGCGTTTAAACGGATTCATTTTAATAACAAACGATCCAACAATAATTAAAAGTAGACTTTTAAGCTGCAAAAAATTTAATTGACATTAATGAAAGTTCTAATCAGTCTACGTTTGCCAGTAATTGTTCTGTATTGGATTTAATTAACCTTACTTAAAGCTTCTTGAAATTGGCACAATAAAAATTTCATCTCCTTTAATTTTCATTTTCATTTTTACATCTAAGAACTGTTAAAAATAAACGTCAAACCAATTTCGTTAAACATTCGACTCAAAGCTTTTTATTTCAATATACTTTACAAATAAAAAATAATAAAAGCCAAGTGAGAGCACTACATTTTATGGGTTTCGTTGGAAAAGTTTCGAAAAGCATTGCGACCGAATGTATGTGGCCAATTTAAACGCGCATTTTTTCCACAGCCGCAGCAAAAAGCTTTTCTCGTATAATAGAGAAAACTTCGCCAATATAAAACGCTCAAACTTTGATGAACGCCACGGTAAATTTACCTGCGCAGATAGTCTTTAAGGTGTCAGGACAATGTTTCAAATGACTTGACTCGAGAGCTGAATGGGATTTGAAATAGTACTTCACGTTTTCTAAAATTTTAAACTTTGCCAATTAATTATAAACGCGCGTGTTAAAATTTAAAGCAATTCAAGCGTATTAAAAATGTATTTTAGTATTCCTCGATAGAAATTAATTTATTAGGTAACATTTATTATAGGTTCCAGAAACACATATATAAAAAAGCTCAGTTTTTAAAAAACAAGTAAAAAGACCGATAAATCAATGCGAATACTGAAAAAAAACTGTACAGCCATATTTAAATCCAGCGGAGCTTGAAATTACAGTCAGTGCAACGAAATTCCTTGAAAACTACTCTTCCTGAAAGTCGCATACTTGTTTAATAGACACTTTGATCAATCATTCCGTCAGATAGTTCAAAACTTTTGAAATCGTTCAAGCAAGCAAAGGATAAGACTGGAACGATTTGATTAATGCTTAAGCAAAGTATCTTTCGACAATTACACTTGCCTGCAATCGGCTAAATTTAAATGAGATCCGAAGACTCAGCAATTGAGACGGGAAAATCAATAATTAGGAGCAATAGAAAAGTTCTGCAGATTAAACGAGAAATCCTAATTAAAAGTTTGGACGAACTTTTGGCGCTTCAATAAATTTTTCTTCAATTATCCCGAACAAACAGCCTTTCGCAATAAAAAAAAAAAATAAAAAAAAATTACTCCCACCTACACGAATTCTTTACACTTCTCATCAATCACAGCAGCTTCCTCCCTACTTCAAATCCAAGACACCCAAGCAGGAAGGCTTAGCTTGGACGTCCCATCAGCAAGTCAGTCCATCCCTCCGACCCACGAAAATATTCATGCGCCAACAGGGGAGCAGCTGTCGAGCGGCGATCAAAGATTCGGCGAGTTTCGGCCTCCCACGCGCGCAAACACACCGTCACCGAAGCCAATGAGCCGACTTGTTGCTCTCGCGGCCGCTCGAACACGCGGCTCAATCACTTATTAATTGCGCCCGACGACGCAGCGCGTGGGCGGACCGTAAGGGACTTACGCCCGGAAGGGAGCTGCGGGTGAGCTTTCCGCGGAGGCTAAGCGAATCGAGGTGGGTTATTGGCGAGAAGGCTCCGCGCGACTGAATTTTGTATGGATGACGAGAATGGAAAGGCACCGGCGAGCGAGTTGGAACGAGAGTTGTGACGTCTGTTAGGAGGTCTTTTAGGAACTTTTTTCTGGTTTGATTAGTGCTCGTAATCGTTGTATTTTAAGGGAGTAAAATAATATTGCAATAGGAATCACGTCACGAAAAGCTTTTGTTTTTGTTAGATCGGCAGATACGAATTTTTATGTAGTAAGTTTTCAAAAAGTAAAGCATTTAAAATGTAATACGAGATTTATAAAAAGTAAATTTAAGGTTTTCAGAAAACCATGGCAACTGAATAAAAAGCTGTACATTGTTTGATTTAACCTGTTTAGTATCTTTCATTTGTTATAGAATAAAAGTAAATAAATCCTTGACACGCGGAATAAAAAGCGATATTTCGAGGTAAAGCAAAACAAGCCTTTTCAGGATTTAAATGCGCAACGTATTTATTTCGATCGATGTATCGTATACGAGCTTTAAAGTTTTTTCGAGCAAAAGCTCTGTTGTAAAAAGTTGACAACATTAATATTCATCCAAAAATAATAATAACTTTGTTGCAGACTTTACGTAAACAACTTTTTTTTTTCGAAAATTTACCGTTTACTGCACAATACCAAAGCTCCCGGCAATATCTCCAAATTACCCTAAGCGAGCGAACAATTCGCAGGCAACTCGCGCACCTCAACGACAGCCAATTACTTTTAATTAAAACCCTCCGCTGGCAACGTTCCCAGGCCGGAAAAGCCGCGCCTCGCTTAAATCCCTTCGCTCGAAAAAGTCCGCCGAGAGAACGAAGCCTCGAACGCGGAAGCGCCCGCGTGAGTTTCCAAAGGCCGACCAGCTCTCTGCGAGCGCGTACGTACACTCGTGTCTGCAATACATGTGCGGGCAGACGCTCGCTTCCGGCGGCGACGATGACTAAATGGATATAATTAGGGCTGCGTACATGTACACGAGCGACGCGCCGACTCGTCAAACTTTCTTTCCGTCTGCTGCTCCTCTTCCTTTTTCTTTTTTTTTTTTTTTTCAGCGACGGCGCTTTTTGCGCGGGATGGGAAAACGTGTACTTAGTTTTGCGCCGTAGGTTTGTTAGGCGCTGGGGGGAACAATGGCGAGGTGTAAATTGGAGGCGGTTTATGGGGCTCGCGAGCCACTGGGATTTGACGCTGGATTTTAGTGCTGGCATTGTTTTACGTTGGGGCGGGCACAATGAGTCGAATGGAGGACGAAAACGAAACGAGGAAAAGAATGAGTCGAAGAGAGGAGTGCCGGCGTGTTTTGCGGATTTTCATTTTGGCAGAGATAATTTTCCGGAGGGCTTCGTGACATTTTGCAGGAATAAAAGGACTGTTTCTCGCGCTCTTTGTGTTTGGAGAATGCTTGTTTATTTTCCAGGAACAGAATATTTTACTTTTTAGCAGAAAACACAGCCTAAAAATTATACCCTCCTTAAAATATTACGCCTAATTACATTCATTGTTACCCAAGCTAATCATTTTCTTTCATTCCCTTATTTTACTTTTTCTCGCGTGCCGGTTTGCGCATTGAGCAGCAGTGCTTCCGAACCAGTGGTGCAGTTTCGGAATTACCTTTTAAAATCGTATTTACACACCGAGAGAAAGTGTAAGTCACGCAGAGGGAAATGTAGGCTGCTATTCCCAATCCTATTAAACTAATTTGCATATCTTTGTATTTTCCGCGGGCAAGTAAATCCGAGCAACTTGTATCCTTTCCAGCAACTTTTAAGTGTATGCAGCGTAAAACAAGCAGGCAAACTTGACAAAGAAGGACGCAGATTTTGCTGCTTCTTAAGCAGGATATTTACTTTAGCGACGCAAACTAAATAGTTTGATTAGCAGTTTTGACGAGGACTAGACGCAAGAACCCGCTGTTTACCGGACAATGAGAGATACAATTTACAGCGCTTTAAAATTGCCTTGTTTCCACTCCACTTCTCTCGCCCGTTTTTATTGGCAATTGTCTCGATTCAATGAAACCTGTTGTGTGTGCGAAACCCGTCCGTCTCTCTCTCTCTCTTTTTCCGATAAATTAAAGAATTAAGATTCTTCCCACTTAACCGGCACTCGACGAGCTTCCGAGCCGACTGGTGCTACTATATAACACGTCTTGTAAAGCAAGAGAGAACGTTTAAGAAGTTTCGACGGAGATGTACCGAGGGACTAAGAAAGATTACCTGACTAACCAGTTTCGCACTGACTTGCACAACTTCTTAACAATCTCGAACAAAAAAAAAAAGGAGAAAAACTTTCCCGCGCGAGAATGTGAGCGCAGCTTCTGTACGGCAATTGCGGAATTCGAGCAGTAGGAGCGAAACTTTCGTTAGTCGCTCGGTGCGTTAGAGCGTTCTCTCTTTATATTAATCGGCAAATTGGTATCAAACTAATTTGAATGTTGAAGGTTACTCGGTTGAGCTTTAAGCGAGCTGTTATTTTCTTTGGTTTACTTGTTAATGCAAGTGTTTATAAAAAAAATTCTGTACCTATAGGAAGCGTTACAGCAAGTTTTTTTAATGGATGGCGCAAAGATTAAAGAGGCTCCGGATGAATAATGACACACTTCGGCTTTAAAACTATGCACAACAACTGATATTCAAATTCCCCCGAGCACTTGAACGGGACACAACCGTTACTCGAGCGAGCACTGCATCTCCTTCAAGTTTGCTCGGTGAAAATCCCCTCCGAAAGCTCGCGCAAACTACGCGCTCGAGTGTCCGCGCGCTCGAGCCCCCGATCCAGCGTCATCTCCCTCCGCACGCGCAATCCAATAAAACGCAAACAAAGCTATTCTCGCTCGTCCACTTTGCCCGTCGAGCGCGCGCGCTTGTTAACAACAATCGAAATAGCGCGTGAGGAACGCATCGGCTATATCGATCCTCGAATAAAAAGAAAAAAAAGAGCGCGCGCGCACGCACTCGCACTCACCTCGACGGTTATACGGGGGCCTCGAGGACCCCGATCGAGCCTTGTAATCCTGGAGTCCACTCGCTGCTCTATCCTCGTTCTCCGGGGCGATGCGTACACAGGCACAGGTGTCACATGTCAGGAGCGCCAGCTGCGATGTGCACCGTGGAAAGTGGAAAGAGGAGCGCGCGCGCGCGCGGACCGATGCGCACTGCTCGCAGGACCGAAGCCGTCTGGTGGCCGAGCGAGGCTCTGGGATACGCGTACGCGCTCGCGCCTGCGTGTGTTTTGATCTGCGATTCCACCCCGCCGTTGCCGTGGAGACCCGCAGCAGTTATAAGCCCCAGGGCCGGAGCGCACGCCGACGGAGCCCCCGAGGATTCCGGGGGCTGACGTTCCGAGCCCTTTTCGGGGTGGTCGCTGAAATGAGGATTGCGAGAATTTTCGGGGTGGGCGGTTTTGACGGGACGAATATCGAAATTTCGAAGATTATGTGGGCATTTTTTGCGATATCTTTTTGCCTGCTTTCTTTATTTTTCAGGCGTGCTTTATATATTTGTCTTTTATTTATTAAAAGTTTCAAATTCGCCTCATTTTGAAGAGCGTAATACTCTTTTACTTAATATTCAGCCTTTATTTTCAGAGCTTAGTAAAATTACAAAACTAATTATTTTACTCTGTTAACTTAATTAAATCATTAATTGAGCTTTAGTACGATTGAATAACTAATTATATCACAGAGAAAATCAAGTTACCTAACAATATTATTCAGTTTTGAATTGTTTGTAAATGCTTCATTAGACTCATCTCTAAAAAATGACGGCAGTCATGAAATTATATAAACCGTCTCTCTTTTTTAAGTGATTTAACATATATTATTGAAATTATGAAACATTTGATGATGAAAATGAATTAAGAAAATGTTTTTTTAAAAGAAATTAGATTTTAAGTGTACATTAAAAACTAAATCTTTGAAAGAAACAGAAAGAATTTAAAACTTGTTAGCTCTTAGATAGGGTATGCTTTTTTTTAGACTAAAGAGATTAAGAAAATATCTTGATTTTTTTAAAAAAGCCTATTTTTTAAAACCAAGAAGTTTTGTCTTACTCGGCAATAACAATTAATTAATTTAATTCTATATAATAACTACTACTAATAGATTTTTATATTCTATTTATACTGCTTACTAAAGTGCGCCGGTCTCTATTGTTTACAGTAGAATTTGTACCCCAATTGAGTTGCTTTGATGTTATTAGACAATTGTAAATAGATATAATTTCATTTTCGGCCGAGGACAGGGTTAAATCAGAATCTACTAACAAAAAGTATCTCTTATTTGCTTTAAATATTAAAATTTTTTATGCACATATTTACCAGGATGTTTTATTATTCTCAATTATAAAATTGCTCGCTTTAAATATCGAAAATAAATTAAAGTTCATTATTTTTAAAATATTTTCGCTGAGAAGTTAACAAGCAATATTTTCATTTGAGCTAGAATTATACTACTGCAAATAACAATACAATACCGTAGCCAATAAAGTCGCTTTACATTTTATGAATATTTTACTTTAAATATAAATGATTTGTAAAAGAATCCTATAAAATTTTAATCCTCTTTAATGCGTGAAGTATTTTCAAGTTTTTATACGAGGAATATAAAGTGTAATATGAAAAAACAGATAAATTATAATTATATATTTACATTTATTAGAAAAAAACTCTGACATAATGAAGAAAAATATAGTCTAAAAAAATCTGTGACGTAATAAAAAGTGTTGTGTTTCAAAAGTATAATTTATATTCTTATATTATAGACAATTATTCAATCGGTAAATGTAGAATATAAAAATTTTAATAAAACAGTTCATTTTAATTAAATAATTTATGCTATAAAAAACTTTGTTCAGCTTTGTTTGTGCGTATTATACAAATATCGATGCAATGAATTTATTACTCATTTCTCCATCTTTCTTGAATTTGCTTCAAATGTGCGTATGCTCGTTGTGAAATATTTAATGCAGCATTCATTGGTTGAAGATTAGGTTCTCCTATTAAACTGAGACTGCATAAACCTAAAATAGTGCATAAAATTTAAGACGTTTTTCACTTATGCTAATTTTAAAATTAAATAGATTCAATTTTTACCAAAATATGCATGTAGAGGATCTGGCCGTTCATTATCATATTTACCAAATCCTCCCATTATTGTGTTTTGTGTATCCAGAACAAATGCCCTATTTTCTTGATAATCATATAAATCATTAACACCAAGTAACTGTAAAGTAGCCCCAATCCAGAAGCTATAACAAGAGTCAGATGGTTTTCCAGGTCTGCCATTGAATCCTGAATCTTGCCTCATAAGGCACCATCTTTTTAAATTGTCAAGCTGCTTTCTCGACAGTACATTTGTAAGCTCGTTCATAAGACAAAGACTAGCTACAGCACAAAATGTAGATCCACCATGGGATTCTAAACCTGGTCCTTGACCCATTGCTCCATCGTATGACTAAAATGTAAAAATAAAATCTTAATATTGTAAAAATAAATTTGATTACTTGAGTATTAAAATACTCACTATGCTTTTAACTATATAGTCGATAACTTTCTCTTTACTCATACCAGACCAGTCATCTAAAATAGCAGAGACACAACAGGCACAATAAACAAATCTCATGTCACTCTCACAGCCTGCCACCATTGCAGTAAAAGACCCATCAGGATTCTGACAAGCTCTCATTCCTTCAATAATGGAATCTTTATCAACGCTGCTTAAATCATCACCAAGAATTAACAAAGTACATAAACCAGTATATGTCATAACCAGATGACCACAATGATATTTAGTTTCAACATCTCTAGGAATCATTGAAGATGACTCAAAACCAGATCTTGCACCTTGGCCTTTAATTTGTAATCTATAAATCCAATTAATGGCATTTTGTCTCTGTTTCTCTGAAAAATCATCTAAAGCACCGAGTAGATCTAGGCCTGATATTGCAAAGAATGCATAAGTTACTCTCATTGCATCTGGACATTCGTTTGGCATCATTTGCAAAATAATATTAAAGTATCTGGCATGTTTCTTTTTCATAAGTTTAGGAGTCATTTTTGTAAAGTCTTTGACATTCATCTTGTATCAGTTGTCTCCTTTTAATACTTCTATGACTCAATCCTTAATATAAATTCATAGTTAGATTAATAACCAATGTATAATTTATCATCTGTGCATCTTCCTGAGAAGATCCTGTAACGAATATTTTCTTGATATTTGCAAGTTTAAAAACTTACGAAAGTTCGGATGATTAACTTTTTGAAAATAGACCTTTGCACGTGGCTACTAAGATTTTGTAAATATCAGCTTCTCGTCATCGTTACTGTCAAGTGCAAGGTGCAACTCTAGCGATGCAAATTCTGCCTGCCACCACGTATATATACACACTGTTGCGAATTTTCGATTACTCTGTGAAGAGACGACCACGACAGAAGGCGGAACGAAATAAAATACGTACACTCTACAATAGCTGCAGCTGTTCGAAAACGGAAAAGTTTCCTTTTCGCTATAGATGGCACTGTTGACACTTTTAAAGACGAACTTCAAACTTACGAGCTTTTTTTCAGGTTCGGCGCAGAGTTTATTCCTTGTAATTGTACAAAAAATAAAAATAAAATGCCCATATTGAACTTACAAGAGTTTCAAAATAATTTTTTTGTGTTTAAAATTACTTATAGAATGTTTTAATATTTTGAAAAATTTTCGCGCGCCGGTACTTAGTAATTAGAATTAAAATGTAGTACAACTAATTTAGTCAATTATATAAAGTTAATTTTGAGATAAATTATAAAAATAATCAGTAATATCATTTAGCGTTTCAAAGCAATTAATAATATAATAAAATTACAGAAAATTTAAATTACTTTAATATTTTTTTAATTGTATTTTAAAAATTTGTTCTTAATTATTTAAATCTCTTTTCCATTGTTATACATCTTTAAATTTATTATTTTAAATATTTATTGTTAAAAGTTCAAGACTTATTAACACGTCCGTAATTAAATGCTAAATGTAGGTGCGGTGTGATGGTGGGTTGAGGGAAAAATAAATAGTAAAATTAAATCCAAATAAGTACAAGACTGCACTTTTTAAACAAATTAATCATTGGATTATTTTGTTCTTGAAACGACATATTGCAATAAATATGATAATTTTTGTTATACAAAAAATTATTTTATTTATTTTAATCACAACATAATAATAATAAAAATAATATTATATGCTGTTGTACACTCATATGTATAAGTGTATTTCACGTTTTTTTAATAAGCTCATAAACATCATTTCCCACTTTCTCATTTACCATCACGATCGTGAGTAAAAATCCATATAGGCAAGTATTAGCGACCGGAGAATTTACACCTCAAGTCACAGTATAGTAGTAATTTTATAAGTACGACTTATAAAATTACTTATAAGCAGTATATGTTTTACAAGTACGACTGTTCTGAAACGATTATATCATTATTTCCAGTATAAAGAAATTAAAAATATTCCGTATACACATCTTTAGTTTAAAAAAGTTTTCTATCTTTAGACATAAATTCTTTTTTTCTTGAAAAACAAAAACAATTTTCTAACGTTCCAAATCAGAAATATCACACTAAATACGATAGATAGAACGAATAAAAAAATCTAAGAAGCTTGGAAAATTTCTTACCTTAGCCAAGAACAAATACCAAAGCACAATCAACGTGATCGCTCATAATATACCTTACACCGCACGCGAACGCAATAACCCCCACCCCAGCGCAGAGTTCCTCACCCACACGTCGTAGGGCACCCGGCAACGCGACTAGATGTATCGCTTATATATAGCACGCGAGTTCGTAAAAAGCTCGCATACTCGGATAGGCTAGACAAATACAGGCGGCGGCGATTTCGCGCACAGAAACACGACGAGCGGCGAAACACGCGCTGCGTGCAGGCCGCATTTCCATATCTGTCTTGAAAAAGCCTTGGCAGCGATACCGCCGTCGCCGTCGTGCCTCCAGAAAATCTCTAGGAAAACTGTAGAGAGATCTGGAGTACAGCTTGCACTGGCTCATAACCTCGCGCGAAGCGCCGGTCAACAGCTGCCGGTTCACGGTAAGATATTTTTCGATTGCATTCCTGCGCTTAGCAGCTCCTCGGCTTTGTGTTTATAAGTCGGAGGTATTTGCAAAGAAGTAGAAGTAAGTGAGCGTGGATTCTTAGATGTAGAATTAATGGAAGGGTTCACGGCGCGAGAGGCGAATAAATCCGATTGGTCCGACGGGCTGCGCAGGTTAGGACGTGAATAAATGCCTGTCTTTTCGTCTCACGATATATCATTGTTTATCATTGTTTATTGGATTAAAAAGAGCGATACGAGACTGTTTTGTGCGAATAAGGTAAATGCAGTTTGAATTTTCTCGTAGCGCGCTGTTAGAATTTGGATCGCGCAATATTCAGTTAACGGAGTTGCTATAAGCTTTTTCTATCGACTTTCACAGTGTGAATTTGCAGAACTTTTGATTATCTTTCTGCATTTTTTCATTACGTTGCACGGCTGTAAAAAGGTTGGTAACCCATTATCATCTATTAAACATCTGTATGTAAAATATTCGTTTGTTAAAACGCGCTTGAATTCAATTATTTTAAACCAATAAAAAAGCGTAAATATACTAAGTTGCGATTTATATATTTACGATTTAAAAAATTTAATCTGTAAATTAATTGATTTCGATGTTTTTTCAAATTTTATACATTTTTTTCATTTATAATAACTACCTTTTATATGTCAATCCTGTTCATAAGTAAATACAAAATTAAAATTATTATTGTTCTTATAATTGCTATTTTTAATTGTTTAATTTTCAAATTTTTAATTTCCACTAATACAGTTATAAAATTTATTAATTTATTCCAAAAAAGAAAACAGGTTTTAAAAATATAAAAACTGTTTTCATTTCATCAAAAAATATAAATTCCAACTATTCTTTAGATCTTAATTTTATTCCATTTTATTCACGTTCTATTATACAGTTCATATATGAAATTTTCTAATTTTTAATAGTTAAAAGGTGTAACTATGCAATTTTGCAATAACCTTTATGTAATCACTAAATTTGGTTATCGAATTTATCTTAAGTCGTACCAATTACAATAGCAAGAATGTAATATAATTATTACTGCAACTAAATGAGGGCTCTGCAGTGGCGTACGGCTTCACGTTGTCAATTCAATTAAATTTTATGTCTACAGATGCAATGAATGTGCTTAATGTTTAGTTCTACCTTCTACCTACTTATATTTTTTACGACATTAGATAACAAATTAATAATTTTTAAGTAGATCATTGATGACATGGTATCGAAATTTTAATAGAATTAAAAGTAAATAAATCCTTCACGTTTTAATGGGAATTTAAAAATACAAATAATCGCGGAATCAATTTTCCGCTGTATTATTATTTCTCTCCCAAATTGATCAACAAAGGATAAAAACAAAATGCAATCAAAAACAAATTCAGAAACTTCTAAAAACAGGAAGTAATTATTTTGTCCAAATATCCATAAAGCACGTAGATGTCTCTGCCTGTCCGCGTCGTAGATTTTGGGTGCTCCATTTTCGATTCGTGGCTCTAACGGGCGAGCCAATCTCGTCGCTTCCCCGAAGTATCTTCCCCTTTTCTCCTGCGGTAGCATCGTTCTCGAAGTCTCGCGCACTCCCGCATTGGTCGTACGTTATACTTATTATCGCTTGACTACAAAGCGCACAGTGAAAACTTGCACAGTCGCAAAGCCGACTTTACACATACGCAAGCAGTGACGCATCTGTACGTGGCACACGCCCCGACAACAGCGATACGAGACTCGGGCTACCGCGCGCGCGCGTAGACGCGACTTCCTCCTCCGGTTTTGCGTGCGCCGTGCTGGTGCTTCTTGCTCTCTCCTTTCCGGGATTCTCTCAGACCGAGGAAGGATGGCTCAGAACAATTACTTCGGATTCACGCACGGTGGCACTCAATATGGGTATGTTAAATTTCTAATTCGATATTTATTATTGCGGGATTACTTTTTTGATACTTCGATAGAAGTCAGTAATGGAGGTGAACGAGTGGACAGATGCGAGGTGGTGCGGCGAGGCCGCTTTATGCCTGCCGGCTTGGCCGCCATTTCTACTATCTCTCTCTTGCTCGCAGCTAAAGAAGCGTTATTTCATTCACAAGTTCGGTAAATTCGAGAAAATTCGAGATGTCGGCTAGTCGGTTTTATTGAAATACAAGAAATTTGTTTCCGCGTGGCGGCTCATAGGTTTTTTCCGCGACCTGCCGCGTGGAAACTTCCATTTTCTACATAGGCGCGTGCTCCATCGTTATATATCTGTCTTTCTCAACGCTTATTTTTTTCACGAGGCATACGCTGAATTTCAAGATCGATATTTTTTCAGTAACGACGTGGATATTTACCCATGTCGAATTACTTTCAGCTGCATGTTGCCTTATGAATGCAAGAAAATATTGTGTAGACGGCAGAGCCATGAGAAAGATATATGATTGTAAAGGGAATGATGGAGTTGATTTAATGATGGCATCTTTTTATGTTTTAGGGCTACCAGTGCTGCAGCTTATCAGACGGGTCAAGCTGGTTATGCGGTAACTCCAGCTGCCACTGCTGCTACATACACCCAGAGGCCAGCTGCTGCCGCAGCCACTGGCTACGAAACTTATCAGGCAGCTGCTGCTGCTGCTGCTACAGGCACAACATACGCTGGTAGGTGTTACATAATTTGATTTATATTTTTTTCCTATATTAATTCAATAGTATGTTACTTAACAAACCTAAAAAATATTTAAATATTTATTAAAATGCTTAGAAAAAATACTACTTTTTAGTAGTATTTAACTCTAGGTTTTACGAATGTAACTTATTTCTTTAGCTGCAAATCCAGGAACAGTTCCACAAACCTACGACTACGGATACGGTCGTGCTGCTCCTGCTGCAACTTACGACGCCACAAAAACCTATTATCAACAACCAGCTGCTGCAGCGACGTACACAACCACTGAAACACATTATCAGGCTGCAAAACCAGCCTACAGTACAACAAGTGCATACGCTGGAGCTCCGAGACAAGCAACAACTACTGGCCAGGCTAAAACTTATCAAGCATCCAGCACAGCTTACCCACAAACCAACCCATCTCAGAACACTACCTATTCATCTGGTTACTCTGCCCCAGCAGCACCAGCTGCTGCTCCAGCCGCAGCAACGAACAGTAAGTATTTAGATTAATTAAATTGAATATTTAAATGTTTAAAGTTTTTATGTAATGAATATATTAATCAGTAAATAATATACATATATTGATTAAATCTTTAAGACTTCTCGAAATTTTAATAACATTCTTTTAAATTCAATGTATATTATGCAATACAAAATTTTAAAAAATGGAGAGTATATTCTTCTTACCAAACGATTAAGCACTGCACTAAAAATTAATATTAATTTTCCACTCTCCTTTTCTTAATTTTTGCAATGCTTAATCTTTTACACTTATTTTTTGAGTGTGCCTAAGCTTCCTCATCTGTTTTTCCTCTGTTACTTATCTTCAATTGTTTTTTAAGCTTCTGTTACTCAGTTTTACAACCTTAAAATCGTTTTGCAATTCCTTCTGTTAACTTTTATTTAAATCTGATATTCTTAACAAAAATTAAAAAATTTCAGGTTTATTTCATACAATTTTCATACTTACAGATTTTGTTCTATCGATTTTCTCTTTGTACCACTTAAAAAGAAAATTATCTGGACATTTCTAAAATTCCAAAATCCAGAAAACAATGACAATTGATTGCATTAATTAAAATATAGTCTAGATAATTTTCTATTAACATTTGAAAACTAAAATTTCTTAAATCTTTGTTTAAAATATAATTATTAATTCACTTTTTTAATTAAAAAATCGCTAAAATAATTTTTGTATTTAGAAATTTGAAATGTTCATTAAAGAGTTATTCAAACTATTGAAGAAGTTAATGAATCTTTGCAAGGCAAAATAATTGAATTTTATGAAAAATTAAATTTTGTCAATTCAGATCTAGTCAAAATTTCATATCAGAATTATGTATGTGAAATTTTAATTTTCTAAAAAATTCTTTATTGAACATTTTGCATTAACATTAACAAAACTAAAAAATATGAAATTGATTCTCTCACATTCTTTGAAAAAAGAGGAGTTACAAAACGCCGTTTCTTAGAAAAATAAATTTGCCAAATAAGCATTCTTTAGAAAAATTGACATAAAAGAATCTGATGAAGTAAATGAGAAAGCACTCGGCTGCTCGCGATGCTTAAAAGCAAAAAAAAAGGGAAACTTGGAGGCTTCAATTTCATTTTCTTTAGAAACGGCGGGTACAGCGTATTCCGGCTACGACGCAGCGCTGTACAGTGCCGCGACAATGTACGTAGCTCAGCAGAGCGCAAACATCAATTCGACTAACCCGAAGACCGGAGGTTGGCAGGGCTACGGACGCAAGGGCTTCGGCTCTGGCGGCGGCGGCGGCGGTGGCGGAGGAGGCATGAAGGCGATGCGACCGAAGCAGCCACCGAAACCCCAACAGCTTCACTACTGCGATGTCTGTAAAATCAGCTGCGCTGGCCCGCAGACTTACCGTGAGCATCTCGAGGGCCAAAAGCATAAGAAGAAGGAGGCTTCCCTCAAGGTCCCCCAGCAGCCACCTGCACGAGGGGCTGGAAATTCCCTCAGATGTGAGCTTTGCGATGTCACCTGCACGGGTAATGACGCCTACGCTGCCCACATTCGAGGAGCTAAACATCAGAAAGTAGTCAAATTACACACTAAACTTGGCAAGCCCATCCCCAGCGCGGATCCCACGGTGCTCAATCCCAAACCGAGTGCTGTTAACAAAGCTGGAGGTGCCAAGAAGGGTGTCATCACTGCTACTCCTAAAATCAACTTTGTAGCATGTAAATATATTTTATTTTCATTTCTTATCATATAAAATAATTAATACTTATCCTAGTTACTGTAATATGAGAACGTTATGTTACTTGTAAATGTACTTGTAAAATGACATTTCTAAAGAGTCTATAGAATACCTACAAGGCTTCATTGCTTACGTTCTTTATTGATTATCACTAGATGTCTATTGATTAAATATAACATGAATTGTTTTGAACTTCTTCAAAACTCTAGCCATAAAGCCTTATAGATACCATCTATAGAAATATAAATTAGTAGTATAAAGCTAAAAATTACTACTAACAATTACTGTTAATTTATTTAATTTTAAAAACTTCACTGCAGAAAATATTTTATTCTAGTCCCAAATATTGTGATGTACCTTTTTGAGTTTGAAACAAACCAATTTTTATCGCCACATTACGACAGCATATACACTTTAATATTTGATTTCATTAAAATGTTATTTTAAGATAAGATTAAAATATGTTTACATTTGGTATCTAGCCAAAATTGTACATGTGCTTGGATATATTTAAAAAAAAAACATTTTTATGTATGAAAAATATTTGGTTGCCACATGAATTCTTTCTAATAAAAGAAACTTTACTTTAAGTTGCTTTTAAATTATAAATGTTATTAAGTACATTTTTAATATGCAAAAAGTTAAGTTGAGAACAATTTATGTAACGGAAAACTTTAATTTCAGCTGGAAATTTGGGAACAGTCAATCCAGGCCAGGATGTTAAAGTTGAAGACAATGACGATGGAACTGAAGAACAAACGACTGATGAAAAAGACATTCAGCCAGTTGGTCAGGAGTACATTGAAGAAAACAAATCAGAAGATGGCAAAATCATCAGTTTCAATTGCAAACTTTGCGAGTGCCGTTTCAATGATCCCAATGCCAAAGATATGCACATGAAGGGCAGACGCCACCGATTCGCCTATAAAAAGAAGGTCAATCCTGATCTCGTCGTCGACATGAAGCCAAGTCTTAAGGTATGTCTACATTAAATTTTTTTTGAATATACCTGTAGATAAATAATCATTTCTGATTTCTGATTTCTTTTAATTAGTTTTTTTTTGTAAAGAATAAACAAATAAATATTTTTTAATGATTATCATCAGTATAAAATTTAACTTAATTTTATTTTTATTCTATTCTAGCAAAGAAAGATGCTTGAAGAAAAGTTACGTCAGCAGCAAATGCGCGAAGAATATATGCGCCGACGAGACGAAATGTCGCAAATTGGACCAATGGGACCTATGGGCCCAATGATGGACGAGGAAATGATGTACTGGGAAGAACGACGTCGTTATGAAGAGGATTGCGAATATTACGAATGGTACCGGCGTTACGGTCGTGGACCTGGAGCACCACCGATGCCCAGACCTTTCCCTGGACCACCACCCATGATGATGTTCCCTGGACCGCAGAGACGACCTGATACATCAGATGACAAACATGTCTTAGCTCATCACTCAACTATTTATCCAAAAGAGGAAGAATTGCAAGCAGTTCAGAAAATTGTCTCACATACAGAGAAAGCTCTCAAATTTGTGTCTGACGCTCTTGCTGATTCCGGTAAAATATTTCATTTAATTAATTTTAAATTCTAAATAATTAATCGATTTTGTTGAAAATATATATATTATTAAGTATTTAATTTTTATAAATGTATCATATTACAGCAGCACCGGCAGCAGTAACACCTCCGGCCAATGCCACTAACGCAAACGCTAATGATGCGGCGAAAAAGGAGGAGGGTAAGAAGGCTGCTCCTCAAAAGGAAGATGGCAGTGATGGAAACCTGTTCTCTTTCCAAAAAGAGAAAGAAGATTCAAGAATCCTTAGAGGTGTCATGCGAGTGGGAAATCTCGCTAAGGGTCTTCTTTTATCAGGCGATAACCATGTTTGTCTTGTAGTATTATGTGCTGAAAAGCCAACTAGGTAAATTAAATTTGATCAAACTTTATTATTCGAAGTAATAATTTCAACTATTAAATTTTATCGTAATTTTAGAACGCTCTTAAATAAAGTTGCTGAAATATTACCAGTGCAGTTGAAAACGGTAGCACCTGAAGAAACTTACAACGTTGGTAAACATCCAGAATCGGCTGCTCTCACTGTATCAGGCGGAACAGTTACTGTTAGTGTCACATTAACCAGTCCCCTGATGCGTGATTCGACGAAAGCAGCACCACCAGCAGGTAATTTAATTGCTTCTCATGTTTGCACCGGCCAAGAAAAGGATAACCGAAAAATGTGTGCATTTCCAATAGGACGAGCAAAAGGGTTTTCATTTCCTTTTACTTTTATTATATTACATATCTGTTGATTAGATTTCGATTTAGTTTGTTCTTTTCATGGCCTGGAAAAGGTTTTTAGTAACGTTTCTTTCCAAGCACCAGGTAAGCGGCAGTTTATTACAGTTCCAAGGACTACGAGGTTGCCAGTGTGTGTACATACGATACGCTCTATAATCTAAACTTAATTCTTCTTAACGCAACGGCATTTGTGTGCAATGTACAACTCGAGATGCTGCTCGAGTCATACAACTTACAAATGCAGTAGCGTTTGATGAAGTTTTTCGCACTTAATGATTCACCAAAAATTATTCTTTACGGGAAAGAGAGAGCGTAAACTTGATACATGTGTAAAGTTTCTTTCGTTCAATTTTTATTATATTTAGTCAAATTTTTAAAAATTTGTTTTGATATTCACGAAAGTTAAACTAGATTACTATTGAGAACGATCGGTTCATGTTTAGCTACGGCTAGCTAGAGTCTCCTTCAAAGAAGAGATTTTCTGTGATATCAACGTGGACATGCTTTCGATATCCGGAAAACAACGCTGAGGCAATCTGAAAACTATGGACTTTTTGATCATGCATATGAATAATCCACCCTCTATGTCTTAATAGAGTGTAGTTTAGTTCGACGCTTAACGTTTTTTCTTACCAAATTTTATTCATTACAGGCAATGATAGTGATAGCGTATAATTTGCAAGAGCACTTTATTTTTATTTTTTTATTTATCTACTGCAAATAAGCGAGCCATTAACACTATCAATGTTGAAATTTGAAATTATTATCGCACTGCTGCAATCACGTGAATAAAATTGAAAAAAACGTTTTCGCATCGAAGCACACTCTTGAACTATCACAGCTTAATAGTTTGTTTATTTTATTTTAATAGAAGCGAGGCAAAATAATTTAGTAACAAGTGAAAAACTAAAATAGTTTATGAAAGCGTAGAAACCAAATGAAGTAATCAACAGATAGCTAAAAATCATATGTACAAAAAACAAATAGAGGGATTCTTTTCCAAGCCGGGCATGATCAAACACTCTAAGTGTTGTCTAAGCGTGTTGTGCTTTCTTTGTTGGAATCTCAGATAATGCTGGACAGCAGCAGCAAGGAGCTGCGCAACAACAAACGACGCCCGCGACGCCCGCCGCGACGAAACCAGATCCACCAGATGTACTTCCCAAGGCTAAGTGTTTGGAGGCTTTAGCTGCGCTCAGGCATGCCAAGTGGTTTCAGGTTTGATCTCAACTCAACCATTCAAAACAGACAAATTTATTAGAGCAATGAGTAACGGTTTTTATCTAAAATGTCCACGAACTTTGTCAAAAAGTGACTTCTTCATTATTTATATTTTTGACATTAAACAACGAGTGCAAGTTGTCCTCTCTCTCTCTATCCACAAAAAGGACTATAAAATAAGGGAAAAAGCGCAAAAATCGAAGATTAAAACAGAGTAATGAAAACTAGTTGCCTTTGAATCCTCCAGCCTTGTGATCTGCAGCTTTTATTTTCTAAGAATAATAATCTCGCAGCATGAAAATTTATGTATAATTATATTCTAGCATTTACATTAAATTAAATACATAGTTTTGTTTGAGTACACACTGTGCCTTGATTATTCTTTGGCATCTTTAGATTGAGATTGAAAGTTGTTTGTGTACATGCTGATTTCGTCGCATTTTTATTAAAAGCGAAAGGAATGATTGATTAGTTAAGATGCTATTGATAAGCAAGTGTCAAGAGTGCGATCAAACATGCTACTAAACAACAAGAACTTTCAAGCAAGTATAGTTTTCTGTTGTTAGTTTTGAATTAACGTGAGACTATGCTTGTCTGGGTTTGTTATATTTTTTTTATGCCTGCGATATCCAGAATAATAAAATAGTTGATTAATTTTCCTTTTCACGACTGCTAAATTACAGAACTTCAAAAGTTCGCTTGAATCGATTTTATTTGATTTCTCTTGCTTTTAATATTTTCTAGTGTTGGGATTAATTGATTATTCTGGATCATATGCACCGTGTAGCGTAGACTGAGTCTGTTCTAGGTCTGTCTTAGAAGAAATAAATTATAAAAAGTAATCAAGTTTTTGCGCTTGCTTTAAATATCTCAATAATAAAAACGTTAAATAATCGAGTACTCGTTGTATAAATTAATAAAGCTTTCCAGTTTATCGAGCGTGCCTTTAACGAGCACTCCTAGCAATGACAACTAAAAGACAGACAAGCACATGCACACAGTGGTGTCGATACGTGTACCGGGTGTTTTTTTTAATAAACTACCACTTTTCGGTTCAAGCTCTGCATCAATTGTTTTTTTCTATTTTACGAGTAGTACTTTCTTATTACTATTTTTTCCGATTAACTATTTAGTAATGTATTTTGTTTTACATAAAATCGGTAACACAAACGCAAGATAAACACCCGGTAATATTGATATGGTATATAATACTTATAACGGTAATATAAACATGATTACGTATAAAACGGTATAAACGATAGGCACGAGGCTGGAAGGGTAACGCTAAAGCTCATACGTAGCAAAGTTTGAGGTAGACTAGGATGATTACAACGAGTTTGGATGGTTGCTAATGCTTGAAAATTATTTTTAACAGGCTAGAGCAACTTCTCTGCAGAGCTGTGTGATGGTTATTCGTATTATGCGTGATTTGTGCAATCGCGTGCCAACCTGGGGTCCATTAAATCCTTGGGTAGGTTTCTTATTTAAATCTAAATATTTATTTTAATAATAATGTAATCATTAATTTTATTAATGTTAACTCTGAATATTTAGGCTTTAGAACTACTGACTGAAAAAGTTCTTAGCACGTCCAGTGTACCGCTTAGTCCTGGTGCAGCATTGAGGCGATTGCTGGAATGTGTTGCAGGAGGAATTTTACTACCAGGAAGTCCAGGTTCGTACTTCAGTTTTACTATTTTACTATATGATTTTAACATTCAATTTTGAAATAAATATTAAATGATGATATCGATGACGAGACTGAGAATAGTGCAGTGTTACTCAACTATCTTTTATACAAGTTTTTTGTATTTCTGATTGACGAGTAACGTTCCTGTACAACTTCACAGATTATTTTGGCAATCTGATTTTTTACTAAATAAATAATTTATTTACTACACCATTATATATTTAAAACTTATGAGAAAAAAATATTTGGTTTAACAGGACTTTCTGACCCTTGTGAGAAGGATCCAGTAGATGCTATTGGTACCATGACAGCACAGCAACGTGAGGATATTACAGCCTCTGCCCAACATGCCCTCCGTCTCGTTGCCTTCCGACAAATTCACAAGGTCCTCGGCATGGAACAATTACCGCCACCGAAACACAAGGGTCCATTCACGCGCAAGCGAAGACGTGATAACAGCAATGGTGAAGGTACTGATAGCGAGGCATCAAAAAAGGACAAAAAAACAGAAGAAACTAAAATGGAGACGGACTCCAAGTAGATTTCACCAAAACATTCAATTTAAACTTAAGTCATAACTTATAAAAATGAGAAAAAAAAGAAAATGCGATTTACACTGATTATAAGATATCCCCTGATGTACGTATATTATTGTTCCAATTGCTTGTTTCTAAGAGATATTTTAGGAAGTAAAATAATAATAAAGAGTTATGGTAATCCATTATAAGATTATCGTGTTGTGAAGACTTATTTCAAGATTTTTATTCTTCTGAAAATACGTTACTTGGTTTTGCTATTTTTAAGGCACGATACCATTTCTCTTTTATGTGTCACTGTGCATTATTTTGGAACAAGCAATTGGTATGATGGCAAATTTTAAACATAGAATCTTGTCAAGGGGGAGGCAGTAGACTTCGTGATTAGTTTGGACTACTTATTTAGCTATGCATCTTCGAATCAAGACCGAAACCAGAGTCACAATTGTAATCTGATAAAAGCTAAGTCAAAAAGAAAGCTGTGGAGATTTGTAACTTTTGAAGGTTAAAAATAGATGTAGTTTATATCGGAACTTCATGTGTATGTTGTGTGTGTAGTCTTACTTAGTTGAAGCGGCTAAGAAAAGAAAAAATGTTCATAAGTAAGACTCGTTATTCCAGGGAAATTACATAGGACTCGATCAAAATGAAGAAGCTGCACGAAATTAAATGTATAACAAAAGTACTTTATTATTTTGACGTATAACTTTAATCGAGGAAAATATATGCTCCTTGCAGAATTATGTCTTTGATTCATCTATGTTACACCGATGAATTCTTTTCGGAATGGGTGTATGCTGTACTGCTGAACTGCTGTACTTTGCAAAAGTTGATGAATAAATGAAGAGTAAAATAAAAACAAACGAAAAGAGTTCAGAAGTTTAATTCACTTCAACCATTATTCCTATCATTTTTTTAATAAAATTATGTTTATTTATTTATTTAAGAAAGAGACAAAGAAACTCTGCAACGAGATGAGACAAAATATTTGCACTTATGACCGCACACACAGTTACACTATTTCATAAAGAAATGTTTATAAATCTTATAATTTGTAATTCATTTCAAGACTGCTCTCTTGTTTGCTTTTCATAAACAAGAGCTTTCGCAGTGATAAGTTTGCGTATAGAATAGTTTTTCACTCGATTTGTATCAAATTTGAAATCTTATCAAAAGAGAAAAGTCATTTTTTTTTCTTTACCAAAATTATTTTTATTTGAAACTTTTACACCAAAATTACGTTAAACAAGAGCGTAATTTTAAAATTCAATATAGTCATATGTTCCTAATTAAAGGGTAAACTATTTAATCCACATTGCTTCACTAAAAACTTTTATAAATATAATTTTACTATCATACTGCTTAAATGACATCTTTGTCTTTGATAAATCTTTAAATATTTTTAATTTAAAAGTAGTATGAGATAAAATTATTATTTGTTTAGTTCTCATACAGAATTTATTTATTGTGCAATGTCAAAACTAATGTTTTTGTAATAAAACGCAATGTGGTGTTAAGTGAGCTTACTTTAAGTGTCGTGGAAAAACAAAAATTTTTTTGTTACATTATTTTAAAGCAATGAACTTTCATGTATATTTTCATTCTGTTCATTGTTTTCTGCAATGAATAAACAAAGGCTTTAAGAAACATCATTTTTCTTTTTTAATATCCCATCATTCAAACAATACTATTGAATATGCTTGGTAATTTTTTGTTTTTAACTAATGATTTTTCATTTATAGGCAATCTTGTTTTAATTTACGCTACATCTTTTTTTTTAATTTATCTAAAATCACATGCCTCTACAATTTTATTAAACTAATAATAAAATTTTATTATACTGTTTGATGAAACGCTAATGTTCATATTTAAAATGCAAAAATTAAATTTTTTACAACCATATTAACGAAGAAAGTACAAGAATATAGTATTTATAAGAGTAATCGCTTATGTGATAGCGATTGAATAGAAACTTCGGAAAATTGTTTTAGACACCAAAATATAAAGAAGAAAATCGCGTTATAAAAATGCTAACAATTTTAAAAGATAACATTTGTTTTTGAACAGTTTATTTTCAAATGAAAGCGTTAGTTTTTCCATTTCATTATTTTCTTACTTTTAAAACTTTCTAAAACCCCCCACCTAGAAAGGACATTACAAAAATGTATTTTTGGACTAAATTTACTACCCCCTAGGAAGGCCTGCCTAATGATGCACATCCAGATGTTTTGAAGATTTCTCTTTACAGAATCCTTAAAATCTAGTGCAATTCGAAATTTGGTACTTCAGTATTTTAAATTAATTTCACTGTTGTAAATAAATTGTAAAATATTATGAATATTAAATCGTCTTATTGCATTAGGGTTTAAAGAATTTTAACACATGTAGTTTTTGTACGTTAAAATTGAAAAAAAAAAAAAAAAAAAAAAAATTTGGTAAATAAATTTTGTGTTGTGAAAAATCTGCTTTTTAGATTTCACTTACAAGAATTTATGATTATGATGAAGCATAATGAAAAATTTATACCTTTTTTTTCACGTGAATAAGTTTATAAAAAACTTGTTATAAAAACTATTTATAAAACCGTTTTTACAGAGACTAAATAATATAAGTTATCTCTATTTACATGATTCTTGTTTAATAAATGGCAACTTAGTTTAAAAATAGGAGGAACCTCAATACTATGAACCTATTCAAAAAGTAAGAATACTTAGAAACTATTGGCAAGCATTAAAAACTATTTAAAAGCATTATAAAGCACACTTTACATCACCGTTAAGTTACACCGATTTTTTCGACATTATAATTCGTATAGTGTCTTCCAAAATAAATTAAAGTTTCATTAGATAATCTTTATCAAACTAGAATTACATAGTCGCAGCTGTGTATTAAAATTCAACGACGCTTCTCAGCTACCGATTACGAGAAGTCGGAAAAAGCTGTGCACTTTGCTTTTCTACAATGTCAGAACTTCTGATTAGTCATGTCTTGTTTTGTAGTCATTGCCTGGCATGTCGCTTATCGCGCTACTCGTTGCATCAGCTGCTCTATACAGTTATTAAAATTGCTCTAAATAGTCAAATTCTCGGAAGAATGATACCCGGCTTTTTATAACAGCATAGAAAATTGTAGATTTTCTAGTTAAATTTGGAAAAGCAGTTTTGACATCAATGTAAATCACAATAAAATTCGTTATTTGCTTAAGAGATTAAACCATTGCATATACATTTTGACATTAATTAAATTCGATGATTGATAGAACAAAGCCAGTGGAAATTTACAATGAAGCCAGTGTTTAAAAAAGGCTTTGTGACGCATTTAGAGTACAATTTTCTCGAATCTATTGTACGAGAACCCCGAAATAACGGAATTTTGGACCGCTTGAGTTTTCTTTGCAGCGTATATATACAGTGTATTGATTTATTTTCAAGCGTACAAAGGCAACATGGAAAAGCTAATGTAATTATAGCTATTTGATTATCCAAATTAAAGCATTTAAATACAGCTGAGAGTACAATACAATATTTACTAGCGAACGAAAACAAAGTTAGTTTTCTTGATAAATAAAAAAAAATCTCGATGCAAAATAAATGTTTCGATGACGATCGACTGTAAATTATAAATATGTCTAGTTGCCGAATTTTTTTTATTCAATTCAAAAGGCCAATCTCAATAAATATAAAAAAAAAAAAAAAAAAAAAAAAGTTGCCGAATTTCTTCTGGAAAGCTGGGGATGTAGACTGTCGTCACGTGAACGTTTTCGTAAACAAATCGATTTATTGGTTAGACGGGAGAAAACGTCTCATACGCAGCTGCGCACTTCCTACCTTAAAAATAAACATTGTTCAGGATTTTCAGAAAACTTTTACAAGAAGGATTTAATCCATCACCCATCGAGCACCCATAAAAATTTCTATCTTTATACGACAAAGGCTATTGTCCACCATCTTGGTTGTACAAAAGCTGTGCATGCTTTATCGCGTTTCTTACCCCTAAAATCTGTCAATTTTTATTTTTGATGAAAGTTTGGAGGGATCTCTTGCTGAGCCAAAAGCATAAACTTTCTACAGATATTGTAACCTAATGAAAGATCTAGTAAAGTCGCATTGTTTCACGGGAAAGGCCTTCCTGCCTGGCCAAGAGCCAATCAATGGTATGACGCTCTGTCTCCCAACCAATGGCTGAGCTCCGCGCAACGCCTGCCTAGAGACTATAAATACGCCTGAAATACCCAGAGCAGTCATTATTGCTCCGAGAGCGGACCGAGAACATTCGTGATTTCATTTTGAGAGATATTTTCTTGGGAGAGAAACTACATAGACTGAGGTGAGTGTTTAGAAAGTAAGCGATTTTTAGTTTTTTCAACAATTTTCAATATCCGGTCAAGTTAGCATATGGTAATTCTAAAGTAGTACGTTTTAGATTAGTATGTAGGCCTAAATTTAGTAAAACCCTGGAAATTTAGAAGATATGAAACGGTGTTTCGAAAGTAGAGTGAGAAAAATTGAATTGCGCAGTTGATTTCTGTATAAGGCTTGTACTTCAGGAATTGAGGTCGTCGAGCTCAATAAAGGTTAAACAGTTACGAAAAAGGTTTCACGGTATTTTTTTAGTATTTCTAGTAAATTTTGATCAAAAACGCAATTTTTAATAGTAAATATTCAAAAAGCGAGAGACAGCTGACTTTCTTTGTTCGGTTGCTGGGGGAGCGCCGACGCCATTACAACAGTCCGATTGATTATCCATCTATTTTGGAATTTGTAAAGTAATACTAAACATTGAATTTCGAGAAATTTTTGTAAATTTTAAACGTAGTTCCGAATTGTTTGCGGAATATTGATTAATTCTTGGCCTTAGTGAAATGTATTAGAAACGTTGAGTGTAACGGCAAACAGCGATTGGTATGCATAATCATTAGTTTATATAATTGACATTTATAATAAATAAATTGTTACGTGATTTAGTGGTGAAAAACATGAAATACGTTTCACAATTTACGTAGAAATTGATCGACTCTGGAGGTGAGTCAGCCGTGGGTTAGTCCACCATTTTGTGCAAGCCAGCTGTGTGATTATTGATCGGAAGCGAAGTAACATCGCCCTATGACTTCATTTTCGTTTATGGAATATTGTTCATGCTAAATAAGTCCAATATTTACATATTATAAAGAAAAATATTTTGATATGGAATTGCTAGTTCAAACTATTTAACGAAAATACGATTAAATGACAATAATAATTATAATTAATTAATAAATTAAAAAGATACTACTAGGAATTTTTTTTGTTTTTAAATTTAGTTATGGAATGATTAATCTACTATATTGATAAAAAAAAAATTGTATTTCTTTTTAAAAATTACATTTTCTTTAGATTTGGAGTTAGATCAATAAAATATTTTTGATTTTTAATACTTATTATAAATTATAACATTTTACTCTGTTAATTAATATAAATAAATATTAAATAAATTACCTCAATTTAATTCCGATTTGTATGGAATGATTTTTAATTTTACTTTTTTATTATTTTAGATAAAAATGCAGATCTTTGTGAAGACATTGACTGGTAAAACCATTACCCTTGAGGTAGAAGCCTCTGATACAATTGAGAATGTGAAGGCTAAGATTCAAGATAAGGAAGGCATTCCCCCAGACCAACAGAGGTTGATCTTTGCAGGCAAACAGCTTGAAGATGGACGAACTCTGTCAGACTATAACATCCAGAAAGAGTCTACCCTCCATCTTGTACTGAGACTTCGTGGTGGTATGCAGATCTTTGTCAAGACCCTTACTGGCAAGACCATTACTCTTGAAGTTGAAGCTTCTGACACAATTGAAAATGTCAAGGCTAAAATACAGGACAAGGAAGGCATTCCCCCAGACCAGCAGAGGCTAATTTTTGCAGGCAAACAGCTTGAAGATGGACGCACTCTATCTGACTACAATATTCAAAAGGAGTCTACACTTCATCTTGTACTCAGACTTCGTGGTGGAATGCAGATCTTTGTAAAGACCCTCACTGGCAAGACCATTACTCTTGAAGTTGAAGCTTCTGACACAATTGAAAATGTTAAGGCTAAAATACAGGACAAGGAAGGCATTCCCCCAGACCAGCAGAGGCTAATCTTTGCAGGCAAACAGCTTGAAGATGGACGCACTCTATCCGACTACAATATTCAAAAGGAGTCTACACTTCATCTTGTACTCAGACTGCGTGGTGGAATGCAGATCTTCGTCAAGACCCTCACAGGCAAAACCATTACACTTGAAGTTGAAGCTTCTGACACAATCGAAAATGTCAAGGCTAAAATTCAAGACAAAGAAGGCATTCCCCCAGATCAGCAGAGATTGATCTTTGCTGGAAAGCAACT
Source organism: Ormyrus labotus (assembly GCA_035582975.1). Classification (NCBI taxonomy): domain Eukaryota; kingdom Metazoa; phylum Arthropoda; class Insecta; order Hymenoptera; family Ormyridae; genus Ormyrus; species Ormyrus labotus. The sequence goes on along the minus strand of JAWWEO010000009.1, from coordinate 19,568,789 downwards.
GGAAGATGGGCGTACTCTCTCAGATTACAACATTCAAAAAGAATCCAC
>JAWWEO010000009.1:19474786-19567642 GCA_035582975.1 Ormyrus labotus | reverse complement strand
GGCCGTACCTTGTCGGACTATAACATCCAAAAGGAATCCACTCTACATCTTGTACTTCGTCTTCGTGGAGGTATGCAGATCTTCGTCAAGACCCTCACCGGAAAGACCATCACCTTGGAAGTCGAGGCCTCTGACACAATTGAAAATGTCAAGGCTAAAATCCAGGACAAAGAGGGAATCCCTCCCGACCAACAGAGATTGATCTTTGCTGGAAAGCAGCTCGAGGATGGCCGTACCTTGTCGGACTATAACATCCAAAAGGAATCCACTCTACATCTTGTACTTCGTCTTCGTGGAGGTATGCAGATCTTCGTCAAGACCCTCACCGGAAAGACCATCACCTTGGAAGTCGAGGCCTCTGACACAATTGAAAATGTCAAGGCTAAAATCCAGGACAAAGAGGGAATCCCTCCCGACCAACAGAGATTGATCTTTGCTGGAAAGCAACTGGAAGATGGGCGTACTCTCTCAGATTACAACATTCAAAAAGAATCCACGCTTCACTTAGTGCTTAGGCTGCGTGGTGGTATGCAAATTTTCGTCAAGACCCTTACTGGCAAAACTATCACTCTGGAAGTTGAGGCCTCCGACACAATTGAAAATGTCAAGGCTAAAATCCAGGACAAAGAGGGAATCCCTCCCGACCAACAGAGATTGATCTTTGCTGGAAAGCAACTGGAAGATGGGCGTACTCTCTCAGATTACAACATTCAAAAAGAATCCACACTTCACTTAGTGCTTAGGCTGCGTGGTGGTATGCAAATCTTCGTCAAGACCCTTACTGGCAAAACCATCACTCTGGAAGTTGAGGCCTCCGACACAATCGAAAATGTCAAGGCTAAAATTCAGGACAAGGAAGGTATCCCTCCCGATCAACAGAGGCTAAACTTTGCCGGACAGCAGCTTGAAGATTACTTACGTCTCAGGGGTGGATGTTAAATTTGTAAAATTGCTTTTATGTGATCTCGATTTTAGTTGTAAAGAATTAATGTTTATATATAAATATAAATAAACTACGATTTTTATTTAATTAAACACTGCTATTTATTATCCTAATATCCGACAAAAAAATATTGTAAAAAATCAGGTGATATAAACACAAATGCATAAATTTGATTTATACTCTAAAAGTAATAGTTACAATTTGTAGTATTTTTTGCCTTTTATTGGTATTGTTAATATGTAATATTTCATAAATATGTTAAAAATTATAATTCAAAAGTAATAACTTAGCAAAAAATTAAGAAGTATTTTAATAAATTAATTCAGTTAATGTTTTAAGTATGTATTATACATTATTTAATTAAGATATTATATTTTAATTGTCTGAATTAACAATCCAATTACCCGGTTGGAGTGCTTTTACTTTTACCGACTGCCACTGCCGCGTCCTGCGTCCACCACCAGTCCACAAGTAACTTCGTCGAGTTTCACGAAGGGGGCGCTGCTTACCTCTTTACAATTTTCAAGTGTATATAAATAATCATTGAAAGTAATTAAAAAACGAATTGATTAAATAATACAGAATCATCAATTAATTAAAATTTAATATCGCATATTAGTTATATTTAATTTTTTAATGAACTTATAATTGAGACAGAATGCTATGGAAAGTAGAAAGTTCAATTTTAATTTTATGAATAGAAATGTGAATATAATATATTAAAATATTTTTTAAATCATTTTAAATATTTTGATGATTAATAAAAAATAATAGAATAATAGCTTTGTTTGTAGCACATATTTATTCTCATTGTACTTAAAAATTACATTAAACGTAATACAATAAAAATTTACACCATAAACTTTACGAAAATTCTTGATTAATATAGTCACATTGACACAATTTTGTCAGCTCCAAAAATAACTCCGATGCAAAATTTGATGCCGTTCCATGCAATATAAATGTAGATTTCCGCTCCTTTTCATTATCAGTTGCAATGCTACGAAAAGAACTTAAATCTCGCAGACAGGCTTCAACTCGAGCAGTAAATCATCGCTGCTCAAATGAAGTCACCGAAAATTCGCTTGCAAAACGGGCCTTCGCACAGACGTGCCTCGTGCATCAAAGTGTCGATTTACAAACAATGCTCGAACGGAATTACTCTCATTCGACGCTCAGCGCTCGTATCGGTACCAAATAATTAACGAAATTACTTCTCCGAAGCCGCATCTCGCGATCGCCGATGATTTAACGGCGATTGTTCCCCCTGTATCCCTGAGGGACCGAAGACTTGAGTGCGCGTATGTGCTCTTTCAGTCTGGAGAATCAGAAATAATTGATATACGAATGTACAGAAAGGAGTTTTCTGCGCAGTCCTGAAAATTTTTAATCAAAATGGCTCAGATTCACCGCAGCATAAAAGCTATGTCATAAAAGCTGGAGTTTGTAAAAGGACAGAAATAAAGTCGATATTAAATGGTGGAATAGAAATTTGTTAGAATGATTGCAAAAAGTCAGTGTGGTTTATGTGGTTACGATACGTTAAAAACGTTCAATCTTGTCGCTTTTATTATATTAATTCGTAAATAATTAATTTATCTTTAATTAAAAGTTGCTGATGTTCCTTAGCAAAAATGTACCGGAGCCCGTAAGAAATATTCTTAGATTCTAATTAAAGCTTTTGATTCCAAATATAAAAAGAATAATAGCTTCCCGAAGCAATAAATTTATGGCGGCAGGCGAACTCCGGAGTCGAGAAAAACCTTTTCTATTTCCAGAAGTGCTCCGAGTGCATTATTCTTTCGGTAAAGACCCTCCGGTCTTAAAAATCGTAAGAGTGCATCTTCGACCTCAGCCCACGCAGAACAAAGTTCGACCTTATCGCTCTAAAATTAAATTTAAACCACTCGTACGCCGATAATACACCTGTCGACTCGTTCGAGCTCGATTTTTATCACAAAAGACTCTCCCAGCGCGACGTGTCCTCTCCCCCGAAAAAAACGAGAGCTTTTAAATCTTACTCATCGGCGCGCAATTGCCCCGGAATTATGTACATACATTCCGCCGACCAATATAGGCCGAAAAAAGCCGCGCATCGCCCGAAACGTATGGAGGCGCGAAAAATCGCCGCGCGAACGAACGCACCCATCACCACTCTCTCGCCATTATCCGCGATTTGGGGAATTTGCCAGAACGATCGCCGCGGATAATGCCCCACCCCCCTCCCACGCGATTTTCAATGCGCTCCCGTAATTCGCGCGCCGCGGCGACTGGGATCCGCTTTATATTTTCATAAATTTACAAGCTGCTGCTTTGCGCTGCTTTGCGCGGCTCTTTGCACTTGCCGGACGGTTCAACGGCCCGGAATCTGCACGCGCGAGAGCGCGGTTAATGCGTTGTTGCGCGGCTGTGCGAGTTTCGCTTTTTGAATGGATTGGCGGATTTTTGGAGGTCGGTGGAGGGGGAGTTTTCGCTGATGGATCATTAGTAGGCTGGGATTTAATATTTATCATCAAAATCGAAGAGGCAGTGATGAAAGCGGGATTATCTACTTTATTAAATGAATATATTAAACATTTGAATTTCATAATTAATTATTGTTTGGAGTACGCTTATTTATTAAAATCAATTGTTTTTCAATGTACACAATTTTTCATTTTACTAATTTCCGTTATTAATTCATTGATTTTATATAGCCATTCTTATAAAGTGCAGTTGACGTAATTGATCAAATGGAATAAATATTTATAAATAAGAGATTACACGCACATTTCATTGTCAATCAAAATAATTTTCTTATTAACTCGTACGAGATATTCCTATTATTCTTAAATATTTGATTTTTTACAGTGTCAATAATTTTTAACTGTATCTAAAAACAATTATTAAAATCGATCGTTAACGTTTACTAAACACCGTATAATTTTAGAAATCCTTGTTCAATTATTCAAAGAACCGTATCCAATAACCGTATATAGCCTTCGAAGAACGACTAATTTAATCGCTGCAATTTATTGTAAACAAACTTTTATCAAACTTTGATTCGTCCAATATCCGATTGCCATCTGAAAACGTAGAGCCTTCGGTCCGCGGCAAAACGTGTCGAATCGATATAACCCGAAAATAAAAGCCTCCTCCTTTGCCGGCCTACCGGTCGGCGGTCGTCGAAACCGCGCGCGGGTGATTCCTTCCTTCGTAAAAAACCCGGCGGCTAATCCGACTCTAACTCAGCGCTCGCCTCGTCAGCAAATGAAGAGGCTAATGCGGCCGTCAAGTGCAATTAATCCCCCCAAAGCGAGGAAAAAAGCTGCAGCATCCCGAGCGGCCGGCAGCGAGGAAAATAAACGGGCGCCTGCCGGTCTATATATGTAAAATCGTGTGCGCGCCGAGAGAGTCTAGCCGGAAGAGAGTTGCCGTCGAGAGCTTGAGTGTATATCCGTACCTACGCCGCGTGGCGGGGCTAATGCTCTCCTCTCTCTCTCTCTCTCTCTTTCACTGGCAGGGCCTGCAGAGGCTTCTTGGCGCGGGGACTACTCGCGGCCGAGTCAGTCTTTAACTGACTGCCGCGGCGCGACGCGCGATCTTTGCCGGTACCGATCGTTCCTGCACGTGCCCATCTTCCGAGCGATGTGAGACGGACCGGGAGCTCGGTGGATGCTCCTTTCTTCACGCTCGACTTTTTCGATTTTTTTTTCTCAACTATGTAATTAGAGATGCTAATTTTTTTTGGCTTGCTCTTTGCTGGATCGGATGCGATTTCGGGTTGGCACATGATAAACGCAGGGTTCGCCGGATGCATCGGGGGATTTATTGAATTTCAAATTGCAGTCGGGCGAGGGGGATAATTGCTTATGCTAATAGCGCTCGATAACGTAAATTTTCGTAATTTAATAAATCGATAAACTCCGCGATTACTCGATCCCGATAAATCGCAGATATTAAATCGTTCGAACCTGCCCGATTTTCATTAAAGCAGCCGGCAAGCATTCCATCCAGCAAAAGTAGCGATCTCTCCCCTCGGCTCGAGCCCAACTACAACAATACACAATTCCGTTTGCAGAGTGCGACTGTGACACCACACCAAGTGCCCGAGAGAGATATAGTACAGGGGTATAGTTGGCCACGCGTGCTTTCAAACTTTCGGAGATTCTGGGAAATTCGGCGCCGGGTGTGTCGCAGTGGAGTATTCTTTTTTTTTCCACCCCGACGAAGCTGCAGCGGCGACTGTCGCGTTTTGTGACGTCGAGCGAAGTTCGCGGGTCGAGAGAGAAATGCCCGGCGCGATATCGGGATCTTGATTTCCGAGCCGGTCCGACGTCGTTCAGAGATCATCGATCTGCCAGCGGGAAATCGGTTGGAGGAGGGTCAGTTTGGTGCTGCACCGGAGAGTCGACCGAGTGGACATGAATCCTGCACTGGGAGCCGCCGCCACTGCGGCTTACCTGCTCGTCGTCGTTTTCATCAGCGGTAAGTTGTCTCTTCGTTATTCTGGCGTATTTTTGTTCGATGATGCAAAAGTTTTTTTCGTTTTCGCGGAGAAGCTTTCTGCGGCGTTATACGATGCTTGGATACTTTTGTTTCGCGTACGTTTGTGTTTTTAGTTACTGTTCGTCTAGAATTATGTCTAGTTTTTATCCTTGAAGTTGGTTAGATTTATTTTTGAAAGATATTCAGATGCGAGTAAATCTTTCAATGGTAAAATCAATTATCATTTGAAAATCGTTTGCAATCTCTCAGGGATCAGTAATTAATGCGATAAAGTTATCTGTTGGAATTTTAATTAGATCATAAAAATATCTCGGGATATATTCATGGAGCAAATATTTAAAACAAAATCAAAATGTCTAAAAAAACCTGTAGAACTTGTAGAAAAGTTTTATTTGATAATAGTTTTTTAATTTCAATTTTTTTGACCTCCATTTGGACAAAATTGTTGTTGGAAGATTCGTTATAACAAGCATAACGATAAATCTTTGATACGAGTGAAAGCCTTTCTTAAAAAATATGATTCTTAAATGTAGCCTGTGCTAAGCGTAATGTTTGCTGGTATATAAGTTCGACTTTAAATTGTAAAACTATAAATAACCTATTCCACCCTTTTCCAATAAATTGAAATACTCCTTCATTCCACAAATCATTTTCAGAATCAAAAGCCAATTGAGACTTCTTTTCGAAACTCAACCCTATCCATTCGTCCAGCTAAATTATTCCCAAAAACCCAGCATCATCCATCGAGCCACCCTAATTCCCCATAGCCTCGCTCCCAAAATACACTCGTCAATTTCGCTCCTCGCACCTCGTCGACGTGCGAATTTGCGAAAAAAAAAGCCGCGCGGCAGTAAATTACGGGTTGCGCGCGCCGCGGGGCCAGAATTGACCGGCCGCCGACGCCGCCGGAGCGCGGATCGTTCCGCATTACTGATTTTTCCCCGAGCCTCGCGAGCGGAGCGCCGAGCACCGCGAACAATGGCGCCGAGCTTTAGAGAAAATTAATTGGCGCTGATCGGCCGAACGATGCGATTCCATCACCGCGCCGCTCTCCGCTCGCGAGAGCTGTTTACAAGTGAACCGATCGCTTTTTCAGGCCGCGAGTTTGCGGCGATGCGTGGGATTTAACGATGTGGATTTGCCGAAATTGAAATGCAAGCGCGAGCTAGCGATTTCTGAGCGAACGGAATCTGGCATGGAAATGCGTCCAAGTTTTTAAAGGATTTTGCGAATATATCGGTGGAGAATGTGTAATTAAATTAAATTAAATAGTTTGTACCTTGCGAGTTTCTGAATTGCTTAATTTTCTTCGTCGTCGCAATTATCCGCGGATTTTTTATCGCTGAAACATGAACCCATAATTAAATTTTTTACTACGATCTGTGGCACTTGATGTAAAGGATCTCCGTGTGTGTTCGCGAAATGTATTTATACACATCTTTCATGTCGCTAATTACACTTCTGCGAAATGATTACTCGGCTGTCTCCATGCCTTTTTTGTATACATTTGCAGTTATTACTGTTGCCTACTCGTCTTATTTATAATTCTTTTTAACCGAGTACTAAGTTTTAGTACGTTATTACGAGTTTTATTCTAGTAATTTGTTTCGCGTAAATTAATTTATCTAATTATTTATTTGTTTCTTCATAAATGTTCCTAATAAAATAAACATGCTTTCAAAGTGGTATATATAATTAAACAATAATTATTTAAAAACTACATTAATGTAAAAATAACACAAATCCTTAGATTAAAAACTAAACGACCGTCTCAATTCCTGAAAAGCTTTTAAACGAGACAAGATTTTTATTTTGAAACTCAGACTCTCCGCATTTGCATTCCGATATACCGAAAATACAACAATAAAACCCAGCTAATAAAATACTCAAGTTGGAAAAGTTGCCATAAAATAATCAACTTTTCAATGCAAACCTCCCGAACGAAATTCGCTCGCGGCCGATACATATATCGTCCGGCGCGCAGGTCGAGCATGTCGCTCTATAAAGCCTCCTAGTCCGCACCTTCGCGAAGCATTCACCGAAACTTCTCTCTTTGCCTCTCCCGCTGACTGGCGTCCCACGCGGCTGCGGCGCGGCCGGAGCAGCGCCGATTCCTGTTTTCGCTCTTTATATACGCGCGTATCGCTCGGTGTGCCGCATGCAGCGCGGCCGAGCACGGCCAAATGCTTTTAAACGTCCAATTTTCGTGCAGCGCGTTTTTCGAATATCAATCTTTGGCCAGCGCGCGCGCTAACGCCCGGGAGTTTCCTGGAGGGGACCGCGATAATATTCGCGCGCGGCACTGAATGAAAACTCATCGATCGAACACGCACATCGACGCTTTTTGCCCGGAACGTCCGATCGCTGCGTGCTGATTTATAGTTGCGCGGCCGCGATGTGAATTCGAGCTTTTTGGCTGCGGTTGCTGCGCTTTTTTTTTTGTCGGGGGACCAATGGGCAGGGGTGAAATTGAGGAGATGCGAAAAGTCATTTTGAGTTATTGATGCGAATGTTTAGAGCTCGATGTTTTCACGGGTGAAAAAACAAAGTCGTTCTTATTGAATATTTTTCTGGTGTTTTTGTGCGAGTTTTAGAAGCTTTTAAACAATTGACACTTCCATGTAGGTCAGAATGCTACTTTTTTAATGAAAATGAATTTTAGATTCAAAAAGCTCGAATTTATATAAAATAATTTCTTGTACTTTGGTTCATATAAATTAATTAATAATAGCCCATGTAAATTATTCAACTCAAATTAAAAATTTTTTAAATTTACAGTTTTCTCTTCTATTAAAAAAAAAAAAAATGTTACCCAGGTCAAAATAACAAACAAACGATCGAAAACTGGCGATCTTAATTAAAGCCCCCCACTGGCATGCAAATCAGTGCAGTTTTAATCTGGCGGGAAGATTCAAAACTCACCAACTTGGCTGACACTTTCTCGCGCAACGGTATAACGGCAATTACCATAGTAATGAAACTCGGCGAAACTTCGGCGCTCTCGCGTCAACAAGCTGCGGGCGCCAAAAACTTGCGACTTGCGCACCACTTACATATATAAGACGGCGGATGACAAAGGGCCGCTTTGGCCTCGTTCTCCCCGATTACCATCGGCTCCGCTCAATTAGCCTACGCACCGTCGCCGCCGTCATTTTTCCTCGTTATAACGAAGCGAACTTTTTCGTCGGATGATCCTCTTAGACCGTCACGTGTACACACGCCCGGGGACGAGTCGGCTCGGATTCTTATCGCGACGACGCCGCGTCTGCAGTTTTCTGCGGGGAGCCGGACGCCTATGTGGGATTTACGAGCTTTTCCTTTTTATTAAGAGGCGGAAATTATTTTTGGACCCTGCTGGTGTTTTTCGGCGTAAAACTTTTAGAAGAGCTTTTCGGAATTGCAGGGATACATGAGTTCGTGATGAGAATAGTCCGCAATTTCTTCTCATTCGTTCGTGTCGAAGTTCTGTTTGAGAATCGCCGGGAAGTTTATGTACTTTTTAAATTCCCGATTGGCTCGAAATAGGATGTAGAATCGAAAGCCCAACGGCTTACGGAGCCCGAAAAAAAAAAAAAATCGTCCGATCAAGAATTCAAGAAAAGTGTCGATCTAGTTATCGAGCGGCCGTAAAACAGCGCATTAACAGTTAATGCAATTTCGTGTAATTGCAGTTCAATTTAGCGGGAAGATTAAGATAGCAAAACCGGCGTAATGAGATCTTTAAAAGGAATGCGGCGCACGTACATGTAGAGGAGCGAGCGGCGCGCGCGCGCGCGCGTTGAAATAACCCGTTAAAATTGAAGAAGGTTAGCGCCAATGAATCGGCGGCGGTTTTTCTTTTCACGAGAAATCCAGCGAGAGATGTGTTTTTTCTGCCGCCGCCGCCGCCGAGCGAAGGTATATATAGGAGGAAGGAAGAGGAGAGAGAAAAGGGAAAAACATTTCCTCTCCTCGTAAAACAATCAGGCAAAGGCCCTAAGCAAACGCGCGCGGGTCTTATCTCTCGGGCTACGTGGAAGCCGCGACGTGAACTCTTTCGCCTTTGCTCTTTTCTGTTCTTTTTTTTTTCGGCGAGATACCGCACGCGGAGCTGTGAGGGATCTTGATTGAAAGCTGCGGGCCTGAAAGGAAGGGGGAGGGAAATGTTTTTCGAGCCGTTTCTTAATTTTTCATGCCGATAAGGAGCGTGAAAGTTTAATTAAAGGCCACCGTCGCGCTTTCGGGACCGAAGTGAATGCGTTGCATTTGCAGGTAGAGTGAGTGCATTTTCGTTGACTCGTCGACGTTCAAAGAGCTTCGGATGAATTAAGCTTCGAATAATTCCCGAATGACGTCGGCTTTTATAAATTCTATTAAATTTCGTTATTTACAAGCGCATTATTACTTGAGATTGGGCAAGATTGCCTTTCGAATAATTTATTCGAAAGACTATTACGAAGATATTAAATATTAAGTAATTCTTGGAAGGACTTTAAAATTTTTCTTCGAAATTGTTTCTTGGAAATAAAGTTCAGCTCGGTGCTATTTAATAAAGACCAAGTGCAACCGCTTTCCAAGTAACGAACTGCGGTTCTTATTGCTTGTAAATAGAAATGCGACAAAATCTCATTTTTCTAAATACGAAATTTTTTAATGACTCATATCCTTTCGTAATAAATAATGCATTATTGAAAATACAGAAATTTAAAAATCATCATCATCTTCGCATCCCGAAAAACGCAGCAAAACTCTCCGCCTCCTCCGCCTAAAAGCTTCCCACGAGCGTCGCAGCCGGCATTGAAATCAGCCGCTTTGTAAAAACCGCCGGCATGACCGACGACTCGCCGACCAGCTCGGCAAAAAAATAAGGCGGCGGCAGAAAAAGCTCTCTAAGCTTTCCGCGCGAGGAGCTCGATACGATCGAGCGGCGCGCAGCTGTGCGCGCGGGGCTACTCTGCGCTTCCAAGCAGGCATTGTTCGGATAATTTTCGCCGAGGCGGAATGCTAAAGAGACCGCCCCCGAGCTCATCAAATATCGAGATTCCGGCCTGCGCCGGGCGCGAGATTGCGGCGCCGAGATGTGGCCCGGTTATTTGGAAAAGCTGCGAGGGTCGGCTTTGAGAGAGCGACGGGGGAGCTGCTTCGGGGATTCGGTTATGGAGCTTGATTGCTTTTTGTTTTGCTTGGCGGGAGGATCAAGGGGAATTCCAGTGTGGCACAACCTTTTCATCGGCTTCTTTTTTATTTTTTGAAAAGAAGATACTTTTGTTTGTTCGGTGGGAAGTATTTTGGTCCAGGAAATCTTCTTCCAAATTAAGTTTTTGGAAATATTAGTTTCTGTGCTTTTCATTAAAGGTCCCTTACGTTTTAAAAGGATTTCTTGATGTCGTTTTTTTACCTGACAAGGTTATGGAATAATTTAAAGTTATTGTTTGTGTTAAAGAGTGTACGCCTTCGTTTACGCAGTAAATGCATTAAGAATATAACTTTTCAAAAATTAATTAAAGTAATTAAGAGATTTTTAAAATTTTAAAAGCTTTTTACTATATTATACGAAAAAAACAGTAATTTAAAAATTAAGTTTCAAAATTGATTTTAATTAATTCACGAAATTATGGGTTTAAATAAAGTTTAACAAAAACGTTTATACACGTTTCAACAAAAGCCCAGATGTTTACATACACCATAAAACAGTCATCGAGGACACTAAAATTCAGAAAGCGCTTTTCAAACCTCCGCGACGAAGGTAAATCCCGAGAAAAACGGCGCTAATTATACACGCGTTATCGTCCCCCGCTAAGATAAACATTAGCCCTATTTGTCGCGAGGCAGCCGGCGGCGGCGCGCGGCAAAACCTCCTCGAAAAGCAAAAGAAAGCCGGGAGATATGCGCCGGCGCAGCCGCGCATTTTCTTTTATCAGCTCTCTCTCTCTCTTCCTTTGTAAGTCCCGGCGGCTGCGGCGCGGCTTTTTACCGCTTTATCGCCGCAGAGAAAACATCCGCAGCAATTTTCGCCGGTCCATCGGCTTTTCCTGTTTATTTCAATTTTCCCGTAGCTCCTCTCGCGAGGATGAAAGCGACCGACTGCGGATGGAAAAGTCGTCTGGGAGCAGGAGGAGAAGGAAAAAATTAGCTCTTTTGCGTCGGCTACTGCGCGGATCTGACGTTATTGTTTTATTCGATTGCGGGCTTGAGGGAAGAAGCGAATGCCGGCGTAATTCGCCGGAGCTCTAGCGGAAGTTTATATTGTGTAATAAAGGATGCTAATCCCTCTGGAAATGCGGCAAGTTGAACGGCGATGCTTTATGTTCCGCGCGGTTAAGCTGGTTTGTGAGATCGGGTATAAAACGATTAAGCTTTTTTTAATGGGATTGGGAACTAAAGTGATAGAGCAACGTGAAAGGTGTATTATCTCTGTAAAATATGTAAGAATTAGTGTACACGGAAGGAGTTTTAGAATTTGGTAAACCCTTTACATTCGCATTAAATTTTCAAATTATTATTATTAGAGCATGAAACATAATTTATTGAAAAATAGCTCCAGTTTCTCTTGATTCCTCAAAATTTATAAAATCATAATACATCCCTTACTAGTTTAGCAAAAAATGTTCATCTCCCAAAATTATTACCAATCCATTCCACTCCTGGCGCTCCCCGAATTAAAAACTTTCCAATAATTTCAACTGTACCATTTGGCCGTGCGCGCGAACCGTCCGACCAGCGCGTCAACGTCAATCAGAGCGGCGCGCGATGAAGATTAAGTGCGAAAAAGCCAAGTCCGCTCGGACAAACTGCTATTATGACAGGGCGCGGCGCAAACAATATACTACAGGCCCGCGACTCTTCGCGGCCGAAATGCGCGGCGACTCCGTTATTGTAGCGATGAGCGAACGGGGCAGGGTGATGATCGATATATACAGGTATGTATTGTTTATTTACGCAGTCACGAGGTCGATGACGATTAAATTCATGTGGAATACCTAATTTATACTGTAACATGCAATCTACGTAAATTGAATCCTCATTATGTCAATGTTGAGGAGTTTATAGAGTTTATAGATGAATATGCAAATTTATATGAAAAAAAGTTAAAATTTTTTCTCAACTACTACTTCTACTATAACACAAATTATCGTGATGTATAAAATTTCCCGAAAATATAATTGAAGAAAAAAAAATAATTTTTACATGAGTAGATAGTGAAACGAACGGTAAATCAAATGCAAACCACACGTTTTTATCTGCATAATAAATCTTTTGTACCCAACACAATAGCAGCAGCCGCGTCATTTAATTCGCGCAACTAAACCCGAAGAGCTTCTCGCGCGCTCGTCTAAAAAACTGAATGCCGATTGTCGACTTCGAAGTTTAGGTCGAGCAGCGCGCAATAGCGCGCAAAGCGATTCGAGTTTCATTTCGCGCAGCTACACTGCCGCTCGTTGTAATTACGGTTTCGTTTTCGCAAGTCGGCGGCACTTGAAAACGGACAGCATTCGTCATTTCGAACGGCGAGGCTTCGTTTAAAGCGTTAATTACGAAGTCCTTGACTGTATTCGTCGCTCGAGGCCTGGACGATGGTCCCCTTTCAACCCCAAACCCCGCTTTTAAATATATATTTTATCAAAAGTGCTTGTTTTCACGATAATTATTCATGAATTAAAAAAAAAAAAAAACTCGCGGTCGTAATTGGGCTGGCGTAATTGAAATTATCATCGTAAAAACGAGCCGGAATAATTACTTTATCGGAGCGCGCGCTTTGTCGTTTATTCGAGGTTCGAAGCGAATTTTCACGATATTTGTGCTTCTCCGCGCTTCGGATTAATTTTTTTATGGGATCTAAAATTTTAGTAACTTTTAATGCAAGGGATGTAATGAAAGTTACTTTCTTTGTAACTCAATGAATACCTAATAATTTTTAACAGTTTATGTCATAAAATTTGCATTAATTAAATAATTTAAAATCAATTTTGTACTCCGACATTATATGCACATTAATTGTTAATTAGCACTCTACGTTATTATTGTCACATTATAATTTATTTACTGATCAAAAGCCAATAAATCGCGTGCATTTTATGAATACAGTGCTCTCGAAAATTATACACAAAATGTTTTCAAGTCTTGACGTGCCACTCAGATTCTCCTCCATAAATCTCAATAAAAGCCTCTTAATTATCAAATCTTCTCCGATCGAAATTCCCACCAATGACCATAAACCATTCGCGAACGAACGAAAACACGCACTTCTCCCCGCGCGTGATCGATGATTTTTTGATGAATCTTCCTCATTGGCACCACTTGCCGCCTGCGACCTTCTGGCACAAGAAGTCGCGGCCCCAGACCTCCCAGGCAATCAGGGAGCCAATAAGTTGCGTCGGCCGACGCGTGACTCAGAGCTCGACGGCCGATCGAATTAGCCGACGCGTCGAAATTTCCAGCGCGCGGCGCGCAAGTCTCGCCCCTGTCAAATTTCCGCGGACAGTCGGCCTCCGCGCGTGATTATCGCCAATTAAGTAATAACGCACGTCAATCTCCCTCTCCCCTCGATCTTCGAGGGCAGCTTTTGCGGGCGCCACTTTGTGGCGTGCGTTCATTGTCTGTCGCGAGACGGGACACGTTGGCGCGCTCTCTTTTTTTAACTTTGATGAACGCGCGTTCGCTTTTTCGAGACTCGAGAGACGGTTCGACTGTAATTGTAGGTTTATAGTTTACGTAGATTTCTCATTACTTTAATGTCAAAATTTTGTAATTCAGATTTTCGGTATGCACGAGTATAGTTACTGTAAATTTAAAGCTTTTAATATCGGAAGTATTAAGATTAAAATAATAATTATTATTTATTAATAATTGATATTGGCACAGGTAATGGCTTCCAGTGCAATTTCCATTAAAGTTCACGCCAGAAAATCTCGCTTACAGTATTGGCCCTTTTTTAAATCCGCGAAGAAAATAAAATCAATCGGAGCAATCTAAAATGAAAACAGCCCACAGCTCGCCAGCGAAAACAATCGACCTGCCGAAAGAATCAGGCGTTAATAGCAGGCTATCGCGGGCCGCGTCGGCGCACCGCATCGGCAATTATTCACGGCTCGCTCCACACAGACCGCACTGCGGGGCAAATAGCCTCCGCTGCATCTTTTGTTTCTCCGGCGCTCCACGTGGCTCCTCGAGGAAAGAGCTAGTCCGGCGCACACTCCACTTGTCAGTGCCAGCCGCAGAGGCGTCGAGTCGCTTTCTTTTCTCCGCCGGGTTTATATATACATTACAAGAGTTGCGCAACGCTCTCTTTTCTCGGGGGCGAATTTATACTCTTATTATTTATCGGCCCGGCGAGAGAGCCTGTAAAAATTAGCGCCGCGCGCCGCGGTTTTATCCAGCGTGTAGGCGCGCGTGCTGAAACTCGCGGCCCGCGGCGCGACTTTCGAAATTATTTATCGGGGGCTTAATGCGCCCGGGAGCTTGTTTCGGAGCCCCGGCCTGAAACGCTCGCCGAGTTTAAGGGGGAGATGGATGTGGGCTGTAATGCTTTTGATTTAATGGATGTATTTAGGTGAGGTGAAGCTTTTTTGATGGCTCGCTGAATTCTGTAATGAGAATGGATGTTGGCGTTAGATTTTCAGGCGCGAGAGGTTCCGTTATGATTATATTACTTGTTCATTTTAGATTTAGTTTATAATATAATATCAGAAAAGCAAATTTGTAAGCGAATTTGTATATTGTTCACTCTTTGAATAATATTAATGCATAATAGTAAAACGTGTTATGCGATAAAAGTCGTTTCCTGGATAAGCTTTCTACAAAGTATAAAGTTTGCTTCATGCAAGGATATAAAAAACTTTTACATTCAATAAACTAAATAATTCGTTCCTCCAGCTTAGCATTAATTTTTCTCGGAAGTGCAGGGACGCAAAAATGAATTTATTCGTACGTAACCGAGGGGCAGCACGTCACATTTGTTTTCCATTTTACAGCCAGCACTATAATTTCTCGCGCAGAAGCCCGTTTCCATTAAGTACCGTTCCGGGGCGAACGTCTTCATTGTACTTCCTTCGGGCGGACGTCCTTCGGCGTTTCCATCGGCGGACAGAGTATATATATATATATATACAGTCAGAGCCGCTCCCGGCGCGGCTAATCTCGAGGAGCGCGTTCGCGCGAAATTAGACGTTCGGGGGGCCCCTAATTAATCGCGAAATTATCGAGCGCCGCCGGCGGCGCCTTTTTATCGGGGCCGGGGGAAATTCAACGCTGGATTCCGCTTCGCCTCCGGTTAATTGATCTGTCAGTTAAAGTGGCCCATTAAACGTCCTCGCGAGAGAGGCTTACCTCGCCGCCTTTTGTAGCGCGGCACTGGAGAGGAGCCCCGTATGCACATATATACATATATATGCGTCGCGGTGTTCTTTGTTTTGCGGTAATTAACGACTGTCGATATTCGCGGAGATATCCTGTCGGCGAGGCAACGGGATATCTGAGCTTTTTCTAGAATTTCCCGGCTGAAAATAGAGAACGAGGGGAAATTGTTTAATGGGCGAGTTTCATTTTTGAAATGCGCTCCGGGTTGGCGTTCAAATTTTATGCGAGTTCGCTGGTTGATTTATAGCGCCAGAAGTGTTATTATTGTCGGTTTATGTAAATTTTAACTGGCGACACTTCGCGGCCCGGAGTGGGGTGGCTCTCAATGGGGCGAAAAATGAAAAATGATCGCCATTACTGTTTGTAAATAATATTTCACGCGGCGAAGCTGTTTTAATTTTCAAAATTCTACACCGAACAGTTTTATTGTAAAAGGATTTTTTAAAAGCAAACATTTACTATACCATAATTTTACATTTTTTCTCGGTCGAGCGTGTTTTTTTTTCCGATTATCGTGAACTTCAAATGAGCTGCAAAGTGTGATTAGTTCCGATTTTTTACTGCCGCGATGCGCAGACGTAACATTTTCCAGCTGCATCAAGGTATTCGACTTTTTGAAAACAAGTCGAGCAGCTGGTGTATATACGCGTCCGTATTAAAGTTTATCTATCCGTGTAAAGCCTTTGAAAAGTAACGGGCAGCCTCCTAAAAAGAGCCTTTGAAAGGGCTAGCGTTTTAATCACATCGATATTTCTTTGACGCGCGCACGCATAATTAATCCGTCTCGGGGAATTAATCTCCGAAAATTCCGGCGCATTCATCCGCGGGAGCTTAAAAAAGCTCCTCTTTCTCCCCTGCGTATATACACAAGCAGTCTGGCTTTTCAATTCCGCGGCGGCGCGAAATTCCGGGGCCTTTTGCCGCGTCCGTCCGTCCGTCCGTTTTTTTCATCATCTTGCGAGTTTTCTGCTCCTCTTATTTTACGCGGCCTTTGCGCGTCGGCGAGCTGCGCACGGCTTCTTGCCCCCCTTTTTTCTCCCCCTCTCTCTCTCGCCTCCTTTCTTTTTGCACTCTGTCGTCTCGTTGTACTTTGTAGTGCGGCGGCGCGGCGGCGGCGGTTGAGTCTAGGATCTCTCTTTCTTCCTCTGCCTCTTGGTTGGACGGGGAGTCTCGTTGTTTCTTCTTTTCTTTTTTTTAAACTCTCGCGCGCTTCTTTTGCTCACCCCGCCCCGCGGGCTCGGCAAATGTAAGTGGGTTTGTAAATTAAGTTAAAACGTTGACAACGGGTCAGCGAACAGGGAACGTGTCTTTTGTTTTTTCTCTTTTTTTTCGGTGAGCAGAAGTGCGTTACTCTTGGGAAAACTGAATTTCTCAATTTTTTTTGTCTCTCGGCTGAAAAAATAAAACGCGTTAATATTTTAATTTATAACTGTTTTGGTACAAACAGAATGCAAACAAATATTTCGAGAAAAAGGTTTATCTATAAAGTTTTACAGATGAAACAATGTTTTCAGTATACAAAAAAATATTTGAGTTATTTGTTTTTTTTTTAAAAAAGACTTTAATCATTTTTATATAAGCATGCTAAAAGGTGTTTATCCCGTTATAAAATATTTTAGCCAGATTTTTTTAGTCAGCTCAAAGATTGGAAATGTTACGCTACATTAATTTTATTAGCATTCAGCAAGATAGAATGCATTTGCATGTAAATACTTTATTATCTCAATACGTTAATGACAGACTCAAATAAATAGTGTATAATTTAGATACTAATTCCAAAGTGAACCAGTAAATCGCATTTATTCTCTAAGTCGCGCAATTAAAAAATAATGTAAAAAACAACCTATCTCCCGGCAATAATAATCAGCCTCTCAAAAAGAAAGACGACCCTCCACCGAGCGCAGCAAACCTCCCCCCGCCCATTACAAACCGCGCCGCCGCGTAACAGAGTCGCGCCAGTTATCATTACTAGGCCGGATTCAGAAGAATATCGCGCGACGCGTCGAGCCCTAACAACGTCAATTAATTCCCCCGAGCGCTTAAAAGTCTGCCGCCCGAAGCAAGCGGCGGGCGTGAAAAAGCTCCGAGAGAGCCTCCTAAATATAGAGATCGCGGCCGGCTCCATATTCCGCTGACGGACAAAAGTAACTTGTTGCTATTAGCGAGTCGACGCACTTTCTCCCCGAGCGCCGCGGCTCACTTTTTCCGTTCGGCTTTACGTGCTGATGAAAAGCGGAAGCTCTTCGTCTTCCAGGTTAGACGGCCCGTTTCTGCTTTAGTGTTATTGAATATAGAATTTTTTTTGGCCTCGGTAATGCTTGCCAGTGCGTTTTGTTTATTTCGGTATTTAAGTTTAAGTATATATATATATGACGTATTGGTTATGGCGTTTATTATATATTTTTATACTTATGAACTCGGGTGGTTTCTATTCGTAATCAAGCAGGGTGCATTGAAGAAACAAAACATATATAAAGCGGAGCACTTCTAAACATAAACCCAAAAAAAAAAATAGAAACACACCCTCTTTAAAAAACTAAATATCTAAAAATATTGAGCTCCCGAAAGAGTTTTATCGCGCTCCGCACCTTATAAATATCGCGCGCCTCTATCCGTCTCCTCCCCCTCTGACCTACGTGCGCGACACTTTTCCAAAAAAAAAGATTCTCCCGCTCCTATAAGTATATCACCCACAGCTCTCCATTACATTGCAGCTCTCACGAAAATACCCGGGAATTAAGAGTCTTCAGCGGCGGCACTGAATTTGTAATACCCCGCAGGGCTCGAGGCTCCCCTTCTTCGTGTATTTACGGGAATAAAGGCGCGCACGGGTCGATTTGTACTGAGCGAACCATTAGAGGGAAGAGGGATTGTCGGAACACTTGTAAAGAGATGTCGATGAGAAATGTGTGTCGTGTTCGCTGGTAGTTATTGATTGAAACGTCATTCAAAGTGGCTATTTACATTTTTAAAACATCTGTACGTTTTCTCGGTAGATTAAATATAATTAATAATAATAAAATATATTTATTAAATTTCTAATGAATTCAATTTGCGGTAATGATACTTGTACCAATGGATGACTCATTTATCGTTTGACTATTATACTACGTATATTAATTACTGCATGCAAGTAAACAATTTCTTCGATTATATTTGATTAAATTACTAAAACACAACTATATGATCGCCTAAAACTTTTTCCACAAACTTGACAGACCATTCCACATTGGAGAGCATTCTGCACGATAAAATCACTCGTTTCTTTATCGTTTATTGGCCAGCAATTCCTATGCTTGTAAAATAATATCAACGCCGCTTGCGCGTAAATTCCTCGTAATTAGCTGACCTGTCCGACATGCCGACCACACCGTAACCACTCGGCGATAAAGCGTCGGTGGTGCGAGGGACGAGAGAGTATGACTTATAGATGGATTACGAGCGGCCCGCGCGCGCAGTTGAAGGCTTTTCGTTCTAATTATTGTCAACGCCGGATCCCTGGCCGCTCGAACGGGATTGAAACCCAACGAAGCACCGCAGAAATGTCCTTTGCAACGTTCTGCGTAATAGGTTCTGTATCTGCTAAACAATTGCGCAATTGTTACCCGCTGGTACAATGCTGCAATATTCGCGCCGCTCTCGATGGCTAAGCATTTCGCTCGAGTATTTTAATTTGTGCTACTTTGTGGTCGTGATTAAATATTTCCCTCGACACCGCCAAGCGTTTGGTCTTTGTGCGTATGATTTATGGAGATAAACATTAAGATTTAGTAGAGCGGCTTGGATTTATTATTACAGTCGCAAGAACGTTTGTGTACATAATTTGAAATGTATATAAAAAATGAAATTTTTATATATAAGATAAGATACCTGTCTTTTTTTACCTTCTTTTTTAGTGATAGTTCCTTCGAATTCTTTTTTACTCTTTCACGATTCGACTGACGTTGATGTATCTCTTCCACAATTGCTTGTCCTGTGTTATATGTCGAATATGTTTTATTTCTTTTAAAAATTTCTTTTAAAATTTTATTCACCCATATAAAAGGTTAAAACGACTTAAAAAAAGGAAAAAAATATTATCTCTTATGAAAAGTTTGTTGCGAAATTAGGCATTGTTCTGCATCGCGAAATTGTGGTGAGTTTTAAACGAAAGCGTTAAACTAAAGCGAATTAGCGTTGTTCTCTCATAAGTTTCGCAATACCGGCGAACCCTGCAAAACCACAGAAGTGATGCGCGTTCCACGTGTTGCTCTCTAAAATTCGCTAAAAAAAAAGCTTACGACCAACCTTAAAAACTCAAAACCACGAGCTCGGATTTTATCAAGCGCTTAAGCGCGTCGAACGTATCCAAGATCACTCGTAAACAAGCGCGTAAAAGCCTTGGCGAGGCCTGCGCATCCTAAAATCACTGCCGGCTTCCGGCGCGCGACTCGATCGGGGCAGTCAATTTATTATCCCCCCGTCGCGCATTCAGGCGCGGCCTCCCATTTTATTATTTTTTCCCCGTACGCGGCGGCGAGGAGACAGAGCCACTCTGATTGGCACTAGAGCTCCGGGCTGGATTTTCTACTTACCGGTTTAACGATCCGCGCGAGGATTTATGAAGTCCAAGGCTCTCCCGGTGTATATATATATATAGAGAGAGAGAGTGAGAGGCAGAGTAACGGCAGCTTTCCGCGCCCGAGTATCGGCTCCGGGTTTATTTTGAAGATGGGGATCGGGAGAGCCTTGCGGAGGAAGGAATTGAAATGTCACGGATGGGGTTTAGGAGAATCTAACGCCGAGGATCGAAATCGCTTTGTGCGTGTACAGATCGAGCGCCGAGCGACTGCATTGCGCGATTTTGATTCTTCCGCGAGTATTTGTTTCATTCGATGATTTATGAAGGTGCTGCGGAATCAATAAATTTCTACGAAGGAATTAAATGGCGAATGCTTTTAATTATGCTACAAAATTATTTATTCTTCCTGTTATATTGAAAGGCTAAGACATTTTCATTAAGGTTTGAAAAACATTGCTGCTTTTACGTGTTCACTTATAAATCAAGATATTATCCGAAATCGAAGAAACGAAGCGGTGTAATACAGTTTTACTACAGCTTCTCGAATAAAAGCAGAAGGGAATTGGTAGAATTCCATCTTCGTATTTTTAGAAAATCGATCTACTTTCGTTGCAAAAAGGCTCTCCTCCCTTAAAGCAATTCTCCTCCCTCCCGAGCGAAGAAAATAATTTTCCCCAGCTCAAAAATCTCAAAGCGAGCGCGTAACTTCGCCGAGAAAAGAGAGCGCCGCCCGATGAAAACTTTCATTAACATTCGTCTCTGCTCGCAATTATCCACGGCGCAGCTCTCCGTCCAATAACTCCGCTCGACAAATTCCTTCCCCCCCCGACAACACACACATCCGAGTCGAAATCGAAAGGCAGTCGCGGGGACGCGTTCTGAAAACGCTCTTGGTGTATGCGCTTGCGAAATCTCGGGTTCTCGGTGCTCGAGCTTCGTGTTTCCGTCGCAAACACACGCAGATGCGCGAGCCGATAAGCCGGTCTTGCTGCTGCCGCCGCCGCCGCCGCTGCCTCGCTCCGATCCGCGCTGGAAATTGGATATATACGGCCGGAGCTTGGGGCCCCGATCCGCGGAATTATCCGGCGCGCGGCTGAAGATTTTTCGAAAAATTCGAATTCGTGCGGCGCAACGTGTGCTTTTGTTGCGCCGCGCTTCCCGGTATTAAAAACAGAGTGGTTTATGAAAGTCGAGCCGATATATCGATTTTTTTGGGCTTGGATTTTTATTGAATGAATAAAGTGCAAACACGCTTTTTTTTTCTTTGTTTATGTTTTTTTTTCGAGGATCGAGAAAATAAATCTTCGGAATTGAGAGTTTTTTTATGAAAAGGGTTTAAACGAAACCCGTAAATAACGATCTTTAAATTTTCTTTGAGATTTGTTCTGCGTATTTTAAAAATAATTTCTGAATTACATTGTAATATTTAGAAAAGAGTAAGGCTGGTCGAATGATAAATAACTCGGCTCTAAATATACATAGCTGGCGTTAGCGAGTAAATAAATGAATGCAAAACGTGCCGCGGGAGTTGCCGCGGAAAGTAAGTTGGGTTAAATTTCATTGACGAAGTGAGAAGAAGTATAATGAAAGCACTGTTGAATGAGAGGTAGGAAAGCAAACGAAATGCCCCGAGAATATGAGAGCAAATAGCGATAAAGCCGGACGCCAGCTCGCCATTGTGGCATTTCTAAGATTGCGATACTGCAGATTTTACAGCGTATTTTTGAATTAGGTACAATAATTCCAGGAGCTATCGTTTCATTACTTTTTACGACTCGCTCGCTGATTGATCGATCGATGCCGGAGCGCGATAAAGCGCGAAGCGATGCGATGATATTCGCCTTGAGATTGATTTGAAATTTAATTATAGTGCTTAAATGCTCTTTTTTATTTCGCTAATTTTCTTTTTTTTTTTTGGAGCGCGCGCGAAAATTGCTTTATTCGAATTTCCGAAAAAAAATTCTTTCTTTTTAAACGGATTTATTCAAGATAATGTCATTCCCAAGAGGCGCCGGAATCCTGAAATAAATTTTCGTTCTACACACGAGAGGCTGATAGGATTCCAATATTGATTACATGCAGTGGACAATCGGATTTTTGTATCTCCACACCCATTAGCCGGCTAAAAAAAAAAAAAAAAACCCGGAGGGATCCCGGAAACGGCGAAAAAGAGCTTCGGTTTCCTATTTGTACTTTTATTCGACGGCGGCGCTATACGTCATGTTCTTAATACGTCCGCAGATAAAATGTGCGTATTTCTTTTTATATATGTCTATTTACAGTGTACATAAAGTTATGGAGGAAGATCGTCGATTTTTTAAGCGGTAAGAACATCGGTCAATTTTTAGAAAATAAGAGCAGTTAAATATATAGATACAGAATTTTTTACATTATTTATGTAATTCGTACTAATATAAGGAGAATAAAGCGAACAAGGAAATTCATTTTTGTCAATTTACAATTATAATTAATACAAATCAGATAAAATGCCGCAACGAAATAATTTTATTTTAATTGATATTTATTAATAACGCTAATTCCTAGATCATTGATAACGGCGCGTCGCTTTTGGTTAAATCCATTTCTAAATTAAAAGGTCCTCCACCAACGCACCACCAACCCCGTTAAAGTCCATAGGCTAATCCGAAAATCAGCAATTTCAATCGGGGCAGCTCATCGAAAAGTATCGAAACCGCGGGATTCCTCGTTGGCCTTTCAAAAGCAGGATCAATTTACGGGCAGTTTTACGCCGCGGGTGTGTTTTTGTGTATGTGTGTGTGTGTGCAGCAGCAGCGCCAGTCGACCGGAGTGTTCTGGAAACTCGCGAGTTCGTACTGGCCCGGCCGCAGAATCTGATTGGTGGTTTAGCGTGCACGTATACGCGGTCGAGCTTGACCCTCCATCTCCGTGATTAATAACGTCGGTCGGAACCTGCCGAGTGTCTAACGTATATACGTACGCACAATGCGAGAGCCGCATTATGCGGGACGCGGCTGCTAAATTTCGACTACTTGTCGCCGCTGTCGAGGGTAGTACGCTGGGAAAATTGTTGGTTGAACTTTTTTCTGGGGGGGGGGAGGTTTTGTAGAGTTTCGAAATGCCGCGTGTCGTTTTAGAAACTGGGGACAAAATATTTAACCTGGCCGGGACTTTCAAAGAGAAAGCAAACAAAGAGAGGCTGGCGAGAGGAGGCAAAGCACTTAATCCTCTAACAAGCCGAAGAAACTTAGCGAGAGCACGCATAAACTGTGTGCATGTGTTACTTTGACAAACGAATTTCAACGGAAAACAAGTTTAACACGAAACGTTTTGCAATTTATGCCACGGCATTTTTCTGGTTGACAAAGCTGGAGAATGATTTATTTATAATAGTTATATACTCCAATTACTTTTTTCTTTTGTTTTTTTTTTTAAGTAAATGACCACTTTTACGAAAGATCTTTACACTTTTTATTAAACGCAACTGCAATTTCGAAAATTTCAAATTTACATAATTACGCGAGGACTAAAGTCAGGCTTCGTTTACGCTCAACTACAAGTTATCTTGATAAACGTTAAGGGCGAAATTTGATTTTACGGCTGGAGTGCGGGCGGACAAGCGCGCGGAAAGAAAACGAAAAGGAAATTCGCCGGAGCGATTCTCGTGAAATTGGGGGGAGGAGAGAGAGAGAGAGAGAGGAAAGTTGTTTTATGAGGGCCGGTTGTTAGCTAAGGTTTACATCTGCTTTAATTTAACGGCCCTTTTCGTATTATTGGATGCAGCGCCGGATTACGGCGTAGGGCCGCGCCGCTGAAGCGAATCCGCGAGAGACGCCTTTTTATGGATACCGTTCCGTTGGAGGGAGCAAATTTCCGCTTTCGTTAAAATGCCTTATGGATATTAGAGAATTTTTAAATCGCTGCAAAAGGCGGAAAATGCGAAAATTTCGAAAACAATTTCATTAATTCTAGTAGAATTAGTAAGGCTTTTTTGGAAAAATCGCCTTTGAATTGAGATTGAAGTAATCAATCATAGTTTCGAAAATCCTTCGGATTTAATAAAAAGTTCAATCGCACGAGAATATTGAATTCGCCGAGGATGTCGTAAAAGTGACTAACAATAAGAAATTCCGGCGATTTGAATTGCGTTTGACAATGGTGACGTGCGAACACCGACAGCGGACGTTAATTAAATTGCAAGAGCTTTTTTTCCAGGTTTTACTTTCTACAGGAGAAGTACTATAGTAATAATTACCATGACTATGTAACTGCATGTGTGTTTCAAATTTTCATCGCAATAAAAGGTCGTCGACGCAATTAAAATTTTTACTGTTTGTTAAGTCTTGCTCTATATTTTTTCAGTGTTGCAGCTTGTCCGGAGAGTGTTATTAAAAAAGACTTTTGGTACTAAATTCAAGTCAAACTACAATTCGATTAATTTTCTAGAATGCAATTCCAAATGAAGTTCCTCCTTGCAGTAAACTTTATTGAAAGTTTCCACTGTTCCAAGAAGTAAAAAGAATCCTTTTTCTACTTCTTTTAATTAAACGAGAGACGCGGCAACCTGTACATTTTTAATTCGCGATATTCTAAATAATGAACCGACTCCATTAAATTCTGCAGTTTCAATCGGCGCATTGTGACGTGTTCGCTTTTAATTTCAAACGAAGACCCAAGCGACGTCGCAAAAACGAATTTGCATTTAAAAAAAAAAAAAAAAAAAAAAAACTAGCCTCGAATTTCCATCAAAAGAACCGTTCCTTCCCTTTGTTCTCACGGCTGCTCTCGCGTTCAAGTTGATTGTCCCGGATATCGCGCGCGCAGAAATATTAAATTTAACGAAAAAACAAAACTCGCGCTCTCGTTCTCGCAATACAATGACCGGCTCGTATATCACTCGCGTTCTTCTTTCCGCATGGACTATCCGCAGACAGTCTCAATAAAAGAAACGAGACTCCCGAGAGGAGAGAGAGAGAGAGAGAGAGCGAAAAAAAAGAAGGAGTATTGCCTCCATCACACACCGGCGGATTCATCGATTTATCGTCGTTATTTACGAGTACCGAGCTCGGAGTAATACAGTCTTGAGCGGGTATACAGGAACAATGCGGCTTTACACAAAAATTGCAATCTCCCGCTATTTTCAGGAATGCGCGTCTCTCCTTTTTCGAGGACGTACATACGGGGATTATTCGTCCCTTTTAATTCAGCGGCGGCTCGCGAGTAAATCTGGAAAATAGGGAAAAAGGAAGAGCTCGAGATCTGAGTAGCGGCACGTACTAAAAAAAAAAAGGTGGGTGGGTGTGTGTGTGTATGCGCGCGCCGCCGGTGGGCCACGGAATATGATGCGCACGTGCCTTTTTAGCGGCGCGAGCGACTGTCTTTCTCTATTTCCGTCTTTCATCCTCGGTTCTTCTCGCGTCGGAGTGCATTATTCTGATAGACTTTCGGCGCGCCGTTAACAGTCTAGAGGGGATTAAGGAGATATGCTTTACGGAAGTTCTTTAAGCCGATATGTACGATTTAGTTAGGCCTATTTCGAAAATTCGATACTCGTTTTCGAGAGACGAACGAGCAATCCTTAAGTTTGGGTGGATATGGGGGCGTTTTGTCGGGAGAGAATTAAAATGCGAAGGATTAAAATTGCAGAGCTTTTAATTTTACCGGAATTTCAATTTTTAATTTCGGAAGGGTCTGCGCCATTTTTAATTTGAAAAATATACAACAAGCTTGAATGTAAAATTTTCAACGCGAATAAAGTAAACGAATGAGTTGCATTTTAAAACATTGAATAAAAAATTAATATTCTTTTTTGTTAAAAAATAATTAAATTTTAATTATAACTTTTAATAGCTGTTCGTTTCAAAAAGTTGCTTTTTGTGAATGGCAATCACAAATTGATTTTTATATCCATTTTAATCTGTAACTTTTAATTAAAGCTTTACAGCTTTTGTCAACATTTTTTTAAATTTACATTTGCTTTTTATTTTATTTTGAATTCTCATGAAAGCATTCGTATAATATTTATTATGAATATCGACAACGTGCGAATACATTTAGATTATTGAATCGTAATGGTTGCGCAGTATAATTAAATTGTCAGGAGTTGCAAAACACATATAAAATTATTACAGTACATTATTCAACACTTATAACGCAAATCAGCAAAGTATTTTCATTATTGCATAAAAAGTGAACCCTTTCCAATAAAAACCCGTCGGATTTTATTAAAAAAAAAAACCCCTAAGAAATTCATCACTTATCTTTATAGCTACACTCGCAAGTGCCGTAATACAAGTTTTGATCAAAGTTCGCAACTCGGCGAGTCGCGCGGCTGCAAACATTTCTCCAAAATACTCGCCGGCTCCGTCTCCCGCTTCCAATTTCTTCGCTGAACTCGCTCTCTCTCTCTCTCTCTCTCTCTCACGACGCGTCTCCTTTATGCCCTCCTACTTTCTATTCTTCATCCGCTGCAGTCTCCCCCGCGTCGACGTCTTACCTAGTTTACGAGTCGGGACGTTGAATTATCGAGGCGGCGTGAATTAACGGACGCGTCCGCCGCTTCCGGCCGAAGGGAGGAAGGAGACGCGCGCGGAAAGAAAGGAAGGAGGAGGAGGTAACGCAAACCTGCAGGGAGCAAGGGCAATCTCGAAGACGTCTGCCAGGGTCCTTTTCTCCGCCGGTCTCATCGGCGTTAAGCGCGGACGTTTGTTTATTTCACCCCCCGGCTTGGGCTCGTGCTGTTTAATATTTCAGGGTATGGCTCGTTTAATTTTTTTGGTTTAATAAGTGTATGGATGCTGTTGAATTTTTGCTAGAGGAGGAAGTGTGAAATTGTTATTAGGGATTATAAATTTCAATTTTTTCGTTTTCGTATGATTTTAAGTCTATTTTAACATGCTATTTGCAGGCACTGTAACCATTGTAACGCCATTTTAATTAATCGCAAAAGGATCGAGGAAGGGTTTTAATGAACACTCGCGAAATTTTTTAATCAAACATGACACTTAAAATACTTATTAAAAACGTAATACAAAATGGGCGCCAGCTGCCGAAAAGGCAGCACGAATTTTATCGAGCACTGAAACTATCGCGAGCGCGAGAAATTTACGCGGCGCGACACGAAAAACGCGATGTTGAATCGCACAACGAAAATCACTCACTGAGACTTTCTGTGGAAAACGAGAGTTCATTCTCCAAGTTTCTCTGGATATACAATTATCCGCTATTTTAGTCTCGCTTGCTCACAAAGATTTTACGACTGCTTTAACAAAGAAGACTAATTTTACAAAGAAAAGAACTAATAATCGACTATTCGAAAAAGTATTCCGCACGCGTGGCTATTGCTACGACGGTCAGGAAATCAAATGTTATCTCAAAATATTTGGCACAAAACTAATGCAAATAGAAAATTACAATTTACACGAATAAAAGCTCATATATTACTTTACAATCGCAGTGCTCGATAAGTGAAGTGATTGGAGCTTATTGAATATCGAATGCATCCAACTCGCCGCGCTCCCCGATGAAATTCCCCGGCAGGACAGTGCCACGACTCCCGACAATAAACGATGCACGAGCGAGGCAGAGTATCAACTGCAAAGAGCAGAAAAGGAAGCACACTCCTATTTCCGGACAGGCAGCGCTCTTGCGCGTCTAGCTGGCCGGCGCCCTGCGCTCGAGCCTCGCGCTAAGCGAAAACTTCTTTTAAGTTTTGACAGGCGCGATGATATAGCTCCCATCGAAGTAAATGGAAGTTTCATCGCGGATATGCCCCCACCCTTCCTCTCCGTTCTCTCTTCGAGCGTAATCGACAAAACACTTTGGGGCTCTCTTAAAAGCCTTGTATTCTTTGCTTACTTAACTTTGACTGGCGCGCTGTACGGAAGTTTCGAGACCCGGCCGGTCGGAGGGCAGAATGCAGAAAGTTTGCAGGCTGAATGCAGGCAGAGTAACGGGGAAAGTATCGAAACAATAATTCTTGAAGGACTGTCTTTTTTCTTTTTTTTTTAATGGACCGAAAGCGGCGGAGGTTCGATGCAAATTTTTAATTGGGTACTTTAGTATGACTTTCCTTCGAGCCGACAGTGTAATTAGATCGGCCGATCGGCCCTTTGTTCAAGCACCGAAAGATTTAATTCGCCGGGTGAATATTTAGTTAGTGAATTTAGTTTGTAAATTGTTGGGTTTTCGCGAAAGTCCGTAAATTATTATGTGCTTTGGATCGCGAAAAAATATTTCCTGGCAGGTTTAACCAATTTTGCAACAAACTACTGCGCGTACAAGCGTATTAATTAAGAAGAAAAACTCGGGCCATAATTCACTTAGCTCTAAATCAAAAGCTCAGGAAGTAATCCAGCCCGCCGCATAAATAACGCAAAGACCCGGCATTGAAACACAAATTTAAAAAGTCGGGGGGGACAGAAAATCCCGAGGCGACGAGGCGCGCGCATATAAAAACTTCCTTAGCAAAGGAGCCCGGGGAGAGAGCGTCGAGAGGACTAAACAAACTCGTTTCCTCGCGCGCGCGGCCTTTATTGCGTTTGTTCGGAAGTGCATTATCAAGGCGAGAAAGCGCCTCTCTCTCTCTCTCTCGCGTGTGATCTTCCCCGGAGGAGGAGAGGCGTGAAAATCAAGTTGGAAGCTGCCGCTGCTGCCGGCGCCGTCGTAAAATTAAAGCCCGAAAGCGAGCTGCGAGCAGTCGACGACTTTGGCTTGCCGTATCGGGGGATCAAGGGCTTTTTCTACTTAAGCGTCTCGTTACTCGCCGGGGCTTCCAATTCTTTTTCGCCGCGAGCGCGATCATCGCGGTCCGCTGAGAGGATTCGGTACTTTGCCGCGTTGCATAGGAAGTGGAAATTAAAAGGAGTGTGTGTTCGCCGAGGGGAATAATTAGAAATAAAGCTGGGTATTCCGCTGGTAGTACACGTGGAATTGAATGGGGGGGGGGGACGTACGGTAATGTAAGAGTAGATGGGGATAAGTTAATAGAGTATTGAATTTTAATTGAATTAGTGAGTAAAATGGCATTGATTAATTTTCTCGAGTTTAATTAAGATTATTTATTCTTTTCGGGTAAATTAACATCACAAACTACACACGTAACTCGATCGAACGATTTTACATCTGAAAAGCTAAAAGACTTAAAAAAAAAAGTTTAATCGAATGTAAGCCGGCGAAACTGATGTCAATAATTCCCAATCTTGCGAATCTCGCAACTTTGCTAAACAACGCTCTTAATTCCCGACTACGCAGCTACGCGAGGACGTAAACATCTCAATCGCTCTCGGAACGAAATTCCCAGCAGTTTTTTATAGCGCACTCCATATCGACGAGCGACGCTCTTATTAATCGCAGATACGCGCCACCTAACCCGGGCCGATATCCCACGGCGTAAAAAAGCGTGGCCGGAGAGCCAGGCGGGACCGACATGCGCGTGTGCCTGCTGTGTATAGGTTTTCCCGTCGTACTATAAAAATCGACATAAAACACCCCGGGAACGAGCGTAAAAACGTCTCGCGCGCATAAAAGTCAATTGACGCGCGGCATATCGCTCTCGAGATTCCGAAAAGGTTTTTATGGAAAAAAAAAAAAAAAAAAAACGGAGGAGGAGCTGGAAGGTGGAAGAGTGCCCCCACCGAGTAAACAGCGAAATTTATGTACCGACGACCGAGCCGTTTAATACCGCGAAATTAAACAGAAGCCGCGCCGCTGCCGCTGGAAAAAAAAGGGGTGGCGCCGAAAATCGCGCGGCTCTCGAATGGATGGGGCATTAGGGGCTTAATGGAGACATCGTCGTTATGATACCGGCTGTGAGATCAGTTTTAAGCTAATTTTCTCAGGCTAATTACTAATAACCGTAAATTACATTTTTAATGCACGCGCGGCCGCTGTTATTGCGCGCGGTCCTGTATTTCATTTTTATACGAGTATTCGCGCGATTATCGCGATGCTAAATTTTTAATTGAATAAAAATGTAATTTTAAAAATGTCGCGCACGGCAGCGTACCGAAAGCAGAACTGATTTATATTTTATAATGTTTATGAATTGTTTTATGTTGTTTCAGGCATGCGAAATCGTTCCGATACCGGTAAATATTTGTGTGCAGATTCGAAGCTATAGTGTTTGGTTTTAAATTTAAAAATTTTGTTCGTTGATGTAATAAAATTGTAAAACATTTACGCTTTTAACGAATAATGCCTGCATTTTAAACTAACCCCACGAAACGGATAAACACGTCGAGAATGAAAAATTTTTTTAACAATTTCATTCATCTATATCATAACGTAGCATATCAAAGTATTTATCTGTATTTTTATGTAATAACACAGATACAATTAATCATTTTAATAAATATTACGCGTTATAATTTTTTAAATAATAAATGGCATTGCATAGACTCTCTCAATTACTTAATCAGCCTCTTAATTACCACTAATTATAAATTCAGACATAATCAAATGCGGCAAACGTGACTCGAACTAATCAGAAGACGAGTGAATCCAAAAAAAGTTCTCAGCAACCCATCATCAGCAAGCCGAAACCCATCTCAAAATTCGATCGCACGCTGAGGCCAAGTCCTCCGAAAGCTTGGCGGTGCAGCGGGAGCGATATCCCCCCGCAGAGGATATTAATTGAATCGCTAATAAATTAACAACGATCGCGGCGCAGCTCCTTAATTACCGCGTACGCCATCGCCGCCGCCGCCGTTATAACGCTGACACGTAAGAAGCCCGCGCCGCACGGAATATCGGGGGGTGGCCGCATTACGTAATTGCGACGCAGGGACGCCCTCGTCTCCGCCTGCATTTGCATGTTCCGCATGCGATTTGGCGTATACACGAGCCGATGATCGTTGATCCTGATGACGGGTCGTTTGTTTGGCTTTTCGACGCTATTTTTTTGCTCTTCCTGATTGGATTAACGGCCGAGGCGGTGGAGGGGGATGCTTTTTTGGATGCGCTCGGAGGTAATGGTGGGTTTTTTTTGCGTGGTGGTCGTTTGTTGGGATTGCGGAGTTTTCTTGCTTTTGAGGTTTCGGTGACGGGAGATGAAAGGGAAATACTCCGGGTAATTTTATTTGTAAAGGCGTAAACGAATATTTGCTGAAAATAAACATGCTAGTAGTCGTAATTATAGGTAAATGTTTTAATTAATAGGATAATGATGTTACGAGACAAAAGTATATAGTGCAATTAAGCGAATAACCTAATGCTATTAGGAACGTGATTCCAAATTTGCTGCTCAAAA
Organism: Ormyrus labotus; assembly: GCA_035582975.1. Lineage (NCBI taxonomy): Eukaryota > Metazoa > Arthropoda > Insecta > Hymenoptera > Ormyridae > Ormyrus > Ormyrus labotus. The sequence goes on along the minus strand of JAWWEO010000009.1, from coordinate 19,536,088 downwards.
TCGAATTACCTAATCAATACTGTTTCAAGAGGTGTAACTGAGGGAGAAGTTTGGGCTCAAGCATTGCTCATTAAGTGCATCCACTCAAACTGAGATTGTTGATTGCTTGTCTAAGCTAAAAGTGCAGTAAAATAGATGATATTTTTATAATTATAGTAATTAATGCTCAGAACCAAGACGAAAAATCAAGTTTCATCTCCAGATTTTTAAACCTCTTCCAGAAATATCATTTTGCTAAAATCTCATCTTTCCCAAAGACCTTCTTCAAAAAATGTCAAAATTCCACCCTTAATCAACCTGGCACTGCAATGATCCCGCACGAAAACCGATCCAAAGCGCGACCTTCCACCGAGCGTGAAATTCGAGGAAATTTCAGTGCCCCCGAACGTCGAGTCAATGAAATTAGTCACCCGATGAGGCAGCGATCCGGATTAAAGACGAGAGGAGGACTGCGCAATGCAGCGCGACTCTCCCCGCTCGCCGGAGAGCTGTATAAGCGCGCCGATCATTTATGCGTCGTGCGCGAGTGCGCGAGTCAGTCGTGCGCAAGTGCGCGTTGGCATATGCGATCGCAATTATTGCGCGACGCGGGGATGTGTTTAACCGGACCCGGACTGGCTGGCTTTGATGCCGTCTGAGTACTGGGTTTTGTTACACGGGGATATCGGGGATTGTTATGTTGAACGGATAAGCCGGCATGAAAGATTTTCATCGCAGAGCAAATATTATTGTTTTATTGCAGAGTAAATCTGGACTTTAATTTTAGCAGTGTGTTTTACGTCATGATTTGTGAACCGATTTTTTTTTCTTTAATATTAATAGTAAAACGATGTGAAAGTTACAAAATTTACCTGCGTAAATTTGTTTTGAGTGCTGTACACGGAAAAATTTTTCATAAATTGAATGCTTTATCTTTCATAACAATAAACACAGTACTAGACTTTTTCGTTAATTAGCTATCAAAAAACATTGCTTTTCTAAGACTTATATGAAGATAACATATAGCCATATCGCAAAAGCGATCCAATCATCGAAGATAATAAAAAATTTATTTTCGCGCAATCTCTATCTCTCTGCTTTCTTTAACCGTTTCGATTTATCACTCCTCCCCACTCCTAGAACCACGCAAAAGCCTTGAAAAGAGGCAGTATTGTATTCGCACGCTAATTAAAAGAATTCTCGCCTGGCGGTCAATACACTTTGGCGGCGCCATTGTATATCAATCGCACATCAGCCTCTTGACTATTCGCACGGCGTGACGCGCGACTAAATCAAATCAGCCAAATTAACGCCTTTGGCGACTGTCCGTCCGTCCTCGCACAGCGCCCGTCTAATGCTCTGCGGCTCCGCGCGTTTGACGCTCGAGGGGCTTTTTGATAGTTCGCTCGTTTTTTTTTTTTTTTCAGCCGAACTCTCTGTGAATGGAGCCCATTGTTTCTTGTTGCACGGAGCAAGGTCGCGGAGAGCCGGGAATTTTTCGCCCTTTTTTCCAAGCGGCGTCCCTCCGCTAAATTATTGCTAGTCCGAGTCGGCGGAAGTTGCGTTGACGCGCGTTGTCCCGGAAATTGTATTTATGTGCCGACAGAAATTAACTTTTATTATAATGGTGAAAAGAATTTTGCGCGACTTTTGCTGGCGAGAGTTCATTTGCGTGGCGAAACAAAAGTTTCGTAGGTTTAATATAGAGATTTTCGAATCGAAAAGGTACTCGAACGTATATATACAGCGAACGTAACCGAAGTTTCTATATCCAATATCAAAGTGTACAAAGGATATTTTTTTCGTTAAGAGTGAAAGACCAAGTTCTCAATAAAATTTAAAGCACAGAGGCCAAAGAAAAAAAGGAAAGGGAACACTCGCACTCTCGACTTCAATCTCAATTTCGCAGATACTCCGCACAACGTGTGAAGCACGCGCAAGTGCGCGCATAAATCCTCGTAATACACTTACGATCCGGCAGGCCAGCTAAAAAACGGGCTCGCGAAAGTACGTATGCGTCCTGAAAAAAGAGGCGGAATTCTCGCAGGACGAGGCAAGAAGACGCGCGAAGTTTAGGGTCGAGGAGGAAGAAGAAGTTGGCCCGAACTTGCCATACTACTCTCTCGGGCAACTCGCTCGTATAAACGCGCTCTCGTTTCTTTTTTCTCTTTTTTCTTCTTTTCTTTTTGGCGAACGAGTTGCGCGCGTGCGAAAAATGAGGCGCGTAATAACGCCGATGCCTTCCATTCGAGGAGGAGCTTCTGCCGGTCTTGCGGTTGAGAACTGTCGGTGGTCCGAGAGAGAGAGAGAGAGAGAGAGAGAGAGACGAATTCATTTCTGCCGGCTCGTATAATGATGTAATGGCAGAGAGCCTTTTTTGGGATCTCCGCCTGGTTTCTCTCTGAGATCTCTTTCTTTCTGGAGAGACCTCTCTGCGGTTGTCGACGGAGAGGAGGAATTGTCATTCGGAATGAGGGATTTCGTTCATGGAAGATTTTTTATTTTTTATTTTTTATTTTTTTAAGGAATTATCGCCTGCGCGGGTTTTGGTAGAAAAGTGTTGGGAGCAAACATAAATTTTAGGCAATTTGTGGAATTGTTGGTTTTACAAAGAATACATCTTTTAAGTTGTTCTCAAACTAAGAATTTGGTTCAATTCTTGATACCTCTTTTGCAGCTGCACGTGAAAATGAAAAAATTATTTTCTAACAATATTTAACTGCAAATAATAATAGTTCCTTCTTTACAATTTGTGCACTAAATCGATTATCTACACATAAGTGAATTTTGCATCAGAGTTCAATTGATCCATGAACGTTAAATTTTACTCCGCTATTCGTATTTTTCGAGTCTACGAACCATATAAATATTCTTTTATCGTAAATTTCTCAATAAATACATATAAATCACTGGTTTAAGTGTACCTGATAACGTGAATCTCAACGATAAAAAAATTCACTAATTATATCCGCAAAGAGGTACGAGTAATCGATTTTTTGGTACTTGATGTTATTCTTTCGACAAATTCAGAAGCATAAAGTGCTGCGTGTTCAAGTATTTAAAATAATCAATTCTTTTTCTTGCCTTATTTTCATTTTATAAGAGAAATAATGGTAAGGTGACTAAAATATATATAAATTACAATAATTACAACATTAGTCATTTGTACGTACATTTTATTTCCTTAGACCACGAGAGAAAACGACAGCTTAGTATTCCGGGACTTGGAACCCTTTTTACAAAGGTGCTATAAAAGTAAAAACTTACGGGTTCTCAAATCAACAGTGAAAAATCTTTTACCGTTGGGAGAAAACTACTGCAGTGTAATAGCAAAAATTGAAACTACAATCCTTCGGCCGGACGGAAGCAAGGAAAAACTTTATTTAGTCGGGAAGATGACGAGTGATCTGGAAGATCCTTTCGTTCACTGGCCTGACGTCTTCTTAAAAGAGGTGTTTATGTACACGGACTTGATACCAGCCTATCGTGAAATTGAGAGACAAGCTGGCGTGCGGGAAAGTGATCTGATAGATATATTACCCAAGTATATTGGGCATCGTTTGTCACTGGATGAGAACGGCACGGTAGTGGATGAAAACTCGGTACTGTTGATGGAAAACATGACAGCGCAAGGCTTTTACGTTTGCGACAGAAGGCTCGGTAAGCTAATGCATTAACTAATAGCATTTCAAAAACTGACGTTATAGAAATTTATGAAGGCTGAATTAATTTCTAAAATGCAGGTTTCAATCTTGCCCCGATAAAACGTCTTCTTATCTCGCAGGTCTTGATTTTCATCACGCGCAAAAGGCGGTATCATCCCTCGCTCGATACCACGCTTTAGGGATAGCACTGAAGCAAAAACGGCCGGACTTTTTTCAGAAGGTCCTGGCCCAAACTGACATTTTAGGTATCAAATTCTCGCGCCTCGAGGAGGGTTTCGATAGTGTGCTGAAAATGTTTCGCAACGACTCCTGCTTCGAGAAGTATCTGCCGCTCTTAGAGCCGAGCTTCGAAAACGTAAGGAACGGAAAAACATTTCGACGCACAGTGGGAGAGCCCTGGATCACAGTGACTCACGGCGATTTCTGGGTCAACAATTTTTTGTTCCACAAGGACGAAAGCGGTGTCGTCGACGACGTCAAGTTCGTCGATTTCCACGTGTATTTTTACGACAGTCCCTTGAAGGATCTGCGATTCTTTATCTCCTGCAGCTTGGACGAAGAAAGCATGAAGAATCGCGTCCCAGAATTGTTAGACGTGTACTACCAGGAGTTTATAAGGTGGTTGAAACGAGCGGGTGTCGATGCCGAGCCCTTTAGCAGGGAATCTTTCGACGAAGAGGTGAAGAGGCGTCCGCTTGAAAATTTTCCGTTCTATTGTTTGGGCATGAAATTCTTCGTTCATGAAGTGGACAAAGATTGCGATAGTAAGATAATGTCGAGCGTTTTTGAAAAGAAGAGTAATGTTTTTAGAGATAGGGTACTTAGTATTATAAATGTTTATGAAAGGATGGGTTGGTTCTCAAGCTAATAAGCAGATTTTGCGAGAGATCAATTTTTATTGAAAATTTTCTGAAATATAGACTTACGATATGCAGTGTAAGGGTGGATATATTATAATGTTTTATATAAGCTATATGTATATTATTTATGTTACAGATATATAATTTGGAACTAAATATAAGGTTTTATTTTTAATAATGTAATAAACAAGTTTATAAAACTAAATATTTGTATATAGACGTATACACACATTAATATTTCAAAGAATAATATATTATTATTATTCGTACGTATGATAATAAGTATATTTAACATAAATTGTTTTAATTAAAAATAATTATAAATTACTTCGCGGTTTTTTCCCCGTTTTGAAACCACGTTGACTTGAGGACGGAGATGATATCTCGGCTTGAACTTCATGTTTGAAAAGAGGGAAAACTGGTTTTATTGAATGTACCATTGCTGGGTGATTTGTAATATTTATTGAGGGAAAATTGTCGGCTGTGCGTTATTATATGCCAACCAAAAGAATCTTGTTTAGCAATTATCCATGCACAGATTTTTACCTAATTACCAGAAAAAAGTATGTAATTTATACTTCGGACGGGGAATTAAATTCACGATAGGTTTCTGCTGATTGCAGAAGAATTTAATGTCACAATAAAGACAAATAAACGAGTAAAGTTATTTAATTAAGGTCCAGTAGCAGACTTTAAGTTGAATTTATTGCTAAATAAAACGACTTTGAAACTTAAATTTTGAATTGTATCGAATCTAATGAATTTAAAAACTGAGATTCGCTTGCGGTAAAACTTACGCGACAGTTGTTCGAACAAAATATTGAACAGTAAACCGTTGGAAATTTTGTGCATTTATCAAATTAATCAACAGACTTGAAATCGGATCTTGGTAGGTCTGTTCACATTAATGTTCGCCGAGACATGACCACAAATTTTCGTTATCGAGGAAATGTGATATGTGCTAATCAGAAGTTTAATATCTAGAATCTGGCTTAAATTCTAAATGATAGAGAATGCATGGTACCTGATAATTCCTACATCCGATACCTTACGTTAAATTAAAATTATATTACCCCAAAACCATTATTCAACTTTTGAAATTGCCAAAGCGAGATGGCAATAAACGAAAAAAAAAAAAAAATATTTTTCACACTGCACTCTATTGGCCCAAAACAATTCTCGAAAATAAAAGATTTTGTTCGTCGAAAGCGCAGCGAGGCATTCATCGAAACCGCTGGCGCCGCCGCGCGCGTCAAACGCCACCCTTTCACCGGCGCGGAGGAACAATGCAATCGCGGCGTGAAAAAAAAGTGCAAAATCGATCGTGGGCTCGCGAAAATTCGGCGCAGCAACCCAATTCACACGCGCGCCTATACGTACACAAGCCTCTCGCCGGCGCGCGCAAGGAATCAGGAAGTGTCGGCGGCGCCGCGATAAAAGTGTGCCGAATGAATTTATTGCGGCTTAGAAACAGCTGCCCGATGTCCGCCAAGGATAAAGCGTGTCACTGTCCTCTCCGTACGCGCGCGTGTGTGTGGGTACGCGGCACTTATCGCTCTTGACAGATATCCGCGAGGGATTCTCGCGTTACATTAAGGCCAACCGCGACGACGCCGTTTCCGTCTCGAGGTTTCTGCAGAGCCGCGACCTATCTGTTTCTGCGTGTCTTGGAGCCGCTCGCTTGGCTTAGCGAGTGGACGACTTTTCGAATGGAGTGTTTGGCTTCTTTGCGCTCTGATTTCAGGATAAATGTTGCTTTTGGCCAAGGAAATAGAGATGATTAATAGGCTGGGATTGTTACAGCAGAGTTTTATTTTAATGATACAAATAGTACAGCTGATGATGAGGCTGAAATCATTTAGCGAAATGGTTTTTATTAAGGGAATTATATGTATATGTTTCCGTTGTTATGTTTTGTTTTAACTCAACGGAGTTTAAAAGTATATAACTTTGTAAATTGTATTAAAGAATGGGAATTAATTAATTAATGGAAAGATAAATTTGCAAGTAAAATGATATTGAAAAGCTTTCAATTGGGTAAACTAAAATTTACATTTATTTACTCTATTTTATTTATCTCTATTTTATTAATCCAGATATACAGATGTTGAATACAATTATTTGAAATGAACAAATTGTATTGTTTAGTAATTTTAATTATTTCTAATAATTGAAAAGGATTATTCATTAAGCTAAAATACTTTTCAGAGAAAGTCAAATGGATTTTAATTAACAATTAATAATGTTCGTATTAATTCAACATTTTAAAAGTTCAACTTGAAAGCACTACTGGCTTCGGATCAGTCGATTTAATAAGTTAATAAGTGTTTAATGTATCAGCCAATTCTTCAATAAATTATCCAGTGATTCATTGTTTTTAAAGAGGTGACAGAAATAATAAACACAATTGACTTGCAATTTCGTCAAGTAGTTCTGAAACATTTATCAAACTAAACAGCTTATTTCATAAACATAAAACACTTGATTGTTTTTTAGATGAAAATAATAACTTGTCGACTTGACCAAACTAAATAGTATTTTACTATTCACTATGTAAATTTAACAATTTTGAAATATCTGTACGGAGAATTTACGCACTGACTTTTTCAGTAATCCTGAAAATCTTCTATTTGCTTGTATGAAATAAATGTTAAAAGAAAACCGCACAATTTCGCGGGATTTATCAGTAAGTTTGCAAATCTTGTTTAATATGCTGATTTCCCTATTAGTACGACAAGTAACTTAGCTCATACGTAATAATTTCTTATTTAGCGGTATTCGCTTTTAATCAGATTTAAAAGCAAAATACGATTCCGCATTATGCGGGATTATATCCATATACTATATTTTAAGATAAATAAGCCGTCCTTAAATTCTAACTTGCAGATAATAAGGAAATGATGCTGCGGATACTGATTAATGCAAACGTCACATTTTTATTCACTTTCTTGTTATGCAACTTAAATAATTTTGATAGAAATATTTCATTCAAACGAATTATGCAGTTTTAATATTGATATCTTAATTACTTGAAAAAATAATTGTTTATAATAACATTCTTATGCTAAAATGACGAAATTTTCTTTTTGTTTTAGGTAAGCGGTTTTTAATTTAAAAGATTTTTACTGCTTGGTTATTGGTAAGTTGATATGATAAGTTTTTGATGTTTAAAAAAGAAAACATGTTCTAATTAAATATAATACGTGTACATACTTTACTGGTCTGTGTATAAAGTTTACTTTATTACTAAAAGAAGACCTTTTATCGTATATCGCATTTCATAAAAATTGAAACCTCAAAAATTCACAAGAAACCTCGCATTGAAAAATTTTAAAATCCTCCGTAAAATTTCAAGCCATCTGAAAATTTTTTTTCAAACTTTATTGTGCAAAACGATCTCCAGCAAAAATCGGTATAAAGCTATCAATGAACATCCAAATAAAATATAGAAACCTGACAAAAGCGTCTTTATTTTAAGGGCCTCAACGCTCAGTTCTTTTTTCTTAATTCGCAAATACGTATCATCGTTTTTTATCTTTTCGATGATTCCTGCTTGTTTTAAATGGGAAAATAATGAAATAAATTTATACAATAATGGTGAATCTTCTGATAGTATACACTTCTTTATATAAAATTTTCTTTAGATACGTGGAGCATTGAATTTTGGTGAGCTTCGAACATAAGTCTTTTTCATCACTAATGCAGGTCATATTTTTGTATTTCAATAAACGCTTAGAGCAGGTCCGAAAATCAGAGATTTGAAATCTGTTGAAAATTACTTCATTAATTCTTTATAAGATTCATCAATTCTTTATAAGATTTTTTTCAAAAAATTTTGTATTTTGAATTAACTAGATCATCCATTAAATCAATTGAACTATAATCAGGTACAGTATTCATTGCACTTAAATAATAAACCACGTAAGTATTTATTAGAAATAAAAAGAATTGTAAAATCAGAAACATTATTTTTTGAGTCATATATTTTGGATGTTGAAAACTTGGCTTGTTTAGAAGTAGTTGAACCGATTCTAAAACAGCTGTGGATCCAGAGATTTTAAACGTGCACTTGAAAATCAACACTGAAGTACAAAAACTTGTAAGCAAAGTCAGACAAACGTTTGAAAATGCTTAGTTTAAAACTACGAACTCTGAAAAAAAATTTAATAAATTCAAAGAAATAATTTTGTTCCTATTATCGGAAAAAAGCGAGGAAAAAAATTGTTCCCTTTAACAATTTTGTAATGACAATGAAAGAAAATGCAGCTAGTACTTCTTTTACTTTATTAAAAAATATTGATTTGAGCATTAATAAACTAAGTAATAAATGCTACTAATGACAGAACGTGTATTCAAATTAACTGCTGCTTAGGGAAAAATTAATAAACTATCTAGGAGAGTGCACGGATTCCGGATCACCGATTTTGTTCAAACTTTGAACACGATTTTCTTATGACAAAATATGAAGAAAGCCAAAATATTAGGGTCGAACGCTCAATATATTTTCGACACAGCAAATAACAAATGTCAAGGAAAAGACCTATAATCTGAGGTGCTGTACGTTAAAAAATTTCTATTACTTCAAAAGTTATGGATAATTAAATTGGAGTATCAATAACTGTATACGCATTACCACATGCTATAGGTCTTTTCTTCTACTTTCGTTTGACTTTTGCTGGAATTTCTAGCTTTAATAGGAGGTGTTTTATCATCAAATATCGAAATACGAAGTTTTAGAGAGAAATAACTTTATTTACCACCTGTGTCGAAAATTTTGAGCGTTAGACCCTAATATTTTGGCTTTCTTCAAATTTTGTCATAAGAAAACCGTGTTCAAAGTTTGAACAAAATCGGTGATCCGTAACCCGTGCACTCTCCTAGTAAGTTCAAAATAAGTAAAAGACATTAAATATTACATCAATAATTTGAAGTTAACATAATAACAAAAAGGCCTTGCTCAAGCTCGATTAGAATGAAAGAAAAAAAATTATAAATACATTCTATTTGATGTCATTTGAGTTTTTAAATTTGACACGAGTACAAATTAAGGTTGCTCGTAGCGCGCGTGATCTCGATCGCTATAGTACTCTCCAAAAAAGCATGTACACAAATCTCCCCAGAGTCCCGAAACAAAGTGCCAGCTCAAAATTCACTTACACATAAAACAAGGCAGGCGGGGGTGTCGGCATAAAACGCACCGGCAGCTCCGGCGGTAATATTCCGCAGCCGCGCCGCGGGGCTCGGCGGTGCATCGATTACGAGCGCGGCCGCGGCGGCACAGCATCATCAGCTAGAATCCGCCGGGGAGAGAGGAGAGTTCCTTCGGCAAAAGGACGAGAACCCGTTTTCCGCAGGCAGCGGCCAGCGCCGCTCCTGGCTTTTTCTCGTTTTATGTAATACGCGCTCGTAAAGTCATCGACGTTTTCTCGGACGCTGCAAGAGCCACCAAGGATTATGCAGGCCGAGGTATTTGGAAAAGATGCAAGGCTCTCTAACCTTCGCTGGGGGGGTTGTCGAGGTGTCTGCCCGGAGATGAGCGTTTTATTGCTATTTATTACTTGGTAATTAGGGAAGTTATCGTCAAGCTGTTGTTTTGGTTGTAAATTATAGGAATCAGTTTTAGAAAGTGGAAGGCTTATTCCTTCAACGAAAATGACCAAATTTCGGTGATCGTGTTAATTATAAAAATACTATATGACGCCTTTATCGGTATTTCGAGTTGCGACTAAATATTTCGTATGATAATTATATTTGATAGCTTTACTTTTATGGATTATTGGTGTCTGTATTCTGTTTGCTTTTTCCTTTTCAGCAGAAGTAGATAGGTATAAAAAAAATATCGCTGTATTCGATAATTTTCTCGCCAGAGAGGAAGGAAGCAGAATATTGGGTGGGAAGTTAAAGGTTTCTTCTTGAAAGAACAAGGTAAATTTACGCGTTTGATTTGCAAGCTGCAGTCGAGCGTTAACGCAATTTAAAGCCTTTACGTGATTTATGAATTTTCAACTAAAATGATAAAATGCAATTATGGTTTTTATTGCAGCATTTTCATTGATTTTCTTATAACAAAGGAGCTTTATACTCTAAGCTTTCGTTAATAGACTCTTTAAATGAGCGCAAATCTAACTCCCGCCCTCGGCTTTATATTACGCCAAAACACCGATAACCGCACATCAAAGTCATTAAAATCCCCTTCGACCGGCCGGCAAATTTAAATGGCCCGCAATGCCTTCGCGATAAAGGAGAATTTATGCGCAATCGGCGGCGTTCGAAAAGCTTGCATAGCTCTCAAAGACAGACTCTTTACGATTCCCTTCTGCCTCTGCAGCCCTTCGCAGTTAACCACGAAGACCCTCAATCATCCAATTACAGAGGGAAAAAAAATATAAGCGGTAAAAGCGTCGCTCCCTTAAATTTCCTTCCATCGCCCCTTTTATACGTCGTAAGAAAGGCGGCGAGAAGCAGAGGTAGAAGAGGAGGAGGAGGAGGTACGGCCACCCAAACGGGAAAATCATAACCGCGTTTTGCGCCCCTCGGCCATTGAGGCAGTATATTGCATTTTTTCGCCGATGGTGTGCGGCTACATGGGCTATTTCCCGTCGAACCGTTGGCCCGACAATTTACACTGCTGGAAATTGTGCGACGCCGGCACTTTATTCCTCGCTTATTGGGAGATTTACGCAGAATGCCTTACTGTTCGGGTTTGATAAAGAGTCTTAAGCATTTGTTAATTGGGCGTTAAAGTTTGCTTTTCTGGCGAAATTAGTTTGGAAATGAAAGGATATTTTTCTCTTCATTTAAACCAGTCGCGAAAAGGACTATTTGAAAGTTTAAACATTTTTTTTTATAAATGTGTAAAAATTTTATTGAAACTCTAGAGAACACTGCCATAATTTTTTTAATAACTTCCAAGAAAAAGCTCAATTGCTGCTTTTTATTTTTCTTTATGAATTTTATAATTATTGAATTTAAAAATAATTTTAAACTAATAAAATTTACTACTAATTTTTGTTCAAATTTTTTAAATTTTAAATATTTTTTAAAAGTTCCGCATAAAAGAGAATGTCGGTGTAATTAGCGGCAAAAGTATTCATAAAAAATATTGAAAAAAGCGTCAAACAAAAGTCGATTCTCGCATAGCTTCCAAGCCATTGCACTGATGGATCCGCAGTTTCCTCGACTCGGCGAGCGATTCAGCTTGGAAGGGCTAATATACACGTCCATAACGTCGTAGTCCTTCCTTCTCCTCTTCGCTTCCTCTTCGCACACATACACACACACACGTACACACATGCACACCGGCACACGAACGGCGCGTCTTCGCGCTTGGCCGGGAAAGGAAGGGGCCACTCCTGTAGCTCGAGATAGACGACAACTCGAGCAGACAACGCTTTTCCATTTGGCAGGCGAGCACGTCGTGGCCTGTCTTCTGCTCCCGTGAATTTTTCACAACTCGATAAATTCGCGCGCGCGCCTTTATCGCCGCCTTTGTAAATCTCGGCGCCCGGAGGAAAAAAGCGCGTTCGCCTACTTGCAGATGGCCTTCTTTCATTGCTCCCCTTCGATTCCTTGCTCTGTTTTATGGATTTATGGTGCTGCATTTGCGAGGATGAGGGGGAAATTGTAGATTTTGGTCTTTGCCGTCGAGTGCGACGGACGACTTCTTTTTTAAACTTTGTACATTTTTTTATAGAAATATGTACTTTTTTATATAAAAATATTAACTTGCGGAATAAAATCTGTTTCGACTGTGTAGGTTCGAATATCATTTTAAATAAAAACGAAATGCAAAACGAGAATCTGTGTATTTTACGATAATCGAATATTGACATGCGAATCGTTATTCAAATTAACCCAGAGTTTTGATCTCTTCGTTTTGAAGATAAATGGAAGCCATCAAAATCGCTTATGTCAAAAATGTCGACGTGAAAATATATTTTGCGCGGATTTATTTAGCGTGTTATTGCTACATGGATATTCAATTTTAATTGGATAAAAATGATACTTGCATATTTATGTTTTAAAGTGCGAAATCTTGTGGGATAAAATATTTTCAATTCAATTTTTATTGAAGTTACATGAAGGCATTGATAAATATTATAATATAATTCTCTAGAGAATTGGGAAAGATTATAATTAGTCATGCTTATATACAATAACAATATTATTTGTATGATTATTCAAATATAATAGTAATAAATTCAACTGTTTTGACAAATTAACCTTTTCTAACACATTGTTTTGACATGTTTTATCATAAGAATTCATCACATAATTAATTCGAATCTATCTTGTCATGTGATTGACTGCTTTTAATTGATCGACACAGTAAATTTTACTTTTAATTAAAATTTGAAAAGTGTACCTGAAAGTATTTTTATAAATGGGTTGAGTATTCACGCCTCATTGATTTTAAAACTCGCTGCCTGGTCCAAAAAGTTCGATTTTCTTAGTTTAAAAATTTTCAATTATACGTTTGTCGACGAAACAGCAGTTTCAACCTTTTTTTTTTGTTTAAAATTTTGATATTTGAACTTACTTTGCTGTTCATGTGCTCAGTGTTGCCTCTATGTTTTTTAAACGCGCTATTAAAAACGCTGTAATGATATTTTTAAAGTTGAACGAACATTTGGTAGCACCAGTACAGAAGCAATTTGCAATTCAAGAATCTTTGATAACGTTTTATAAGCAAAAAGGATTTTGAAATCTTTTATAGTATTTTCATTCATTTAATTCATTCAAATTAAAATGTTTACATCGAAATTCTTTAATTTAAAATGATGCATTTCAAATCTTATACTTCTGATAAAAATGTAGTCTAAATACAAATCAATAAACTTTGGATATGTACATACATCGTGTAAATCAATAACCAAAGCTTCCACAGCATCTTAATCTTGCCCAAACATTTCAGCAAGTTTAAATCGAACAAACGCTGCACCCCGGGAACACAACCGACGTGACGATGCCATCAAAAACCGCAAGACTGCGACGCACCTTCGGAACTTTTCCCCGACGTCATCGCTCTCCGCAGCTCAGAAATACAGCGAAACAGAGAGAGAGAGGGGGGGAGAGAGAGAGAGCAGTGAAAGAGCCAGGAAAAAGTGTCGGGAAAGAAAGAAAAAAGTGCGAGAGCCCGGCAGAGTAGTTGAAGCGAGCTTCGTCGCGGGCAAAGTGCAGTTCGCGCGGGAGAAAGAAGTCCGACGGGGGGGAGCGGAGGTGTCCGCAAAAGTCCGCGGAAGAAAATTGCGAAACAAAGTTTTCGCGACTCCGCCGCTATATAAACGAGGTCGCCCTCCCCGATGTATAAAAGCCTGTTTTCCGACGATAAATTAACGTCAGCGGCAGCCTATAAGCGATTGCGTTCAATTTTTTTTGCTCTCGCGTCCGGACCGAGGTGTGCGCTCTTTTACCTCGAGGGCCGTTTTCTTCTCTGAATGCACGAGCGACTGACTTTGTTTTATGCAAATGACGCATGATCGGAGAAATTGCTTTCTTTACAAAGTGCTCGTAGTTGAATTTACATGGTTTTGAAATGTCTAGTTGAATTATGGATCGATTTATTAGTAGTTCTTTTTATTGATTGTTGTTTAGGCTTGTTCTGAACGTTCAAATATTTATTATTTACTTATATATTAATAATATTTCATTTACTCGAACGAAAATCATTTACCAATTACTTGTGCTCAAAGCGACATAACGGATTATGTCACTTTAGCTAATTATGTCGAATGCAAGAATAATTAATAAGTATTGGTTAAAACTTCCAACATCCCATTTTCTATATTTTAGACAATTTTCATAATCACTTAAAGTGGTTCTCTTCTTTAAGAATAACATCAGTGTGAACAGGTGTCAATAAGATTGCTCCGATAATCGAATGAACTCGTACATCACCTTAAACAATGATAAAAGACCAAGAATTTTAACTGCGGAGGGCGTTGAACCGGGGAATCCTGGGGATAATTTCCGTTCGAAGACGAATGTTGGTCGCTATCTAAGCTGTTCTCGAGGCGTTTTATCGTCTACATATCTTATTACACACACGCCTTTATTTCTCCTGATTCGGCAGATTTGCAATAAAAGCTAGAAAATCGTACCGACGTTTTAGTATTTGAGAAAAGAAAATTTTACTTAGAATCGAAGAAAAAAATTGGACGTTTAAAGTTAATTTGTGGAAAAATCGAAAAATATATAGCTAAGCGTATCTATTTTACTGTACAATTTTAACGACTTAACGACGAAAACAACCCTTACTTATTCACCCCTGCACATTCTTCTTTTTATTAAACAAAAATGTTTCATTGTCCCTTTAACAATATAAATGTAAATCTATTTTTAAAAACAGATGCTCCGATCAATACCAAGACCACGTCGGATCCTTCGCGAGCCCTTCATTCTCTTACTTTGCCTCCTCGGAACAAGCGTCGAAATCTCGGGACTATTCATCAATCAATCTCTCGACGTACACCTTCGAAAATTCGACACAATCCGATAAAAGCCGCTCTAAAATCTCCCGCTCGACGAAGAGCCTCTAGCGGTGCCGCGAACGCGGGGAGGCCCGATATTAATTACGAGGATGCGCGCGCAAGTCGGCATGCCCACAAGCCACGCGCGTATAATTGGCGTTGCATGTTTTCGGTTTTCGAGGCTCCGCGGATTAAGTTACGGCGGGGGGCAACCTGCAAGCTGCTGCTGATCCTTTCCTTTCCGATCGCGAGCGTGGGCCCGATTTCGCGGCGCGTAAGCGCGTATTACGCCAGAGAGCTGCTTGTCTAATTTCTGCGTTATAACGCCGCGACTATTGACGGTGAGTTTGGGTAAGTGAAAGTTCGGCGGGGCTTTAGCCGGGGTGGGGCGTGATTGATGTGCTCGTAATTAATTGCTTCTAATTCTGCAGGTCACGAGTTTCAATGAAACTTTGAGACACACCTGTTTTTAATAATGTTTAATGCTCTAAGACCGTAGTTTCAATAAAGTCCTCAGAAGCTTCTTCCAATCCTGGTAGAAAGTTTTCGATAATTTTCGATAATATCGCTAGAATCTAGCTAGATTCTAACGATATTATCGGAAACTTTCTACCAGGGAATGACAAACGATCGGGGATCGACGAGCGTTCAGAAAGAAGAGCCTGACCCGCGCTAATTATGCCGCAGCGCGGTTTTTCTCCCCGGCGCGTGCGCCCGTCGCATCGTTCGTCACGCGCTTGGCTGCGAAAGCTTCGTTAATAAATTGCAAACCGACGCGAGAGAGCGCGCGAGCGCCAATTAATTCGCCTTCTCGATTCTTCCCCTCGCGCGGAGAGCTCTGTTTTCGTTTTGCCGAGGAGGGGGACTCGCTAAATTCGCCACTACGCGCATAACAGCGCCGCGAGAGCGGAGGAATTCCGGAGCGAATTAAGAGAGCCGCGCTTGGCCAAGGGTGCGCTGGTGCGAGCATTTTTCCGGAATGCCATTGAATTATGTAGAGATTTCTATTGATTTTACGAGTGCTTTGAATGCGTCGGTTGAGTTACGGCACTTGGGCGAGGGTAAAGGCAGGAGTTTTTGATGCTCTTGCAGCCGCAGTGACGAGCAGACAAGCACCGAGAACTTTCGCTGATTTACTCAGAAACCAGGAATTATGTCCCCTTAATGCTAACGTTTGCTACAATAGGTATGCAAATTCCACATAGTTTCGCATATCATTAAACTTTAAATTTTACACGCCAAGTTTCATTACATATACATGAGTACACAAAACTTTCGGAGCTGTAAACGTTACAGCTGTTACAATCGTTAAAAACATTCTATTCTTTGTTTCCATTTACATTTTGAGTAAAATTTCTGCGTATAAAAATAAAAGAGAATTTTATTTTTGCAATATTGCGCATATAACGATCTTCTTTTAATCAACCAATATTAATAAACAAACTGCTTTGAAATACTCTATAAGACACGTTAATTTTATGCTTTATAATAAAAGTATACCGCAAGTAATTAATAGTGAACTAGAAAAACAAAACGCCAACTGTTCCCCGCAAAATCTAATTTTTCTAAACAAAACCGCCTCACAAGCATTATACATATACGCAAAGCTTATCCCGCATATAAAACCGTCGCGGCGTATCTCTTCAGCCACGACGTACTCTCGCGGAACCTTTAACCCTCTTCCTCTGAAATTCACTTGCGGCGCGCGCAGCTCCGTTTCCTACGTAATCCCTCGTGCATTCCTTCCGCCTCATTTTTTTTTCCCGCCCCCGAGGCGCGCACAACGGCGCCGGCCTCTCGAGCGCGCGCCGAGTTCCGCATGTATCCTCGAACTCGCGAGGCAAGGCAACCGGAACAAAGTGCTCCGCTCGAACGGCTTTATTGAGAGGTCCTTCCCAGGGAAATTTCCGATACGAGGCGAGGATGGTGCAATTTCGCCGCCGCCGCCGCCGCCGCCGCTCAACGACGGCTGTTTCGCGCAAATGCACTGATAAGCCGACTAGCGACGCTCCTTTAAACCCCTCTGATTATTATTACTGGCTGCTGCTGCTGCTGTCGTCGCCGGGATGCCCGGGAAAAAGGTGCGGCTTTTCTGAGGCGCATAATATTGCCTTTTACACGAGTACGGAAAAATTAGCAGAGAGCTTATTTGTATTTTTGAGTCGACGATTTTGTAGAAGGAAACTATCTTCGGGGCACTTATGCGGGGAGGCATCAAGTAAAGTGCCGCGTCGCTTTTATCAAATTAAGGAAATTCGTTTTAGCCCGCGAAAGCGCTTCATCTTGCTCCGCCGCAAATTGTCCGCTTTAAAATATGACATTCACATGCTGCAGAAATTTGGATGGTGGCAGATGTGGGGACTTTGCTTAATACCCTACGTTTTGAAGATTAAAACCTCCTCTTTAATGACAAAGGCCATTAAAGGGATTAAAAGTATTTTTAAATCTCTTTTTTGGAATCTTGTAATAACAGTTACGTAATAATACTCCTATAGAAAATTATATAATATTACGGAGGTATTATCTTATTAAGCTTAATTAAAGGGCGTTGTTACTGTCAAAAAGACAACGACGCCTGCTTGTGAAATTGCCTTTGAAATCAAATATTTTACTTTTTCGACTAATTATCCGTTTTATCGGGCTTAATATTATAAAATTATTCTTATCGGCAGAAAATAGTAAACGACGAAATAGTTCAAAAAATATTTCTATATACATTTTCGAATTAAATAGAACTTAGCGAAAAAGTAAAGCCTTTGTTTTAACCTTTTCAATCCCGGCGAAACGCCGCGATAAGAAAAAAACTTCGCAGCGCGTAAACTTCCCAGCGGACCCCTTCAATCACCTTTCCATGAAAAGAAATGAACCTCCGCCGGCATTCCCAAAACTCCTCCGCGCCGCAGGTCACGAAAAGCCAAAAGCTCCCGGAAGTGAATAAAGCAGCCCCGGCCGATCCCGGATAGCCGGTATCTCGCCTTACATCGGCGCCAGGAACACGGTAAGATGGACGACGAGACAAGCCGTGTCGGGGGGTAAAAAAGAAAAAAAAAAAGGAGGAAGGCCGCGCTCGCCGCCCGGAATAAGGGATCTCTCTCTTGCGCGCGCGCGCGCGTCCGAGCCGTAAAAGCCGAACGAGCCGATAACGGCCCAGGCCGGGAGCTTCGCTCTCGCGCACTTACCGGCCCTCGTAATGGAAAATCCGCCGTACATTCGTAATGCTGTCATCGCCGCGGCGCGATGAGCGCTTTACGACACGGCTCGCGAGAATTGCCAATTCGTATATTGTGCGAGAGGAGCTGGCCCTTTTTTTTTGGGGGGGAGGAGGGAGGTTTTACTCGGCTCCCAGTGGTAGTCCGGGGGAGAATTCGATGGGGAGTTATTTATCGGGGACTTAAAGCGCCGAGTTTAAAAGCGATTGCTGTTGGATAAATGCCGGGATAAGCGGGAGCGTTTTAAAATGAATACACATCGGCTTTTATTGGACAATGTTAGATTATGGTACTGCGCCGGGCTTTAAATAGAGAAGGTTATTGAGTGAAGGAACGGTACGTTACTGTAATTTTCTACACCTTTCTAGATAAACGGAGTTCGCAAAGGTTCGCTGCTTGACTGTATTTATGTTGGGTTAAGAATTCTGAAACAGTTTACGTTCCATTCTAGAATTTCGTTAAAATTACTATTTTTTTCTCCGTGCTCCGCTCCGAAAAAGTGCACTTCGATCAGGCGCTGATTCGCGATTAAAAAAGAAATTCTATACGCGAGGCCGAGTCGTAAATTGGCCAAGATTAACCTGACTCACCTTTAAATTGCGAGGGATTTTTTTTCCAGGCGGCGGCAGTAAACACGCAGTTCGCTCGCCTATTAACGAAATAATCGGGCTCGATCGACGCGGAACACGTTGCGTAATAATACAGTAGCGAAGTACGACGCGCGTTGCGTGCCTGTATACAGTCAATCTAAACGTTTATATGGCATGATCCGATCATTATTACCAGCCGCTCCGTATATGTATATGCGCATGTGGATTCTGTGGACAGCCCAGTCGAATTGTTAGCTCATTGGTCTTGCCAAGATATGCAATCGGATAATAATCAAGACATTGTATAACTAGTGCGTGCGACAAATGCTTGCGTAAGAGTTTTCAATTGTATTTCGACAGATAATCTACGCAAATTTGGTCCAGTTTTTCTGATTTCGTTTTATGTTTTGGATTAATATTAGAAGAAGAAAAATATTTTTCTCCTTGTTACACTTACGTACTGTAATATTTTCGTTTTGTTTTTTTATATTTGATTACATGGAAGCCGATTATTTAACTCCTTATAATAACTAGTTATTAGGTGTGTTTCCGTGGATGAATAACGTGCTTTAAAGTTCTATAAATCTCGACTATTTCCGATAATGTGACAGTAAAATTCCGATAAGTGCATGCATTCAGTTGTACGTATGAAACAATGACGGAACGTATAAAAATACAAAGTGAAAATCGTTAAAATTGCGATAAGCGACCATCGAGCATCAATATTCATCTTCCGTCCGCTTGAGCGCTTAAAACATTCCGGGTTCTTTAAACCAATCATCCCGCAACTCACGAAACCGATCGCGATCGCCGATTTATTATTCCCTCCTGAAACCCTCTAATGAGTATCCTCCGCCGTTATAAAAATGAAGACACATCCTGCTCTCGTAATATAAGCTATGCGAGGCTGAGGTCGAGGCGAATCCTGCGCCACTTGGGGCGCATATAAATTTCCGCTTGACGTGCAAACAGTCCGGGCGCAACTACTTATTTCGCAGGCCGCCCAGGCAGAGAGAGAGAGAGAGAGGGAGAGAGAAGCGAGAGCTCAATCACTTAAAGGCCGCGCGCGCTCGAAATATTCGTCGTTAAAACGCGGCCCCGTCGCGTGTGCCGGTGCATTATGCGTGTTATACGGGGATGTAGCGACCCGAGGTCAGCCGGACGATGTATCGCGCTCTTGGCGTTCGAACTCTCGAACGCGGGAGGAACGTTCGTTATGCGGAGCTGGGAAGGCCCCGAGATGGGTTTCTAAGCTGTATATTTTATTTGAAGGCTAATATTTGCGCCGGCGAACCTTCGTTCGGGAGTTTTGCAAAGTGGGATTGGTGTAGGCTGGGCGCTGAGAGGATCGCCGAGCCCATTTATAGTTTTTTTGGGTTTAAATCGTTTTCTTCGATTGTATCTAATGCTTCTATTTCCGCAATTAAAGCTTATTATTGTGATCATCATAGGAATATTTAAAGCAAATCATTTAATTCGTCCAAGGATGGTCTTTTAACAGTGTCATTGAAGTTCTTGAAACAGTGTACCCGCAGTACTATGTAAATTGAAAGCAAATAAAAATGGTTTACCCAGCTCTCGGTCTATTTTGAAAATTACCCACTTGAGCCCTAGGAAACTCTTTGAAAACATTTGATCATCTCCTTCAAACAAGCCGTATCCGACGAGCTATTTGCTAGTAATTACCCAATAAAAATAAGCAAATCATCGGAGCCCGAAGACACGCACTGACCTCGCGGAGGGTCTCTCTCTCTCTCTCTCGCATAAACAAACAGCTTATTACCGCGGCGGCGGCGGCTTTAACGAAGGCTGCTCCGCTCTGCTTTTGCCCGAGACGGTACGGGCGCTTAACTGTACCTGCAACAAAGAGCCGAGTGCGCGATATCGTAAAGCAAACGGCGGGCATGAAAATTCGCTCGGTTATCCCTCGAGGCTCTGGAGAGAGAGAGAGAGAGAGGGAGATCGCCGTGTTATTCAGCGACGACTTGACATCCCGGCGAGATGCGCGCCTGGATTAAATAAATATACAAGCGTGGCAAGGACGTCGATAATGCTGTCGCGCGATATATGAGGTATTACCGCGGACGGTGTCACCTGCAGTTTAAGCGAGTAAGATTGTAAAGCGTTTTGAGGGGGAAAGTTTGTTGCGCGGAAAGGTGTGGAGGCGATGAGCACTGAAAAGTATCGTCGACTTTTTGCAATAATTGAAGCGATTAATTTTTTCCGAAAAACAATGAGAAATTAATAATTAAGTTTCCACAGCTATGAACAGTATTCTTTCAATTTGAAAACGAATTTTATTAGACGCATTTTCAATATTTTATCTGCGTGTAAATGTGCTTAAACGAAACGTACGTCAATTCCATAAATAATCCCTTTGATTTTGAAATCTAATATATATTTTTCATACATTTACTGATGGCCAGATTGATTTGGCGAAAATATTTACAGCTCCAGGTTCTTTAAACTACCTTTATAAACAGTTTTCAAGCACATACGTATAGAAAAAATTTTTTTTAAATAACTCAGACGGAAAATACGTTGCTTTACACTTGGATTGAAGCTCCAATTACATTTTTTTTGCCTTCACTCTCCAACATTTTTTTTCATTGACTGATAAATGGAATTTCAATTAAATATTAAAATTATTCAAATGTAAAGTTTCAAATATTCCTTCAATTAATCATAGAAGATTGCTCTTGTATCGAATGGTATGATATATTAATGCTAATAATCCTTTCATTTATGTTTCAGGTAAGGACATGTTGTTAAAACGGCGTAATTATACGGACTATCGTCATTAAGGTCAGGCGTATATTAGCAAAGTTTAGTAATCACTACTGCGACAAAATAATACTTTAGCAATTAATACTTGTGACTAAATAATTCCTTAACACATGTACATTCTCCCTTATCCGTGCTTTACAATTAAAACGACCATTAATCCAATTGCAATTTGTTGCCGAAAGTTCGTGTAAATAAACGAAAACCGACCTCCGCGCGTCAATTAAATTGCGCAAACAGCTGAGAAATTAACTCGATATATACAAAGCGTTCCCCCAGCCCTTACATTAATAACGCGAGAGAAAGCAGAGCAATCAGCTTTGATTCCGGGGGCAAAAATATCCTACTCGAAATGAGCCGGGGCAAAAACAGCGCGAACCAGGCCAATCAATTAAGCTATCTCCTTCCCCGCTCGAATCCGCTATGAAAACATCCTCGGGCGGCTGTACCCACACACACACACACGGCGGCGCAAAATCAGTTCAGCATCGGCTATCGGCTCTGCTCGCTCCTCCGGACTTTTTCCCGCTGTAAATCTCGTTCCCCTCATTTTTCACCTCCTCCTCCGCGCAGCTCCTCTCGTTATATAGTGACTCGGACGGGGCGACGATATCGCCCTCGCCGGTCACGGATCTTCCGCGGAGAAGGAGGAGGAGGAGGAGGAGGAGGAGGATCACCGCGATCCGTTATCCCCGCGGTAGTTCTGGAAAAGAGCGTCTTCCTATATCGAACGGAGAGGAGAGCGGACGATATGCGGTCGCGATTCGTGGGCTAACGTGTCTTTTGCCGAGCACTTGTGCCGCGCGCGAGACCGATTAGTTGTCGTGGGATGCGGCTGGATCGAGTTTGCGAGTGACGTTTCTCGTCGATGACTTATTTGGTATATATTTAAATGTTATGTTCGCGAGATATAATACAGCTTAAATTTCATTTGTCAATATCTTTCAATTTATTTCGAAATTATAAATTTTAACAATCCCAATGAATGATTAATAATGTTATGAATAAATAATTCGCATAAAATAAATGTAAAGTAACGTTACATGTAAATTCTGCTACATGTAAAGTGTATTGAGCGCACCTATAATAATACATAAGGCAAAATATTTATTCATAATTAATGCGCACTCGCTCAAAAGCTAATTCTGATGACGCACTCAGTCGCGTAATATTTAAAATCTAATTAACAACCTCGCCTCTTAATCCTCTTTACCAAACAGCACTCAAAGGAACTTCCCGTATAATGCTCTTCCATTAACACGACATCCGATCCAAAATAAAAGCCGGCAAACAATATTCTTTGTCCCCTCTCCTCGCAGCTGATTATCATATTGACGGATTTGCGCGGAGCGCTAAAAATTCAGCATCGCCACGGCGCTCCGCAGCCAGGCAGCAGTCAGTCAGTGAGTCGCGCGCGCGCGCGACTCCATAATCCCGGGGAGCGTGAATTATTTGCATTCGCTAATGGACGCCCCCGGAGCGGCGGCGGCGCATAGCGCCGTAACCCGGAAATAAGAAGAAAGCGAGAGGGGGAGAAGACAAAAAAAAAAAAAAGAAAAAAATCTGGACACACGAGCACTTTGAGTTACGATAATGCGAGCTGAATTTTAATGAAGAGACCGAGAGCCGCCGGCTTAATTAAATTCTAGACGCGAGCTTATCTAAGAAATTACGCACTGTTTTCCGCTAATGCCGAGATAAATTATGCGGGCCTCAAAGTGATGTGGAAATTTGAGAGATAGCTCTCGGCGATTTTGACGCGGCGGACTGCGAGTTTTGCGGTTTTACGTTAAGTGGATACGGTTTGTTTGGATAAAGGGGGGGACTTTTTCAGCTGGAAGGTTATAAGGAGGAGAGAAAGTTAGGTAAGGTATTATTAGAGCCGCTGATCGTTAACGCTCAATGCCGCTGATAAGGAATGGAGTGTTGAGAGGAACGGGCTGTCAATGATTTTAGATTAGAGCTGTAATTTAATAATTCTATAGTATTAGGGTACCATTAACTGTGAAAGTCTCTTTTTAAATTAATAGCTTAATTGATTCTGGATAATTTATTTCCTCCCTTCAATGCGGGATTTGCATTAAAGTTATTAGACGGTAAATTTTTAAACCAGAACATTACAAGTTTGTTATAAAATATAAAATTTATTAAAGAAAAAAAAAAAAAAAAAAACGAACAAAAAATTAACAAACGAGCAAAATTTCTAAAACATCAAAGGTTCATCTTCATAATAGAAACACTTATCTCGGCGAAAGATCGCTAAGCTTCTTAAAAAAAAAGTACCCGCCTTCGTCGGAGTCACTTCAGGAAAGAGGCAGCCCTCGCACACAGCAACAGCTCGGTTCCTCTCATCTCCAGTTTCATCGTTAAAAGTGGAGGTCCGTCGAGGCCCCGACGTCCGAAATCCCGGGACCGTCTGCGTCTTATCGCGCCACACGCGTCGCCTTCTCTTTTTAAATATATACGCTCGGCAGGCTTGTTTGTCTTTTAACCTCGAAATAATTAGTGCTCTCTTTGCGCGATGAATATTCCATTCCGGGCGCTCGCAGATTGTGCGCCGATCTCCATTGTGCGCCGCGGCCAGACGGAGGGCAGTCGGCTTTTGAATTCGCTGATGGAAGGGATTTTTCGGCGCGACGCGACAGCGAGATTTTTCATTTAGCCGCAAGTTTTGACGGACTTTTTCCTCGGGGCGCTTTGTGCTGCGGCTTTTTTAAATTGAAACTTTAAAAAGGCTGAGGTGTAAGGAAATACGAGAGGAATTGAGCAATTTAGATAGAAAGTGAAAAATACTTTTTTTAATAAATTTTAGAATTGAAAATTTTGAACGTACAGAGTTATGTATAATATGTATGTATAACGTTTGGATTTTGACAGCCTCACTGTCTGCGGTTATTGAATTAAGAATTTCAACGTTTCTATTATAAGATCCCCTTCAGGAAATGAAAAAAATAAGTCAAAATTTAATCAAAACGATGAGACTGTCGTCGTTTAGTTTTCGAGTGCAGACAAAGAATAAAAAAAAAACACTCTCATTAGAAGTAAAATTGTGATTTGAAAATTATTTATGTACATTTAAATTTACTGTACGTTGATGTAATACGTATGTTAATAACTATAATGCAGGAGTTAAGAGAAACGGGGCTTTGAAGAATACCATAACGGTGCAGCTTGAAGTAAACTAATAGCCTGATATACCTAAATGAAAATTTATGCTCAAACGCGAAGTTTATAAATGTTGTAAATAAGCTTTCAGGCGGTATTGTATTAATTTCTCGCCCTCGCAATACATTACTCCAATAAACACTTCAAACTCAAATAGGCGCCTTTGAGCAGCAAATCAAAGCCTTATTGCCAACCCACATAAACACCTCGTCCTCCGCAAAAAGTCAAGGAACGCGTCGAGAGCCAACGACGGGCGAAGCACGCCTAATGATAACCCCGTAAAGTTTTCCCCTCGAAAAAAAAAAAAAAAAAAAATCCGGCGGCAGATCGCCGATCCGAAATTAATTGAAGCCGAAGCGAGGGGGCCCGAACGCGGGTGCAGCAATCTCCTCTCTTCGGCGGGCATTTAATTAAAACGTACACCTTCCTCAACGTCGCGCCGTTTATTTCCCCGGGCCGCGCGAAAAAAAGGAGCCTCCCCGGCGGGCGAACGGTAGTTACTTTAGATCCTCATCGCCTCGCCTTCCTTTCTTTCCTTTCGACGAAAGGCCTGGCTGTTGCTGCTGCTGCTGCTGCTGCCGTACGTGTATCACGAGCCGGGGCCCGGTGTGCGACTCGAAAGCGAAATGCGCAATTTGGCCGCCGCGGGATTTACGCGCCGCGGGAGAGGGACAAGCAGAAACAAAGGAGCTCCAGGCAAAGGAGAGAGAAGGATGGCGAGGAGCTTAATTGTAGGATTGTTGCGAGGAGAATTTTTAACATGGGGTTTAAACCTCTCTCTTGATGTAATATTTTTTCTACCTAATTGTTGGCTTTTTTGTTGAGAAAGTGTTGTATTAATTGCTTAAGTTACTTTTAGGATTAATAAACGCGGAGTAATAATTATACAAGTCTGAGCATTATGCTTAGGTGTATCAGTGTAAACGTAGGCGCACGTGAGCCAAATAGCTAGATGTTAATGTCGACCTCATCAAAATCAATTCCCATTACTTGGTATTTGCTTTATAGTTAGGTGCGCGAATAAGCTTCTGGGTTAATGGAGGCTTTCACTTTTGCTATTATTTAAGGAATAAACGTTAAAGTCGTTCTTAAAAAGAATGAGTAATGCACTAAAATATATACTGACTTAATAAAGTAATGCACTGTGTTTCCTTATTACCATAAAAGTATGGCACTTTTAAGTGTTACTTTTAAGTATAACCTTGCGAGGAAAAAACTTGGTAAATTTATTGTAAGTAATTGCAGGTATAACTTAACCCAACAGTTTACTTCGAGCAAGTACATTTACTGAAAACGTGTAAAACAAGTTCTTTAAGTGGAGTATGTGTCCAAAGTACTCAATAAGAAAGAATTTACCGAAGTCATTTATTGAAAGAGAAGTTGTAGCAATTACTTTTAATACTTGCAATTAGTATTTCCTTTGTCTTAACATTTTTATACAATTATCTTTTGTGGATACACAAAAATATATGTATAGATGAAATCTTTTCTACTTAATTTTACCTTTTGTTTTCATTTCCAAACCAAAGGTATATAGAAAAACTTACTGCAACTAATTAGATAAGCTTATTTGGAAGCATTAAATTGTAGGATTTCATAACTACAATTATGTAACGCTACATTTATCGTAAAGGATGCTCTTTACTTAAAGATAACTTTTTCATTGCTTATTCTTTCTACAAAGAAGAGCGCATTAACGTTCCCAGCTGCATTTTCGAAGCAACAACAGAATGCTTTCAATTTAAGAAAGCAAATAAGCTTTCCAATGCGAAATATGCTGAAAATTAAAAAGAATTGTGCCAAGCCCGGATTTGTCGTAGTCTAATTAATTAGCTCTCCTCTTTTTCTGCAGTGCAGCCCGAGCCCTTAGCTTCTCATATTTTACTTTCTGGGTTCCTGCACTTTTCCTTTCCCCCTGTAAAACTTCCTTTCTCCTCCGCGCGCCGCTCTTCCTCTTCCTTTTCTCGGCTATCTCTCCTTCCTCTCCTTTTTGTGTCCTTTTTCTCTCTCTCTCTCGCTTCCAGAAGAAAATTAGTCGCCCTTTTCCAAAGGTTCGCGCGCGCGCTTGGCTAACTTGTCGCGAAAGAGCTCACTTAATCTTCTACGAGACACCGCATTGCCCCTCTTTAGTGCCAGTCGGAGGTACAGTCGCTGAGCTTTTCGCCTTCGATTTCGTTGGCCTTTGTGGGAGGCGGTAGCTTTCTTTTTTTTAACCAGACTGAAGGTCCTTTGACGAGGCGAGTTGGAGCTTCATGTGGAGATAATTGACAAGAGATTAGTTCTTTTTCCAGCCAGTGTATACAAATGGAGCTCTCTTTCTTTGTGTCGTAATTCTCTAAAAAAATTTTCGAAACTGGGCTCGTCAAATTTTTCCTTTGTATTTAATGCGGATTCGTAGTAATGAGCGCTGACTGGCTGGCATATATCACTCAATGACTGAAAAAGTTTTAAATGGGCGATCTTTTAACTTTGTATCTTGGCAGGTACTGTTAAATAGCAGGGATGAAAGGTTAATTCAGTGTTGAATAGATTGCTTAGTTTCTAACAAATGAGATTTTAGTACCGAACGAGCGGCGAATGAGTAAGCAAGTTAGATTTATAGAGTTGTCAAGGATTCGATAGAATGTGCATTAATCGTTTAATTAAAAAGTGCTAAATCTTTTAAATGAAAAACAGAATGTCTGTGTTCAAAATTCGTGGGAAAGAAATTTTTATTTCATCAATTTCCAATTTTAAAACTATTCTTTCATTAATATAAAACACATTTGAAATTTTTATTTAACTTCAAATTCTTCCTCTCTTTTTAAAATTTATTTCTGCCACCGCAAATAATGGAAAAAAGCTTTTTCGAAATCCGATCCGAAAAAAGCAAGTATATAATGCCGTCGAATCCCAAGGCACGTTGCGCCGCAAAAATTCTCCAATAACGAAATCGTCCGAACGAACACATCATAACTCAGTCAATTTCGCACTCGACGACAGTCTTCATCATCCTCTTAATTCGCGACAACAATAACAGCTCCCGGCTCGGAATCGATCGCTCGCCGGCCTTTTCTCTCTCTCTCTCTCTCTCTCTCTCGCACGATAATCGCTTGGAAGCCTTAATTATCACAAATTGAAGACATCCGAGCTCCCAATTCGCATAGCTCCGGGGGAGTCGACAGGCCATTAGAGGCCCCGCGACGCACATCTTTTCGGGGCCGGCTTTTCGCTTCGTTAACGGTATTGCCGCGCGTGTCTTTGAGTTTTATGCGCGCGCGCGATGCCGTTAAGAGCCAAAGTGCAGAGGCGTTAAAGCTAAATTGAAGTGCCCGATTGAAATACGCGGCCGGCGGGTATAGCAGAGGCCTCTCTTCTCTCTCTCTGCGGCCTTTTTTGCGAGAGGCTTGTCGTGTCTTTTTTATGCGCCGAGCCAAAGTGGTAAATCATGGCGGGCTTGATGGGATTATTGCGTCATCGTCTTTGTGTTACATTTAATGCTTTTTAAAACTATTTAACTTTTAGTATAATCGTAAAGTAATATAAGTGAATTTTTCAATTTAAACCGGTATGCGTGGCTCTTTAATGTTGTAGTTAAAAATAAAACACTGAATTCTCATCCTCATTAACATTAACTTTCAATTTAGATAGACAGAAGCCATCCGTTAATTCGGTAGCGATCTTGTTTGGCGCAATCATTCCCTGACAATTTCCCGCGCGTCCCACAAGCAGCTGTTATCCGAACTAAATTCTACAAAATTCAGCCCCCTTACCCCCAGCTCGGTGCCGGTAAAGAGCTTGTTTCATCAAATCACAGTCTCGGCGAAGTAGCGGCAGGTATACCTAAGGTCGATTAATGGGTAAAGTTCTCCTCGAAAACCCTCGAGTCTGCCGCAGAAGAGGCAACAACATCGGGTCGATTAATGAAGTACGGAGGAGCCTCGGAAGTGGGGCTGGGATTCCGTCTCTTCGATTATTGGATAATACCGCGAGCGAGCGGTTAATCGCGCGGCGGGGAATTCGGAAAATCCGCCGAGCAAAAGCCCGACCGCGCGGTTTCGTTGACGCATAGTTTGACATAGTTTCTCGCCGCGATATTGTGAGGCTTCGCCTGTCTGTGTGTGTGTACGTGTAGTTGGATGCAGAGGTGTTTGCATCTTTTTTTGGGAGGGAAGGGCGGTTCTTTGATCCGAGCGCGTTTCGGAGGTTTTGTCGACTCGGTGAAACCGGCTGTTTTCGAGTTGCTGGTCGGGAGTTTCGCTCGCGTGTTTTTTGCGGCAAAGACTCCGGGGCACTTTTATTTAGGGCTTGTTTTTAATTTGTGAATGTCATTGTAGTTGAACTCGAGCGGATGAATATTTTTAAGCGGGAAAATGACGAAAAAAAACTGAGCTTTAAAGCTTTTCTTGCGCAAAGTTTTGTAATACGGCCTGTTTTAAATAATATAAATATAGTTTTACTAAACTAAGGCGATAATTATTATCAATTATAAAAATTGAAAACGATTTTCGTTTCATTTTCCCCAAGTGCAAATAATTTTTTAACCCAAAAAATCGGTAAGCGTAAAGCACGAGCTGTGCCAGAAAAAAAGTGAAATATTTTTCCGTTTGTATTAAAAAACATCGAGCAACAAACAAACGGGCTGTCAATAAACATTCAGCGGAAGTCGGCGCAGAGGCCAGAAAAACATCGCGTGTCCACAGGTGTCCCTCTAACTCCGCTCGATTTTCCCATCCCGTCCATCGAGGCATCGGAGACGAAAAAAGCCTCGGACTCCATTCGAAATCGAAAAACCCTGGCGAACGCTCTCAAACAAAAAGTGCAGTGTGCAGTGACACGCGCGTCGGGATTTCGGCCTCGTCCTTGTCGACGAGGCCGCTACAATACCCCCCCGGGACAGCGAGAGAGAAAAGCCGCTCGTATTACAGGGACTTAGAGGCGTCGCGCCGTCGCCCCTGGAAACGGCGCGGGTTTTCGGCCTGGAAAGTTCGGCCGACGTCGTTACAGCCACACGGCAGGCGGAACCGGATTCTCTCGCTCTCTTTCCGCGCCCCCGGAAACATTGACTCCTGGTTAATTAACGCGGTCTGCCTTGCTTTCGAGCATCCGGCCGCCGCGGAGGCTCGTTCGCGTAAACGAGGCGAGAGTCGCTCTCGAGATTCGGCTGTTTTAGCCGGAGGATTAAAATATTTGACTGGAGAGGGTGTAAAGTAGCTCGGAATTAGGCATCGTTGGCGCTTGATGTATACGGGTTGGCGCGTGAGCTCAATTTTTCTCAATTCTCGACTTTTTTCCTGAGGTAATAAGTATACTGGAAAGCATAATACTTTTTTTCAACTCTGGGGAGATCAACGATCGACCCTTATATTTTATTCAATAAATGCGTGAGGCAACGTGCAATTTAATTTTTCCTTCGCATTGTTTGAAAGGTGACGTTTAAAGCGTTCTTTTGAATTATTATAGGTTTAACGTCTACACTTTTTGAATTTAAGACAGTACATATGAATACCGTCTCAACTTTTAAAAAAATATGAGTATAATATAGCAATAAATTATGAATTAGACGGAATGTTGGGATTATTATTTAGGCAGATTATAGTATTAAAACGATTGGTTTTATTCTAATTAGCTGGACTGAAACGTTAATTAAGTCGACCTAGTTATATATGTGTATAATTTAAAATCCGCTCTCATCGCAATTCATCGCGTCAATTATTGGCGCTGTTAAATTAAAAAAAGTCTCTTTCGCATTAAAGGGAATCTAACGAATCTCGGGATGGACGATGGCCTAATTTTCGAGAATCCGGCTTACGTATACGAAAGAAAGGGAAGGAAAACATTGAATGGAAACGTCGGAGATTTTTATTCATGAATTAAAAGTCCGGGGCTTTATTTGTTTGACGAGTGAATGAATGGAGGTCCATGTAAAGATGATCCACGAAACCCAATTGAACGCCTCGAAAGCCTCGTCAAGTCGCATGAGGCGCACGTCAAATCGGATTACAACAATAAAGTAAGATGCATAAAGCAGTCATAACAATATTCTTCAACTGACGGCTGAGATAAGTCCTTCAAAGTCGTTTAAATGCCTTCATTATGTCACATTTGAGATTATGACGTGCTTTTTTTGCTTGGGTATGACATTTAATATGCACTCTGATTTCATGTTTTTTTTTTACATCAACATTACTTTCGATATTATGGAGGGATGAGATTATTATAATAGATATACTAATAATTAAGTAAATAAAAGTCCACAAAATGTAAACAGGTAGATTAATTATATTAAAGATAAATGAATTTCAGCCTTGTACTGAAAATTTTCATTTTTCTATCAAAATAATAAGCAAATAAAAAGCAAAGTAATTATTAATCGCAAACGTCGAATTTAAAAATCGTCGGGCAGAGTGCTTCCCAAACTGAATCCTTCCTTGCCAGCCTCGAAAAAAGCTCGGCGGCGTAAACAAGTTTCTCGCAAATAGAATCTCCGTCCGCGGGCATAATTCATTACTCCACCTGCAAGCTCGGCCATTCATCCTCCCGGAGCGCGCGCGACGCGTCGACAAAAGATTATACAAAAGCTCGATATCTCCATGGAGAATCGAGACTCGCGGCGGGGACAAATATTTGCCCGGGCACACGTCTGCCGCGCAGTCTCGCGCGCCGCCCGTACAATGCAAAGCAGGCACTTACGCGGAATGCGGAAAATGCACGCGGAGTACTACGAGAAGGAGGCGGGGCAGATTTTTCTCTCTCTCTCTCTCCGCTTTTCAGAGGCGCGATATTTACTTATATCTCGCGCCGAGAGAGAGAGATTTATGCAAATAGGTGAATCGGCCTATTGCCGCGAGAGACGCGAGAAAGGAGCTCGTCTACTTTTTATGGACTTCCGCTGCGTTGTCGCTCGCAGGGGTGGCTTTCAGGTGGGGGAGATTTATACGCGGCCTGATGCGCTTCTCGGTGATTAATGGATCTCTTGGCTGGGGATGATTGTTTGATGCTTTGAGTCGGAGAAAGTGCTGTGGTGAGTTTACGGATGTGGGAATTTTAAGACGCTTGGCCCTTGCAAATGGTTTTTCTGTTTTGGTAGAAAGTTTAGATAAATGGACGCTTTTTAAAACTCATTTATTACATATATATATAATATCGTATACATATAGTCTTAAATTTTAGTCATCTTTAAGAATTTGAAAAGGGTCGACTTATGCTCTCTAAATTAGGACAAAGGAAAGTTTACCTTTTACTATTTTCATGAATAACTGAATTTATGAATTAATAAGCACCCATCTCTTTGAATTTTAAATAATTATCAACGAAGCAGAGAAATCAGAGTTCCGGTGCATTTTTCTGTAAAAAATTGCACAACAAATTAATACACTTAATTACTGCGCATTAATAAATTAAATGTAGTACAAACGCTACAACAATTAAACCGAGCCTCCGCTAACCGCGAACAAGCCTAAAAGAGGCAGTCAAGTCTCTCACGGTCCCAGAACTTCCTCCCGAGAACGTCTCGGCGAACTCGGCAAAGTTGGCCAAAGGAGAGAGAGAAAGAGAGAGAGAGAGAGAGCGACGCGTCCCGTACATATTTCAGACAGGCCGCAAAGCCGAGGTTACGTAATACGCAGGCTCCGCCGGCGGTTTCTCGCGCGAAACTGCAGAGCGACTGCTCGCGCGTCACACTGCCTGCCTGCCCGCCTGGCCCTTCGTCGTCTCTCGGATTCTAATCGATTTCCGCGAGTTCGCGCGAATATGTTTTACTTGCCGATTTTCTGGGGCCAGTTATTATTGGACTTGAGTTCGCCGCGGATCACTGGGTTTACCGGCGGATTTCGGCGAGATGGAGATTCGCTGAACCGATTGGGAGGGAGGATTGCTGGAGAATTGATTGGGGAAATTTCTTTTGAGATTAGGACCATTTTGAGAAAGTTTTCTCCTGCGGGTTGCAGTAAAATTTTCATTTATCGAGTTTTATCTAGTTTATGACAGTTTTGGTGGCTTTTAAAATTTTATTGATCATAATTATGTAATAAATTTTTTGAAATTATATTGAAAATTGTAAATTTAAATTTTATAAAATATACAAAATTAAAAATGTTTTCTTGATATCATCACTGAATGCAAGGAGTCTTGCATGTTAAAAATTAGATTGAACATCTTTGAAGTACCTTGTGCTTCGTTTATGCGAGGATAAGAATTTTTTTACAACATGAGCATGTAAAATTTTCATGCAAATTTTTAATATACATAAATATTGTACGCTATTCCTCGGAAAACTCTATTTCAGCATTGAAAGCCAAATTTCCTAATACAATCGACTAAAAAAAGCCATTACTCTCCCAACTAGAAAAAAAAATTTTAAATTCAAAAAAAAAATTTTCAGTAGTTTGCCGCAGCAAAAATAAAGATTATCGACAGCAGCCGCGAACAACGAATCTCCATATAACTCTCGGAGCTAAGGATGACTCAGTTTCTCGCATTAAAGCGCGCAACTTTTCTCAGATCGAAAAAGCCAGATACAGAATTAAGGAGGGCGATTACTTTGCGCGCGTCGGCGAATTTCATTATGCATATCAAAAGCCGGCCATCAGAAGGCAAAATATAAAAGCTTAATAACCGCGACTGGGTGTCCGCTCTCTGGGTGGTCCGGGGACTTGGTCGCGCCGAGGCCGCCGTTAATCCTCCGACGACTTAAGTTTTGTCACTTTTATCCCTGTAAAACCCTCCGCGAGAAGAGCTGCTGCTGCCGCTGCTGCCGTTGCTGCCCTTTCCGCATCGGTAAAAGTGTGGCAGCCCTGAGCTCGACAAGGTTGTGTCGGAGTTAAGGCTTAATGCCGATGAGACTCGGGTATTTGTGCGGGATTCGATGAGACATTTTTGGGTTTTAAGGCTCGGTTCAGTGCGGTGCTTTCCAGTGAAGATGTCGGCGTTGATGTGATGTTCAATGGGCGGGAGATAATTTTCTGAGTGTTGGATTATACGGAAAAGTAAAATAAGACATTTTTGTTTTAAAAAAAATGTCATATTTTTCAATATTGCTATTGATGTATTTACATCAAAAAAGCAAATTATACTTCTACTGATTCATTATATTTAAAATTAAAAATTATAAAATATTAAATAATTAATATGTTTTAAAAGATTGTATGTAAATTGTACAAAAATTTAATATAATGTATTCTTGCTCCAGTTTATTAATTAATTTACAATTTAATACATCTTTAATAATAAAATATGTGGAAATTTATTATTTCTCAAAAGATTATTTATTGAAATTACTTGATGAGCAACTCTTTGAATAATGACAGCTTATGCAAGTTAATACAATTTATGATGTTTGCACAGGAAAAATTTAGAAAATTTTTCTTTGAGAAAAAATGCTGTGAGTGGTTTTAAAAAAGCGCAACTCGATGCTGAAAAATTTGAATTAAAAATGTATTAATTCAGTAATTATATGAATAAAACATAAGTGCCACAGATTTAATTTAGGTCAATTACGCCGCATCATTTTTAAAGGAATTTTCATTACTAATTATTTTAATTACCAATTACCCTTATAAATATGTAATAATAATAATTTCAGGTCACTGCTTAATTTCGTCATCAAAACCTTCGTCGAATGCGCTTCAGATATTCGCCTCAATTAGAATATCCCATTTTTAAAATTCAAATTTAACCGCGATGCAATTTGAGGAAAAAAAAAACGATCCAATTGGAAAACCCCGCGCGCCAACTCCCCTCGTGAATCACAAACTTCGCCGCTTCGTCGATTCCTCAAAATTAGTCCATCAAATAAATGACAATAGCTAAGTTTAACGCCCCGCGTTAAAAACTCCCATAATAGCCTCGACAACGAGCTGAAAACTTTCAATATTACAAGGATAGGCCGCCCTGAATAAAAGATCGCGAAGAACGCACTCGGAGCGCAGGGCTCGTATTATATATAACGAGGCTCCCCATCCCGAATTTTCATTACACGCATCTCGGGGCCGCGAGGCCAATTTCCGCTTTCTCGCGTTCCTGCGCGTATACGTATTATACATATATACGTACGAGCTCGTCAATGGGGGGGGGGGGGGGGGGGAATTCACCCGGGGCCGAGGGGGCGGCGCGCGGAGATAACCCCCCTTAGCTCGTAAACGTGCCTGCCTGCGCGCGCGCAGCCTTTGTGCACCGAGGAACTTACGAGCCAAGGCTAAAGGCCCGTACAATAAGGCGTCACGCGACAAAGGGATGACTCGTTCGGCCGCCGGCCTTTTTTTTCCACCGCTCTCTCCGCGAGCCGCCTCGTTATTATGCGCGAAATTTGATACAGTCCGTCTTCTTACATACAGACGCGCCGACGGCGTTCCGAGTTTTATTGACGGATGTGCGGGTCGTGGGGGGCGTCGTTCGCCTTTAATTAATGCATTCATCGCGCTTCTGCGGATTGAGTTATTTATGGCCGAACGCTGTTTGCATAGCGGGCTTTTGTTCTGCCGCGGAGAGGAAGAAGGCCCGAAATCGCGGCTGTATTTGGGGGGTTATCGACGATACTTTGTGCGGCTAGTCGGTAAAGGTGATGGACGCTGATTGGTGCTTATTTTCTCGCGACGTGGAGTTATACGTTTATTATATTCGAGCTTGATTTTCGGCGGTATATAAAGGAAAATTATATGCGCATTCATCATTATTTAGTTAATGAAATAACGCTTACGTCCTGCTGCTTAGTCATAATAAACAGCCAATAACATCCTGAAATAACCATTCTCACTTCAAGGGTAAAATAACAGAGATTTATCTCGCCATTCCATTACTTTTGAATATGGACACCCTCGACGCTTGAATATTTTACACTTCTTTTCTCACGACCCTTTTCCTTAATACAGCAAGATCGTTCAATAAGTTCCGCCGTCTAAGATCAAGACGTAAACCGTAACAGTTCACTCCAGGCGGCGGCGTAAAGCGCATTATTTATTAAAATTTTACATTTACGCACTGCGCTCTATAACCCAGTTTCCCGAGTAACGATTTCGAGTCCCCTAAGCGCTTAACTATAAACAACAATCTGCGCGACATTGAAGCGTCAGCCGCAGGCTCGCGCTTCGCGTCGAATCCTATATATGGCGACGGGCTAGCTGCAGGCAGATCTATCGCGTCGGACGCAGGTGCTTGTAACTGTAAAATGAAGGGCGCCGAGAAAAATGTGCGTGGGCTCGCGATGCGTCTTGGATTCGCTTTGGATGACCTTAGCTTCAAGTGCGTGGCAGATAATTCAAGCGGAAAGGTCATTGCGAAATTTCGAATTTATTAGCTACTATTGTAAAAGCTTTCCAGCGCGATTTTTAGAGAATAAAAATTCTATACAGTCGATATGCTAACGAGTTAGAAAGTTTCCTTGCAACCCAATTCATCGAGAGGCAAGTTTTGCCGCACTATTATACGAGCTTCGATCGAGGCAGCATTCAATCGGTGCACTTAACGCCTACGTTAAAGTAAAAGCACGTGCTACAAGCTGCGAGCTTAACGGGTCACAGGTAGGGGCAGTAACTTCCTTGCGAATCGATTCGATCCACTGCTTTGTCTCTCGAGGCTCTTGTTTTAATGAGCCTTTGTTGATTACGAACGAAGATTTGTTAGGAGGCTAGAATGCGTGTCAACGCTTGGATAACGGATTCTCTTCAGGTTGATTGTGGGCTGATTTATTACATATTTTGTTGCTGAATTTATACAGTTATATATTATACTGACAAAAAGTTACTTTTTAGTATATTCTTCATAAATTTATTCAAAGTTTTGTATTGCAGCGTGCATTTATTTAAAAGGTCCATGCGGCTCAATGAAGCAAAGGAAGCAGGTTTTAATTTGAGTTTTAGAAAATTTTCGCGGCAAAGGAAAAAGCGAGGGAAAAGCATTTTTTTTCGAACGGGTAGTTGAGATATTATGAATTTTTATCTCCAAATTGCGTTTTAAACAACAGCTTTGTCTCGCGCCTATTTTATTTTTCACTTATCCACACTCGCAATACCAAAGGTAAAAAGCCCCGTAAATACGTCCGCACAGAAGAAAGTCGTAATATTCATCGTCGAACTCCATGTCCTTTATTACTTTCCCTGGAAACTCGTAGCGAGGAAAAGTGCAAGTTCTCATAGGCAAACTCAAAACTGCGGCGCCTCTTTTAAAAATCCCTTTTTTTTCAACGAGGAGCAGCAGCTCGCTTTCTTTGCCCTCTCGCGCGCAAACGCGCTGAGGGAAAGCAGAAATAAATTCACTTCAAACGACTCTTCGCGAACGCGCGCTGCAGTCGAGGAATGTAATAAAGGCGACACACAATTGAAATGGCTGAAAGGGCCCTCTTTTCCCGGTATTACGTATATTTTTTCTTCTCCCTTTGTCTTGCCGTCTACATTAAGGCGATTCTAGCTCAAAATTGTTTCCCGAGAGTTCAAGTGCAAACGTGCTGGGTGTGACATTAGTTCTGATTAAAGCTTTAGCCCGATGCTTAATTTCAATCGCACTAATATATCGCTAGAATTCTTTTGTAATCAAATTTGTATTCCGATATTAGACGACTCACGTCTCTTTCGTTGTTAAAAAGCGCAGAGCATTTCAAGCGAATGAGTCATTGCGAAAGTAACATGCATCGATTTCTCGGCTCGTCTTTAACAAATGTTTGCTTTCCCTTTCCTTCTTTTCCCTTTCTGTCAGTCTTTGCCCGTTTACGTTCCGCGCTCCTTTCCGGCTCATCCCACGTTACCAACGTGTCGACGTACGTATAGGAACGTGTCTCTTGTCTCTCGTATTACAGAAAAAGCTGACAGTAAATCTCGACGTTGCATTGTTAATTCTTCTCTTTTTAATTGGTTTTCAAAATCGAAAAATTACGGAACGCTTGTATTTAAAAAATAACCAATTTTAGTCGAAAATTAAGATATTCTCTTCATTAGTAACGAGATTGAAGAAAAGAAGCAGTTTGCGCCGTCCGCTTAAAAGCGAAAAATATATATCCGAAACTCAAAATTCCAGCAAAACTAAAGCGACAACTGACAAATCGGCGGTAAATCACGCCGGTTTATGAGCCGCGCGCTCATACACATATGCGTGCAAGACGCGCGTCACTCAGAAAAGAAACTCTTTCGACGCGCACATTTTTTCGCCCCGCGCGTTTCCTCCGTCGAAGATCTTAATGACCAAATGCTTTTATCGTTAAAAAGAAGAGGCGCGACGCTCGTTAATTCGGGCGCAGCCCCCCTCGATAAGCCGTCAGCTCACCGCTACTCTCCCGAGATAGATTGAATTTCTCGCGCGGCCAAGGCGGCTTGTTGTTTGGCCGCGGGAATCGATGGCCTGGAGGCGCGAGTTTTTTTTTTTTTTGAGTGCTTCGAGCGATTCTTGCGCAATGATCCCGTTTCGACAAAGTCGTGGAGCGCAGTGCGGGAAGCGATGAAACGTGTGTGCATTTTTTAACAGGGCTAAAGAGAACTTTTTGCACTTGGTTTACTTGGCAAAGTTACTTTTAATTTGCGTAAAATTTTATTTTCTCCAAAAAATTCTTTTGTACATTCGAACAGCATCGCGGCGTGGCCGCTCAAAATCAGGATGCAAACGTCTTTGAAAACGGTTTATAAAGCAAAATCTATTCAAGCAGCGTGCAGAGCTAAAAACAGAAAAACTTCCTTTTAGCGCAATTCTCGGCAAGCGGTAAAGCCTTTAAACAACCCTCTAACCCAAAATCTTCGCTCGAAATACTTCGGAGAGAGCTCCTGCCCCAAATACACAGCTCCTTCCTCGCTCGGCTCGTCGGCGGTAAAAAAAAAAGCATCGAACAAAACAAACAGAACTATACGCGTAGACTCGCGCTCAGCCTACTCCTTTCCCTTTTTCCTCCTCCTCCTCCTCTCGTCTCTTCAAACACACACAGCCATTAGCCTCTCTCGGGCAAAGCAGCGGCGGGGGCAAAAAAGCAAAAAAGGAGAGCGCCGAAGCGTTATCTCGCGGTCGAGGCTATCGAAAAGTCGCGTCGCGATCGTAAAATATTTCCCGCCGAGATATACGACCCCGCGGGCGCCCTTCGTGCCTTAATGGGCGACATGCACACACACATACGTGCGCGCGCGCGACGCTGCAATGCTGGAAATAAAGAGAGAGGAAATTGCGTGCGAAAGGGAATTTTAACGGCGGGGAGAGAGAGAGAGAGAGAGAAGGTGAAAGTTGAAGATTGAGATGTCAGATGTCGACGCTGCATTTGTACCGCTGGATTTATCTCTCCTGCTCTCGCGTGGGTGGATATCTTATTTTTTTTTCTTTTTGTTAGTTCCTTCGCTCGAGTCGAGAGCGTTTGGGTAAAATGCCTGATGGATCGAGCGAGAATAAAGCGTGTACGAGATGGTGCTGTACTGATTTTGTAATGTCTGGACTGAGCGCAAAAGAGGGGACTTCCAGTTCTTAATTAGCAAAATATCTGGAAATAGAACGTAGAAAAGAATAAATCACTTGTCTGAGTAATACATTAAATACGTTGATTAATAAATATTGTTACCTTTGAAAACTTTTATTACCCGACGGAAATGGGAAAAACTATCTTTCGCACCGCAAATATATTATATCGCGCGAACGTGGAGAACCTTTAAAATGAAAATGTCGTCGGCTCGCAGTCACGGGAAAGTTTTATTTTAGCGAGATTGCGGAAAGCTAACGCACTGGATTTCAGCGCTCTTTTTCCTTCGGCCGCTTTAACGACGCAAACTTTCCGAGTTTTAAATTTAAAGGCATTAGCGAAAACCGCAAGAGCTTGATTCGGTAATTGCGTCAGACGCGGAGAGCCAGGAAAGGACACTATATAATGTTTCGCTGAGATAACTAAAGGACAGAGAATGTTCGTTCTCCTCTTTACCGGAATATTTTGTTTCGAGGAATGCGATATCGCTGAGAGCAATTTTAGCGTGAATTGCGACTCTCGGCTTATTTGTGTCGTTTATAAAGAAGATCATCGTTGCGGAGTCGAGGCTCTCTGTGCGATGCGGCAGATCGTCGGGCACGATTTATAATGGGCTATGCGTGCGGTACTTAATGATTATAGTAATTTGCTTGTTTTGAAAATAATCCTCAAACTCGTTTTGATTTAGTGCCCAATAGCAATAAGTTGAAGGTAATTATTAGACGGGCGTCTCTGTGCATCGGTGTGCCGCATGCAAGGCTGATGGATTTGTGCAAATGCGAGATGCGCTGAGAATTTAATGAGAATAATTTGTTAAGAGCATGTTTTCATGTAAATATTAGATTTTACGGCGAAATTATACCTCTCGTAATACGGTTTTTGATTAAATCATTTTGCAAAATTATGAATGTAAAGTAAGTTTTTTCTTAAAATACACTTAACTCTGTCATAAATTGGCTTATTTTTCGCTTCCGCATGAAATTACGATGATCTAATTAGTAAACGAGAATAAATTTTCCTTTACATATTTGCGCGGAGTAACGAGTAACCGTAACTTAAGCGTCTACGGCGTACCTTAATTCACTCGAGGAAAAACGAATTTAGGACAGGTGCAGGACAGCCCAGGCTAACCATGCAAATGTAAAAATAGCGCTCTGCCGCGCAAAAAACCGCGTCCTACTTTGTCGGAAAAATCGAGGAGATTCGAAGGCGGAGCAAAAAAAAATAATCGCTCGCCGGAAGGGCCGCCTTGGCGCTTGGCGTAATTCAATTCAATCGGCGGATTAATGGCCGGGCGACGCGACGCCGCGGCCGCGGCGCCTCTGAATTTTAATGCGGAATTTCAATTAGTCGGGTATGACCGGAGAGAGAGAGAGAGGAAGGGAAAGAGGAAAAAGCTGACTTTGTCGCTTTTAAAAGCCTCGCGCGATGTAATAGGCGTTTTAATAATTTTTCGGAGCGCGCTGTATATACATGACGTGTAATCCGGTTTGCCATCTGTTTTCGCGCGAGTGCTAATGGCTCGTGTTAACACGTGTCGAGGAGGATTCCGAGGGGACGACTCTTCTTCCTCCGAAGCCGACTTATCTGGCCGCTGACAAAGTTACGAGCTAAGGATCCCAGGCTCTTTATTTATAATCACTTTTGCTCCGGCGCGATTCGATCTGGGAGACGCAGACAAAAGGCGGCTTTATCGCGGGAAATGTTGCTACTTTTCGACGAGATTGCCGAACGGTGTTTTGGGAAAAGTTTTTCTTAATGGATGCAATGAATTAAGAGTATTCTTAGTAGGTATGATTAAGGAATTAACTGTGTCTTAATGCGTTATGAAGTCAAGCTTTCAAGAAAGACATATTTCTCAAGAATTTATTGCTGCGCGAAAGAGAAAATGTATTCTTGTCAAACTGTCAAAATTATTATAATTCAAGAATACGAGTTTGAAACTTAAGTATTAATGGAACTTAATAATAGCATCCTCAAGACATTTTCATATTGACTTTTCAAGTTTAATTTTTATACTGCCATTTACTTTAGATTGACATCCCACCTGAAATAACTAGAAATTTCCTTTCTGTATCGCTCAATGAAAAAACTTTCAGACGAAAGAATACTTCGTTTTTTTTTGTTTTTCAAAAAAGTATTGTTAATATTGCAAAATCTATACGGTCCTCATGAAATTTAAAAGCCTGTAGAAAACTTCAAAAGGTTAATTTCAGCGTGACGCGGCAAAAATTCCCACGCAAAATCCACGTCGACACAGAATGGAGAAGAGCCGCCCTGAAAAAACG
Source organism: Ormyrus labotus (assembly GCA_035582975.1). Lineage (NCBI taxonomy): Eukaryota > Metazoa > Arthropoda > Insecta > Hymenoptera > Ormyridae > Ormyrus > Ormyrus labotus. Next base: position 19,494,684 of record JAWWEO010000009.1, on the reverse strand, counting down.
TCGAGCGATTGCTAAATCGAAAGCAAAACAAGGGCGCAACTTATTCGAAAAGGGGTATATTGTACAGCGAGAATCCATAGCGTTACTCTCGCAAACAAAACTTGACGCACGAAAAAAGCCGAGGCTTTTACACCCGGTGACAATCGCGCTTCTCACCGAACTGAACTGCCGCACGTATAATTAAACCCCGCGGAGAGAGAGAGAGAGAGAGAAGTGCGCCCGCAGCTAGAACTGTAAAAGCTGCTGTCGACTGCTTTTTTCCAGAGCTCTGCGCGTTAAGAGATTGAATATGTATACTGAGGCTTCCGCGACGAGGAGAAAACTAATATAAAACGATGACGCTTGGAAATACTCAAAATTACTCTGCAAGTGTGGTAGGAACATGTTATTTTAGAAGGTGCGATGCGAAACTAAATTGACTTTTCTAAAACTATACCTGGTTCAAACGGTGAAAATTATCTAAATAAAAAACCTTAGTATTATTTATTATAATTCTATTAGATAAATTTATCTAGATTATGGAATTCCAAAGCGAAAATCTGTCCTACATTTGCCTTATCCAAATGATTTCCAAAGGTGTAGCTCCGAACCTTCGAGACTCCCATTCCCCCGAAACTCTCGGCAGCATCGGCGCAATTTACATCTCCGCGGTGACCGCGCGCGGGGAGCAGCGGGCAAACAAAACCTTATTCCCATCTCATTAGCATACTCCTAACCGCACATCCTCGCCGTGCGTCCTGAATTATCGTCCTGTAAACGAACGCGCGAATGATTATTACCGCGCCGCGCTGCGCTCTCTCTCTCTCTCTCTCTCTCTCTCTCTCGGAACGCTCCGTGTACAGGCCGCGTAAGCGGAATGCGTTATTGGAGGCGCGCGGAAATTACGATCGGCGGCTTTAATTAACTGCCTCGAGCTCGGTGCTTTTATCGTTCGATTATGCGGGGACACGAGCCCCCCCGTTGGATTATCGGGGAGAGGGCCTAACCGACTTCGCGCGGCCTAATGTCAACGAGCTAATACGGCTCGTGCTCGCGCGCCCTTGGGAAATTGCGGATCTCCGAAAATATACAAAGCTTATTTCCGCTGTTTTCGTTGCTGGCTGTACGGAGGAAGGGAGGCGATTCGATTTCTGGGGCAAGTGGGTTAATTGCAGGTGATTTTTAGGTGAGTAATGGTAGCGGATAGTTCAGGCGGCCTGGATTTATTGGTTCGAAAAGCTGGGCTAATTATAGGACAAGTTGATGAATTGATAAATTCGAGTTTAACGAAAGCAAAGGACGTTTTTAGTCATAAAGTATATATTAATTTAATCATGATAAATATTTTTAATAAAATTTTAATAACCCTGTGAGAAATTTCACCATTATTTTTGGCCTGCCTGTCAATATTTGCCCAATTTCATTATTTTAATAAGAATAATTTAAATTAAAATTTATATGTTAAATACGAATGTAATTAAAATTTTATATTTAAAAAGTGAGATTTTTCGCGCATACCTTTTGTAGCAGCAAATACATATAATTTTAATACTTTTCGACACGGGTGTGGAAGTTGATTATTCTCGCTTCCCTCAGGCGAAAAATTTCAATAACCCTGTGAGAAATTTCACCATTATTTTTGGCCTGCCTGTCAATATTTGCCCAATTTCATTATTTTAATAAGAATAATTTAAATTAAAATTTATATGTTAAATACGAATGTAATTAAAATTTTATATTTAAAAAGTGAGATTTTTCGCGCATACCTTTTGTAGCAGCAAATACATATAATTTTAATACTTTTCGACACGGGTGTGGAAGTTGATTATTCTCGCTTCCCTCAGGCGAAAAATGATTTTACAAAAATGAATAAACTTGAACATTACGCATTATTTGCTCCATTTTATTTCCATGATTAATTTATATATACTTCCATAAACAGGCCATCATCACATATTTTACAATTCCGCATTCAATTTCTGATGCACTTCGCAATTCAAAAGCGAGCCCACGTCATAATTGATTTAAATTTTCGAGCTTCGCGTAAAATAAATCGACAGAGCGTGAAACGGCTCGACGGTCGTAATTATAATTTCGCAAAATCGCGCCGCGGTCGAATTGCGGATGCGCGCGTAATTTCGAAATCCCGCGCGCGGCGCGCTTCGTCAAAAGGGCCAGCCTTCCGTTTTATCACTGCTCCTCGGCGAAGATCATAAAGCCCGAAACCGCTGAGAGGAAATTTTTTTGTCCCCAAGAGCCTTTCTGCGCGCTTTTTGCACATTAAAAGGATACCCGGGATTTCCGCCCCGGTCTAATCCTATTTTTTTGCTGCTTATTTAGTCAGAAAGCAAATTTCTTGGGGGAGGTAGCTTAACTTTTAAGATGTTTTCTTGGATTTGCAAGTGGATTTTTGGTTGCTCATGCTGCATAGTATGTCTAAGAGAAAATATGATTTCATCATAAATTTACTTTTCCTTGAAAATTTTCCTACGTAGGTTTATATTTTTTTATTGCTGGTGGCAGAAAATGTGGGTGAAAAGTATCTATCCCCCAGAATTTGAAATATTCAGCTCGAAATTTAAAGAGCTCTTTGTTTAATTATGTAAAGACTATTACAGCATCTACTTTTCTATATTTACCTCCCATAATTGTTTGAAACCATAGTTTTAAACAAGTGAACCATTTTTATTTATTTTTATCTTTCTTTGATACTCTAAAATTTGTTCAAGCACTGTAATTATTCCAAGTATTGACATTACATGTTTTACATGAATATTCCATTAATTATCAACGAAGTTAATGATTGAAGAACTTAATTTACGTATATGTATAGCCTTGATTTACAAAATTACGCTTCGTTAAAAGCTTTTCCACAAAAAACATAATTAAATTATAAAAGTCTCGTTCATCGATTACGTGGGTATGGCAAAGCCCGAAGCGACCTACTTAAAATATAAATAATTACGTATGTACTTAAAAAAAAAACTGCTTCTCTCACATTTATTCGCACGGCAGACGGTTTAAAAATGAAAGCCCATCCGAAAAGTATCCCCATAATACTTTTCTAATTTCGAGCACTTTTTCCAATACTCCGAATTTATTTCGACCTCATGCTTACATCGCCGGTCGTTTTTTCATCGTGTCCGATACATTCGGATACAGCCGCCGCGTTCGCGCGCTGATTAATGGAACCGAAAAGAGAAGAGGAGGGTTATTAAGCTTGGCTTGCGCCCTGGCAGTCGTTAACGCGGCGGCGGCGGCATTCATTGAGCGATCGTTTGCGTAATGAATGACTGGCCGAGCGCGAATCATTGAAAAGTTTGCACACGCGGGTCGCGCGCGGCAATTACAATAACCAATGAGCGGAGAGCGGCGGAACATGTTCGATACGATTTATTTGACGACGGAATATTGTATACGCGCGCGAATTGCTGAATTAGATTCGGCGTCCGTTCCGTTCCGACGAATGACGCTTTTATTTGCCGGTTAAAGAGCCTCGGCTCGGCGGGCCGGATTGTTTTTAGAAATTTCGAGCGGTGTTTGCTCGGCGGGATTAGTTTTCGCGGTTATTTCGCGCGCGCCGTTTGCCGGAGAGTGAGAGATAAAGAGGACCGAGTACGAGGGGATAAATGTAATTTCAAGTTCAATTTGAGCGCACAATTGTTACAGTGTTTTCGGAATAATTGTGCCGCTTTGTGCTTATTCAATGTTTGCGCCGATGAATGCGACAAATTCGGACTCGCCGCGCTTTCGTTATATGCAAATTCTATAATGCCCCGATAGAATATTCAACAATCGGCTGATTGTTATCGATATTATGATGATTATACGCGTACATTTTGCGACGAGAGAGGCTGATTGCGACTTTGATTTTAAATAAATATTTTATGAAACAATAGTGCATTTTCTGCGGGTGAGCTTCAATGTCCGCGTATTTCCATCCATTAAACTGATTTGCGATTCTAATTTTTTTCCCCAAAGTTAGAATTTTTCGAGCTCATAAATAATTGATGAAGTAAGTTTTACGTTTCTGCGTGTTCCAACGGGATTCTTCGAAATTTGAATCCTTTTCAATTTGCAACTCCTTTTGTTTATAAAGATGCTTTACTTTTTTATTACCGGCATTAAACTCCAATTCCTCCCCGACAGTTTATCAGCGACCTTAAAATAGCATCTAGAAATAATCAGCGTAGCTCAATCGAGGGAATAAACAAGCCATTCATAGTTAATTCCACTCGCTCCCCCAGACACAAGCGAAAAACGAAAAACCATCTATCGGGGCATTTATTATTATGCGCGCCAGCGCCTCTCGCTCTCTCTCTTATCCGCTGAAAAAATTCAATGGCCGCTCGTAAAAACGCGGGGCTTAATAAGAAAGGGAGAGAGAGAGAGGCGGCGGCTGCTGCTGCAGCTGCGCCTTCGATATCTCGACGTGTTAATTCCGCCTGCGTCTTCTCGGGGCTCGCATATAAAACTAGGCGATCAATTAGTCGGCACGGCGCGATCGTGCGTAAGTAAGGCACGTATAAAAAGCGCCCCCCTCCCCCCGTTATCGCGACCGGCATCCCGCCCGAAGGAGAGAGAGAGAGGCACTTACAAGCCGCGATCGATCTCGGATTCCCGACACGGCTGTCCGCGCGCCGAGAGTCTGTTTTCCGCCTCGCGTGTTGCAACCTGATGTCCCGGGCCTTTTTGCCGGAGCTCTCGATGAGCCGTTGGAAAAGCCGCGGCGATAGCCCCAGCAGCGAGGAAATACTTTGCGGACAGGAAATTCATTTCGAGCTTGTTTCGCTGCTTCTCTCCGGAAATACTTGCTGGTATTTAAGGGAGGAGCGATCGATCGCTGATAATGGAAGCCGCATTTTACTTTTGAGCTCTCTTTCTCTCTCTCTCTCTCTCTCTCTCCCTCTTCTTTGATAAATTTGATTTGTAGCGGAACTTCTTTTAAAAGTTTGCGTTAATATACAAAGTGTATAAGGCTTTTTCATTCCTGTTAAGTCAAAGGAACGCTGTACACTTTTCTAGGGCACGTTTGTTCAACGGCTTTTTTGAATTGAATTCTGGAACCTTCGCACGCGAAGGGCTTTTTTGCCAATCGCCGCGTGAGGGCTTCTCGTTTTGCTCGATTGAAAGATGTTTGTGTAAAATGTTTTACTTCGGTGAGGCACTGACACGAAATGTAGTTTGCGTTTTATACCAACATATTCGAGATGGCAAATATAATTCTGAGCATTTCTTTTAGACTTTTAATAAATAAAAATAAAATGAGCTGTGCACTTTTAAAAAATTTAACGTTCCTTTTAAAATAGGGTTTTAAATTTTTTAAAGAATTTCAAAAACTGACAATATGAAGAAAAATTTTCATCTTATGAATTGCACTGAAAAAAAATTAGGAAGACAATTGCATTCGTAAAGCTTTAAAAGTTTAAAGATTTCTACGCAACGAGGATATGAAAGAATAATTCATAATTTACTTTATTTAATGGTTGATTTAAGTTACAAATTATTAATGCATCAAAGTTCAGAAAATAATGGAAAACTGTTCCATATTTATTAATGAGATTTCGGTCGTGCCTTTATACGGAAAATTTACATTTTCAAAACTCCAAAGTGTGTATATTTCATCGCTTTCAGCGGCGCGCATAGATTTTCCAGCTCCATTCTCTTTTCAATCCGGTCAGTCGAAGTCTATTCTTTCTCTCATTGTGCCGCCGTGCATTTTTCATGTTTTTGCAGAGGACGGTTTCCGTCTTCGTTGCGCCGCCGCTCGTAAAACTTGCATTCATAGTAGGATTTCGTACTGCCGCCTAGTCTTGAGATATTTGTGCGGCTTTTTGTGCTGATAAAAGCGACGGCTTTTAAAGCTAAACTTTTTTTTTATTTCTTTTTCGAATACTGATGATTAACATTAAAAACACCGATCGTCGAGGAGGAGCTTTATTCATTTCTGAAATTTTTATTTATATATATGGGTAACATTTTGATTATTCAATATTAACTGTACTGAAAGTCGATAACGAAAAGCAAACCAATAACGTTCCTTTTCGAAAAATAAATAAGAAGACAGTCCGAACTCAGCCTCGGCACAACTCTCAGTTTTAAAAAGTAAAAGTTAACTTCGTCGCGACCTACATAAAACTTGATCGTTTTAAAGCGCAAAAGCCTCGAATCACAAACGACTGACTTCTTTAACAGAGTCGTCAAAGTTCGAGGACGACTCGTGCATATACAGTGACCCACATTACCGAAGCTCGACGCATATACGTAATACACCCCGAGCAGCGTGCAAAACCCAGCTACCTCCAAGCGTCGAATAACAGGACATATATCCGTTTGGTTTGCAGGCGCGCGGAGTCACTGCCCGATCGTGCAGCCACCGGAGTACGGCTCGGTGCGCGAGCGCGTCGTCGAGGACGGCTCGCTGCAGACGGTCTACTCGTGCGAGCGCGGCCGCAGACTCAAGGGCCACAAGATACTCACCTGCACCGCCGACGGATGGAATCACCCGACGCCCACTTGTGTGCCGGAACGTGAGTGATTTTACAATTCATATTATATCTTATTTGCCTGCTGTTTAGTATACGTTTCAAGAATTTATAGATTTTCCAAACTGTTAAAAAAACTTTAATAATCCCTATTCCATCGACTGCAATATAGTTAGAACATGAAAATCTAAAGTTAAAATTGTTAATCTATTTTTAATAAGTTCGAAAACGTATTCGCAGCGATCCCATCAAAAATAAATCCAGTTCGAAAACTAGTTCGACTTTAATTTCAATTTCCAAAAATAAATTACATCGACGCGCTCAAATAACTGAAGACCGAAAAAGCTTCGTTTAAGAGCCGCGCGTAAAATCAAATCAAATCCAATTTAAAATACAAATCGGCTCTCGGCTTAGCAGCAGCGGCAGCAGTCCTCCATTTTCCACGAGAGCTGCACTGCAAATTCAAATTTCTCGCGCTCTTTTAATCTCGCGTTCGCGCGGCACTCCACCAGTATCCACCTGTGTTCTATGTCCTACAACAGAATCTCCCACTCGAATGTTATCCATCCGAGGAGTTTCTCGAGCACTTTGTCCCGGCGCTTATTCGTACAACGTTTTTCGCGGTCCGCAAAATTTACCGATACACTCCAATCGGCTACTCCTCTCTCTCTCACTCTTTTATTTTATAGCTCTGGTTGAAATGGAATCGCGGCTGGAGGAGGACTGGCTTTTTTCGGTCTTTACGCGGAGAGGGCTTTATTTGCATGCGCGAAATGTGTTTGCCGAAAGCGTCTATTGACTCGATTCTTTTTTTTTTCCTTTTTTTTTTTTTTTGGGTAGCCGCCGAGATTTTTTACCGAACGGTTTTCGCAGGCACCGCGGGAATAAATGTTTTCGCTATGGAAATTTTGCCCGGGTATCGCTTGTCGCTTTAGCAATGCATTGCGTGGGAACATTTCGGAAGCTGGACGCTTGTGCTATTTTCGCGGGTAGGTAATTTTTCTGCATGAGCAAATGGAGGTGCGGCGCGCGGAAATTTTGCCCTCCGCGCGAGAATGAATTTTTGACTATTTCTGATTCGCGCGCGAAATTGTAATAAACTGTATTTTATGCAAATGGAGAAATTTAGATTGTTTTACGAATTTATTAATGAATTTATATGGATGCGTAATTAATATACGAAATTCTCAATAAATATTCAAATGTTTATTTATTCAAATGTAAAATTAAAATCGATTTCTTTTTAGATTAATTAACGCCGTGTAATTAAAATTTCGTACCATCAGAGATGCAATATTGGATTTTTAAAAATATAGCAATTTTAATTTTTCAAAATAATTTACTTCATATCTGCAATGCTTATTTTAAAAAAGGTATTTTACAAGTAAATAACAGGAAACGAGCAAAACGTGTTTTTCAAAGCCATAAACAACCCGATCACGTCTTAAATTTCCTTTTCATAAAGGTTTCCTTGCACCTTTCAATCCTTTTTCAAACGTTCTCTTAGATTTTCCCTATCGCTCGGCTCCCGCGAAGTCCCGCTTTCTATAAAATACAACTTACAAAACGACGCCATTTTTTTCTCGCCGCCAAGCGAAACGATCCTCGGGCTTCTTTTTCGACTTTTTTCCCCCCCGTCCTTCTCTCGCTTTTATTTCTCTCCCGCGCTGCAGCGGGAGGTAAAAAGTTTATCGGACTTGGGAGTTTTTCAAGGCACGCGCACTCGCCCGTTTGACTGGCGGGGAAAGAGAGAGATAGAGAGTCAATAACATTGAAATTCTCGCGTTCGACTCGCGATTATCGTCGTATTCAGCGATAAGTTTCTTTCGAGCGGAGCGACGGTCTTTTTAAAGATCGCGGCTGCGAAGTAACTTTGATGCCGCCGGTCACATTTGAGCGACTTTCCGTAGTCCTCGGTAAAGTTGCTCTTTCTCTTTCTCCTCCGATTCTTCCTCGTGCCTTCTGCTTGAGATTTTTTCTTTCCAATTATCATGCTTCGTTCGCAGCTGATTGGTAAAGTTTTCAAAATAATGCTGTTATTAAATTTTTAATGCAAGCCTAATAACGCTGCATGTAATACTCTGGAATAAACAAATAAAGCACAGCGTAATTTGAATGAAATCACAGGAAATCACGATAAACTATTATTCCGTATCCGAAAGCTCGAGAATCTCGAGTACGTTACCCAAACTACGTAACTTCCTGCTTGAACAAAGAATCTAATAAACCTCTAACATAATCTCAAAGACTAACAATTTCGCCTCAAGTTTTCACTGAATTACACAAGCGGCGCACGATAGCAAAAGCATATAGAAATAATCCAACGCTTTCGCAAAAACCTCTTTAGTACCCTCGGGTTTTATTTAAAGCACACGTCGAGTCTCGATCGTCTTATTTCAGCGAATCTTCCAGGTCAACTCCTTCCGTTCCCGGGTTGCCAGGAAAAATTTAATTTCCGCCAAATTTTTCCGCTCCCTATACACTTTCGCCGAAATTATATACAAAAAACTGACTCCGGCGCGACGCGCGAGCAAAAAGTGCACACTCTCGCGAGTGCAGCTGTGCGCGCTTCCATCGATTGCGCGGCTCCTTGCGGAATAAGAGGTCCGGAAAATTTTCTTGTCTTGGCCCGCCACCGCCTCCCGATAAACGTGGATTTATGATCGAACTTTGCGCGGACCGCCGGTCGATTGCATTCCGATCACGTAGCGGGACGGCTGGCCGCCACCGCCGAGGCGTTTCTATTTCTCGCGCGCGCCCGATTTTTGCTTCTTCCCTGTTTTTTCTTTTTATTAATGTTTGCTTTTTTCTCGCTGAATGGGGGGGAAGAGTGCACATCGAGTTTATAATTTTGCCGGGAGCACGTAGAATGGCCGACCTCCTTGGAGTTGCTTTTAAGGCTGCGTCGTAATATTGTTCCTTATTTACGATGGACGTTGGAAGTAACTTGATAAGCGAAATTGAGTTTTTCTTTTTGGAAATTTCGTTTCAGAGCGTATAATCTTTTAATTATTTTTCTGCGACGGTAAAAGCAATTAGAAATCGAATTGCCGATAATCATTTCTTTCTGAAAATTATTTTATTGTTCAATTGTAGAAAGTTACGTAACAGAGTCTGATAACGTACTAAATTAAAAAAACGATTTACAAAATGTACGTGCAGCTCGAAATCGAAGATTTGAAAGTATTTGGTCAGATTACATAAAATCACTCTTACAAGGTATTCATTAAAGCAGTTAATTTCTTGCTCAAATGTGCACATATAAAATAAAATAATTAAATCTGATATATAATGCAATGCAAATACGAACACACAATATTGGCATATCATAAAAGAACAATCTTGCCGAGTGTATGGTGAAAGCTGTGTTGTTTTCTATACCTTTCAATTTGTACGTTTTTGTCACTTTATCTTTCATACTCTTTTCTATTTTCTTAGAATTGTTATCTTGAACCCAACATGAGAATGCTGTATTTGTAAATTAAGTTTTCCTCGCTCTTTACTTATTCATTGCTGGAACCTTACACTAATGCTGCTTGGTTGTGCAATAATGTACTGTTTTTTTAAAGTAACCCAAAGAACAAAATTTTATAATTTCACTCGATTTAAGCTGCGAGCATAAATTCATTGTACGAAAAAATATCTTGAAAATTAAGAGCGATGCACTCGAAAGCAAAAGCCACTCTTGAAAGATACACAGTCGTGCTCTTATAAGACTATAAAATACTTCCAACATCGATGGCTCCCGCAAGATACTCCTATTTCCGCGACTTTTTACGAATCCCCCGGCAGAGTCTCGGCAAGATGCAGCACATCGAGAAAGTAACGCGCCCGGAAAAGGAGTTAAGAATAACAAACGTCTTTTTCGGCGTATTTCGGGTCGTGGAAATCAGCCGCCCCCTCCGCAAGACAAAAGCGATATCCAAGATAAAGCGGCGCAGGGAAAAGGGCCGCAATCGCAGCTTGATTTATTGCCGATGAATATTATGCGGAAACGAAGAAGAGAGCGCGCATTTTTTTTACACGCGGGGATCTATGTTTGTTCGAGGGGCGGACCCCGAAATTATCTTCCCCTCGGCAGATAATTCCGTGAGGATAATTCATTTGCCGCGCGAGAAGGTGTCGCTATCTTTATTGGCTAAACGTGTTTGGGATTCCGGAATCTTCGCGAGAAGTAAGGAGAACGAGGCTGATAAAGGTTCCGAGTCCCGATCTTTTGTTTGAGAATTTTGGCTTCTTCGAACGATGGAGCGGAGGGTTCATTGTTATTCCGGGTGTGAGATTTTAGTTGAAAATGTTTTCTTTACGAATAATTGTTTCTTCTGCATTTGCGTAACCAACGAACTTAACTTGGTGAAAATTGAATTGAAATATGCCAGAAACTTCTTGGGAATCTTATTTCGTCGTGCAGTGCCTATATTTTAACAAAATTTTAATAAAAGCTTCAAGAGTTAAAGGAAACTCTTAAAAAAATAAATAAATTTTGATTCCCGCAATGAAATCTATACGTATATCTTAAACATCCGCAAGTCAAGCAGCTCCCGATAAGATGTCCGCGCCACTCCTACCGCGGAGCCCGCAATTCAGGCGAGTTTTTGCCATAATTTCCGAGCTAATCGATTCCAACACGAAACACGCATAAACCACATTACAGCCTACTACCTTCGGCTCGACAAAGGCTACCACAAAGCGCAAGATAATGCAGTTTTCCCACTGTCCCGGGCTCGGCGCTGAATCTCAATTTTATCGGGCATGTTAATCGAGCAATAAAGACCCTGGCCGATTCGAATAATCGAGTGTTTAATAAAAACGAACGCCAGCCGTAAATCCGAGCTCCTGCGGCTCGCGCGACTCCCCCTTCCGGAGCTGCTGCCGTGTATGTACGTACACCGGTTTGATGACTTAACGATGGCTTTATTTTCCTCTAGTCGACGTCTAGCCGGCGATTATGAGCGCAGGAACGGCCGGCGCTCGGGGCCTCATCTCTCTAATGTGTATTCTCGATCGTAAGTGCTGATCGAAGAGGCGGACGAGTCTTGTTGCTCTGTACACTTGAGTGTGGGCTTCGTTTATGGGAATGAAAGTAATTCTGGAGGGCGTTTGTTCTCGTTTTGCTGCCGAGGCGCTCGATTAAGAGATTTGATTTTGTAGTTTTGTGGCGCGAGGAAGATTACAACGTGCGAAGCTTCATTCTGGATTGCTTTGGCGCTGATGAAAATCGCCAAGTCCTGTACAGTTAGCTGTGTAGTAGTTTCGAATTATTTAACTTGTCAGTTTAATATGAAATCTTTTGCCAGAGGGATCCTTTTGAAAACTAATTTCGAAAGATTATACGGTTTTGAGAAATAATTTTAAAACGAATTTGCTAACATCTTATTTAAGGTTCGTGGTGTACTATACAAACCAACGTGTTATAAAACATTTGTTGTTCTTCATTACTTTAATGTCAGCTGTAGTAACTATAGTATTTAATTAAAATAAATCTTTTCCAAGAAATTTCTTTATTGCTTTACTTAACTACATTCCGTGGTACAAGACAACTTATTGCACTGAAAATGAAAAAAATACAATACACCCATCAAAGACGACCCCAAACAAGCTTCCGCTCCACTCGAGTAAAAAAGGAGCGTGAGGCGTACTTGTTTGGCATTAGCGAATTATACGCGGCGGCAAACTCCCCCTCTAGCTTTTTATCCGACAGGCACGTTATCCGCGGCGCTTTGCCTCGGCGCTCGGTGTTTATCGTTGCCGCGGCGCGCGCGAGCTGCACGAAACTTCGCCCGGAGTTTGCCAAAGGGCGCAGCTCGTCTCGCTCCTCGGCGGCTTTCGCCGTTTGCGCAGGGCGGCGAGGCGAGAAATGCGCCGATTATATACCACCCGGGCAAATTAATTTTTGCCGACGTTGCCCGGGCGCAAATATTTTGAGAAGGAACCGACGCGCCGCCGAGTTCGAGCTCTGAGCACACGCCGCGGATAGAGAGCGCGATAATCGCGCCTTTGCGGCAACGTATTCGGTTTGATGCGCGGCCCAAGGCGGAACTTTGGATAATTCGCTTTTCGGCATCGAGTAATTGGATTTTAAAAGTGCCGCCGGGGGAAAGTTGGAGAGACGGAATTCTGCGATGGGGATTTAATTAGGGGCGCGATGCTTCGTTGAATGACAACTGCGGGTCGATGTTGTTTTTAGCTAGTTTCTCCTTTACTTCTTTTGTTGTAGTCTGGTAAAGCTACTCTTAAAATTCACATTTAATGTATAAAAATATATTTTAATTTTTCATAGTATATTGTGTTTTAAAAAAATTTACTATCAGTAATCAAAATATTCGAAAATTAAATAAATATAGATGAGAATTTTTTCCAAAAATTCCTGACTAAAAACTGAAATTCAGTTGGTCCGTCTCGAAAAACGTTTGCTCAGCCAAGCGGCTGTTATGCAAATAGCCTGATTTCAAGAATAAAGCATCCAACAAAGCACGCGCATAACTTTGTCAAAAGCGAAATCTCAGCAAATAGCGGGCGGCATCTCGCCGAAAAAAGGCTCTCTCGCTCTCTCGACCCCCCTGATTTAAGCCATATTCGGTCGTAAAGACCGGCGCGCGCGCGCGCAAAAAAGGGCCGCGCAAGAAGTCCAGCGCGAAAACCATAAAAGTGACAAAAGCCGCGGGATTTATGTGCCGCGCGCACTCGAAGGAAGTAAATAAAACACCGGTGGTCAGCCGCGCGGCTGGCTCTCCTTTTTTCTCCTCCTTGAAAACTCGTCGGGCGAGAGAAGAGAGAGAGAGAGCGGAGCAGAAGACGCGCGCGAGCGGGGAAATTGCCCGGCGCAAGTCGGAAGCGATATCGCTCTCTCGCCGCGATGTCGATTATGAGCCGAGATAGCCCCGCGCCGAGGACTTAACGTCTTAAGCTGTTTCTTCTCTTTCTTCGGGCTGTGCGTTCTGCCTGTTGTTTTAGGCTCGGGGTGAGCTGACGCGAATGCGTTTTCACCGCGTGGATTTGCCGCTGCGTGAATACGACGGCGGAGGATTATCTTTCGGGACAGATGAAGCTGAACTTTTATGTAAGACACTACTACACTTTCATCAATGTTTAAGCTTTTATTTCACAATTATTTAAATTTAGTCCTCAGTGAATTAAGCATCGATGTTTTTCGTATTAAATTACTTATTTACTGAAATAATCTGAGTTACGAGGTTACTAGATCGTTTGGATTAAGAAGTAAAGAAAGTCAAAACTCCGTTAAACATCCACGCATAATTAGGTCTCTGAGCGGTGGCGGCAACTGATTTATGAACTCCTCGATCAAAAACTAAACGCACGCGCGCGCAGCTGATAAAAAACTGGTTACCGGTCCGATTTTCCTCGCGGAATACAAGCTGAAAAAGCTGCCTGTCCGACTCGCCGGAAAAACGGCATTTTCACGGCAGCATTAGCGGATTACCGTCTGTATAAATCATTCGATGCATAAAGTCAGGCTCGCCGGGAGAATCGCGGCGAGCATTGAATTCTCCGAAAATCCGATAAATCTCTCGCAGCACGTTTGGTACACGTCTCGTTGCGTTTGCTCCTTACAGTCCGCCTTGCAGACCGGTAATGCGCTTACAGCGCTTTTCGCTTCGCGAAAAAGCTCCGGAGCTTTTAATTCGCCTCCTCCGCCCCGACAAATATACTCGCGACGTCTGTGTATAGGAAGGATGCTTATCGCGCGGACTCTTATTTTACGCGAACGGCAGTATTATATGTATAGGGTTAATACGATGTATGGATTACCGGCGACGGAGGAGCTGCAACACAGTACTTTATGGGGGATGGCTCTGGGCTTTCTGTCCGGCGCGATTTTGCATAATGAGCCCGGAGTCTTTATCGAAAACATGAATAAATCAATTATGCAAAGTGTGCATAAATTATTTATTTTCTTTCGGGCAGCGGCTCTGAGGGGAGGGACTACCTGGTAAAAGTAGCGATTTACATAGGGTTGTTTTGTCCTGATTTGCATAGAAAATCAGCGTTTCTGCGGTTACATAATTCGATGCTTGCACGTGGCAGCTCGCCTGATTTTTCATGTTTAAGAGCCGCTCGTAAAAGGGGCGAGCGTTTCAAATTGGAATTGATGTCTCAATAGCTCAGAGCGATCTGGTCGGGATTTTTTTCCTTCGATTTCCAGCTAGAAAATAATCTCTTCCTGGTAGAGAAAATCGCCTACTTCAATCACGATATAAGAACAAAATAATTCTGCATTCGCAAAGTACATAATAAAAACAAGAACTCCCTGCCAACGTGTGCCAACCGATTTCTCGTCCATTTGCGGCTACTTAAAATAACAAAAACAAGCGTATAATTACGTAGCGGCGATATTTTACTTTGCCAAAGCGAGATCTGAAAAAGTACATTTTTATCGTCGAAAATAACTATTCTCCCTCGCAGAAATGAACCCTCGAACAAAATTATACACATTTCGCGTAGCTCGGGCTTATCTCGATCGGTCGCTTTCGAGTAACCCATCACGCGCAGCCTCGAAACTTCAAAAAGCGTCTTTTTCTCGGCAGCAGCAGCAGCAGCAGCAAAAAAAAAGGGTCATCGCAAACTGTTGCGGCGTGCAGTGCACCGCGGGGAGCACCGCGCGCACTGCCACCTGCGCGCGATAAGGTTCCCGGGCACGTTCCACCTCCTCCCCCCTGGGGGCCTCCTCCCCTCGTATGAATATGCGCGTCCTCGTAATCGCGCTAACGACGCTAAACGCGAGCGACGGGGGGAACAGCTGGCTGCGCCGGGATGCCGGCGAGCATTTTACGGCCGCTTTAACCTTGCGAGCGCGGCAGCCTGATTTCTTCGGCGAATTTCTGCGCCGACGTCGCGCGGAGTTTTCGGTAATTTTGTTCGAGTGCTTTGCGCGGAGGGTGGGAGGGGCGAGGTGGCAAGTTTTCGCGAGTTCAGCTAAAAAAAATGAATGGGCAAGCGAATTTAGTTGACTTGTTGTTTCTAGAGCCCAATTCACCGATTTAAATTGTATATAATTAATAATTATACCAATAAATAAAATGGCTTTGCATATACAGCACCCAGACATCCTCGTACAGCGAAATCCCTGTTAAAGTCCTCCTTGGGAAAGCACTCATCAAAATCTACATCCTCAAATTCCAGAAAGCAACAAAGGATTACACGGCCGCAGAAACGGCCGCATCCATTCTCTCTGGCGGCAGCGGCGTAAAACCTTTACAGCCCTCGATGCCAAGTGCACTCCCCTCTCTCTCTCTCTCGCGGCATTAAACCGCCGCGCGCGCCGCATACGTCCCGCCGCCGTGCCTCGTGAAAGTTACGGCTGTCCCCGATGATCGGAGCGTCGTCGCAGCTTCGATTATGAGCGTGATTTTCGTCGCGGTATGCGCAGTCGCTGCGCGCGTAATTAGATCGGCAGCGCGCGCCCGACGTTGTTGCGTAACGGGGAAGCCTCGAATGCTCGGCTACGCGCGCATCGGGGGAGACATTGTTAGCGAGCTCGGTTTTGCGAATGTCGGCCCCCGTGCGCCCGCGGAGTCGGCTTTGATAAAATGTCACGGGAGAATGCGGAGAGCCTTTTTTTAACGGCTTCTTGTTATTATTAATGCTAAAGTTATGATTTAGATTGTAGCGAGTTGTAATTAAATCGTAGCTTATTGGGTTATTTTGATTAATTAAGCGAGTAATTTCTGCCTGTTAGCAGCGAATTTTAGTTTAATTTCATTTTCGGGGAATTAGAAAATGAAGCGAATTTTAATCACGAATGTATTCATTAAACATAAATTAATAGATATAAAGTAGTTTCATGAAAGTCAACAGTAATAAATCTGTAATTTAACACGTGACGTAGACGCTTTCGTAATTCATCGAACAATGTAAATCGTTTGCAATGAACAATTGAGTTTCATGAAATTGAAAATTTCCCATACAGTCAAAGAGAAATAAAAATTTGAAAAATCTCAAGACACTTCCACAGAGGGAAAACTCGGGCTCTATGAATAATTTGATTAAACACGAGAAACCGCGAACATATCTTTTTGCCCATTGTGCCTGAGAAAACGCATCGGAACATGATTGAACCCGCAGCCATTAATTAAACTCCAGGATCGTGGCCTCTCCTCCTCCGACAAGCGTACTTCCTCGCAAGCGCATTTACAACAAAACGGACAATGGCCGCGCATCGTTGCCGGGCGCTTTGACCGCTCATTTTCAGTCGGAAGCCGAGCCTGGCCGCGTCAGGTCTCCACACAATTGAGCCGCGCCGCAGGTATATATGCGCGCGTCTCAGATGCTGGGATAATCGGATATACCGGGGGGGATCGATCGATCGCAATTAATTTCCTACGTCCGCGGACAAATAGCGGCGGCGTCTCTCTCTCTCTCGCGAGTTTATCGGCTCGAGAAACGTATCCTCGGCCGGGGATATTTATTCGCCGGGCTTTTTGCCCACCGTAGATGTTTATCGCCGAGACCGATGCCGTGTAATTGCGCGTAATTGTTATTTAGATAGCCGCGATGCGTCTGGTTTTGCCGGGCGGACTGGGGATACGGGGCGAGTCGAGCGAGGGGTAATGTCGTGGAAAGAGACGGTGATTATTTAGAGAGCTTTGGGGATTTTCGTGCGGGCTTGATCGAAGGCGTATTTCGTTTGGGAAAAGGGCTCTTCGTTTGATTTATCCGCGTATCACCTACCTTTCTGGATCTTTATTTTTCTCGATTCTTAATAAGGTCTAATTAAAAGCACGACGTTTAGCCTCCCGCTGAGCTTGGGACGGCCGATGTACATGACTGCG
This sequence comes from Ormyrus labotus, assembly GCA_035582975.1. Lineage (NCBI taxonomy): Eukaryota > Metazoa > Arthropoda > Insecta > Hymenoptera > Ormyridae > Ormyrus > Ormyrus labotus. The sequence continues at coordinate 19,477,430 of JAWWEO010000009.1, read as the reverse complement.
CGTTATTTTGACGCGCGGAGATTGGTGCGAGACCAATGCGAGAAATTACGAATTAAAGGCTCGAGAAACACATAAGATGTATACGCGAACGGCGCGAAAGAGATTTCAGTGTAAGCTGCGCCGTGTCATTGGAGCCTCGTCACTCGAAGCTGCGAGGACGAATTGCGTGACGAATTTCGAATTTGCCATCATTGTACCGTTTAATTCAAGAATTCCCCGTGACGAGCTTCGATGTCTAAAGGCTTGATAATTTGCTTGGCGTCAGTTTTGACGTTATTAATACGCTCGAAGATGTATTGCTAATTTCATTTTGCGCTCGTAAACAAATCAATCGAGCATTAATTGGTTAAACAATATATAATTCAAAATATTTCAACGTTTACATTCAGAGTAAATTCATTCAATTTTAACGATAAGAATTTGCGTGTCAAATCTATTTCTCCAAAACTACAGCCTCGTTTCTCGTTTAATCTTTAACAGTACAAAGAGCATCATCCAGATAACTTTCAATATTTCCAGCGATCCAAATAATTACAAAGCGCGAGCATAAACACAAAGCGAGAGCCTCCCAAGCCAGCATTAAAATTTCGGTCGCAGATTCTTATCTGCTCTCTCTCTCTCTCTCTCCCGGCTCTCGCAGCCGCGAGGGAGGACGAGCGCGACGCAATCTAGATAAGCCTCGGGAGAAGGTATGTCGCGCGGCGCCTAAGTACTCGCTGGGAGCGCCTTTTGTCTCTGGGAGAAGGAGCGCGACGAGCGAAGGGAGGAGGATCTCTCTCTCTCTCTCTCTCGGTGCACAGGCCGCGTGGAAAATCTGCGCGAGTGATCGTCCCATCAAGCTCGGAATAACAACTTGTTACGCGATTGCGCGAATTTAATTAGAACGCCCGCCGGTTGGCGGGCGCTGCTGCAGCTTCGACGTAACGATGTTTTAGCGAATTCGCGCCTGAAATTGGGATAATTATTTCGATGTTCGCGGGAGTTTTTTTGTTCGTTTATTTTTTTGGCCAGGGCTTTTTGAGGAGAGGGGCGGTGGTTTGTTTAAGAGAGGTATTACAGCGGTGAAATATTGTTTTGAATTATAATATTTCACGTAAAGTAAATGGGGAAGCGTAATGAGCTGTAGCGAGTGAAATATAGTTACTCCCCAACAATTTTGCAGTCAGCCGCAGGCTTAGCTCTGTAACCTCATCGTTAGAGTCTCTAAGCAAATGATTACCTTAGAAATGGAATAATTTTAGTTTAAAGCGATTAAATGTTTAATTACACAATTAAGATTAAATTTGATTAATACAAATTGAACCGCGGATAATAAAAGTTCTATTTCCCAAATATTAATAATTAAATTCTATAGTTTCAAAGCATTATTCGTTCGGGGTATCTCCCGCTCTAGAATTTACTTTCCCACAAATTGCAGCCCTCGAAATGTTCTCGGAAAAAGGCCCTCTAAAAGAATCCAACACCATCGACAGCGGTATAACAATCAATTTTTATCGCATCTAAAAGCAGACAAATAGAAAGGCGCGCAGATAGCAAAACCGCCGGAACAGCAGCCCCCGGGTGCATTGCCCTGCACAAGTCGGTACAGTACACACGGGATCCTCGGCCACCGCGGGAGCAGCACAATACTCGGTACTGTCGTGTAGCGCACTAAGAGAGAGAGAGAGAGAGAGAAAGAGAGACAGAACTAACGGCGGATGGAAAAAGGAAGGTGAAAGGGAGCAGAGATGGACACTCATTATATCTGCGAGAGATATGTAACGGGCTTTTGTCCTCCTCCTCCGCTCGGATGAAAGAAATTGGCAGCTCGCCAGCGCAATATTACGCGCGATTGTCGTCGGTTTGCCATGTGTGCTCGCATGTGAAATTCAGCGCTGTTTATCGATTCTTCCCCGCCGGAGCTCGTATAGGTAGGACCGATGAGCGCCGCGATAAAGTACGCACTCGCTCCCCTGCTTGGGTGCAGATATTATTGTTTAGATCGTTCGGATAATGTGGATACCGACGCTGTAGCGATGATTGATTATCAGGGTGAACGTGATTGTTTTACGGGGGGCGCACGCATAGAGTCGGGCTTTAAACGTTGCGATATGGAACTCATTCGAACTGTGTTAATTTTGCTGAGCGTTATTAGGACTGCATTATTGGCAGGTATAGTTAGACCGAAAGAAATCAATAGAATTGCCCCTGTATTAGCGGGGGGGGGGGGGCGTTTATACAGTGCCAGCTGCTTCTAATGCTTGCTGACGTTTTCGCTGCGATTCGGTATAATCTGCAGCTGCTAATGGTTTTGCAATTTGAGCATCGAATAAGCATTGTATTAGATGTACAATGCAATGATCGTTACAATGCCATAGCTGGGTAGGAATTAAAGTACAATAACCTTTTATCTTTGCATATCTTCATTATTCCAGATCAAATACACCCGTATAAAGTACATCTAATTATCTTGACTGTCTCGTCGAATGCCTGATCCAATAGATTCTAGCCTTTATCGGATGCATTAAAATTCCACAGTGGGTGTATCGAGCGTCTATTCGAGACGTCGTTATGCATTCATCATCCATCTAACCAGGAGAGTGTCTCACCTCCGGAACACCAATCTGCCTGAAACTGAACAGAGTGTTTCCTTTCCTCTAAGTAT
>JAWWEO010000009.1:19425679-19474686 GCA_035582975.1 Ormyrus labotus | reverse complement strand
AAAATGAATACGTAGCATGATTAATACAGAGCTGTTAAAATTAATAAAGCCATGTATTTTTAAAAAAAATTAATTTTTTTTTTTTCAATAAAACATAGGTACATAGGCCTGCAAATAAAAATGTAGGGCCTATGAGATCAATTGGCATGCACCGGTCTTCATAGTTAAAGGAAAGGAAACACTCTGTTCAGTTTCAGGCAGATTGGTGTTCCGGAGGTGAGACACTCTCCTGGTAAGTCCAATCTTAGAACCGATAGATATAGCTCGGAATTATCCTGCTCGTTCAAAGTTCAAAACTATCTTTATCGATAGTCATCGACTACGTAAGCAGCAATTACTTAAAAAAAAATCATGTAACGATTATGTACTGCTTATTAATTATCAATATAATCTTAGAAAATGTTTGCTTTAAGGCACTTTAGGATTTTTTAAGAATGACCCTATTTTTAGCAAAATCTCTTCTCCACCTTCTCTCCTGCCATTACACCTCTCGGAAGCAGCATTCACGAGCGCCACTATCAGTATCACCCTGCCGAGACCCACCGCGCATTACGCGCTTTCTCCGCATATAAGAATGGCCGCAGAGCAACCCCCTTGCAGCACGTTCCCATGGATATTCGTACAACCCCCCGCCTGGCTACATATCGATATCCCGACCTTTGCTCTCTCAGCTCCGGTCGCCCGCGGCTCTAACAAGCCTCGACGTTATACGGCGGCGGCGCGCTCCTTACTCCCGACTATCGATCATCGATCGCAATCGGGTTATCGTTGCATTAACCACGAGAGAGAGAGAGAGAGAGAGAGAGAACGCAGTACACAACGACGACGACGACGCCGCCGACGACGTCCGAGGCAATTTCCCGAGCCGATCAAAAATTATCCGCGGAGGGGAGAACCCTTGAAGAGGTTTAACGGTGCGCATCCTGGAAGCGGAGCGAAGGCTGGTCGTTATTAGATATTTAAATGGGAGCGGGGAGGAGTATTGAGCTCTTGCCAGTTTGTTGTAGAGGTGATTATGATCGTGTCGGCGAATTGTCGGGCGATGGGAGTGCCGTCGTTTTCCGAGGCTCTTTGTACACGTTGTCGAAGTAAATTGGAGTTTTATGTCGACGCCGGTGGCGATAAGAAGATTGATTTTTCAAGGTAATTGGGAATGTTTCAAAATGAAAGAAATTTCACGACGTCGCGAGAAAATTCGTCTTCTTAATAATTTCAAATGATCGGATAATTAAACTGGAGTTGTGAAATTAGCCAATAATTAATATCAATAAATAATATCGTTTCACTGAAACGACATCGATTATTTTTATGTAACGCCGCTTCCTCATTACACCGAACCTTTTCTTTGAGACAAGAAAGGGAACTTGAGAACTACGATAATTAATACGAAAATATCCCTCCTTTCATCAGAGAGGGTCCCTTAATTCGGCGAAGCGATAATAACTCCAGTTGGAACAAGTCGCTCGTTCAAATGTCGTTCTTTCTCATAGCCGATCGATCAATCGAAATCAGCCATCCCCCCTCCCCGAGAGCGCATCTCGTCGCCGCCACAGCCTCGGGGCTGCGACTGGAAACTAAGAAACGTAATTTCCTGAAAATCAAGCGCGTAATTTGGAGAACAAAGCTGCACCGTCTCTATCTCTATCTCCCTCTCTCTCTTTCTGGCCCAGCGTGCGCCTTGAAATCGTAATATCGTCTTCGCAGCTCCGCTCTCGTCATTGTTCCGGAGCTCCTATGTATATATAACGCGTCTCCTTTCGCCTTTACTTTCCTTCTCTCTCCGTGCTGCTGCTGCTGCTGCTCCTTGCTCGCGTCTCTCCGAAGCGTGTCAGGCTGCAAAGTTATGAGCTCGTCGTCGGGTGAGCGAGTTCCTAACTTTTCGGCGAGCTCCGTCTGTCTCGCTCCCTGCAAGCTATACGTTCGATGGGAGGCGCAAATTGAGGCGCTCCCCTCTTTCCCTTCCGCTACTTTTCTCCCGAGATGTATAAATTCAATTTGATTCCATTTTCTGTGCTATTATTTCAGCGGATTCCATTATCGCCGCGGGTGAGCGAACGCGACGAGGGACTGTTGATCGATGAATTTGAAAAAAAAAAAAAAAAATCGGACGACTTGTATTAATGAAATTGATAAAGTTTCAGGGTATTTGCCTCGGATATTAAAAGGTAGAAGGGGGGAACGGGAGAATATAGTCGGAAAATGGAATGCAAATTTTCAGCGTTAATTTAATCGCTATCTTAATTGCTGAATATAAACTACCGAGCTTCCTCGAAGTAAAAGTATTATATCAACCCAATTAGATTGCAGAAAAGAAATCGTTTTATTCCCATTTTTATTTCTCCGAGTCTTGAAAAAGCTCCTCTCGGACCCACACGAGGCGGCGAAGCAATAAGAGGAAGAAAAAAAAGAAATTGTCGGTCGTCTCCCCGCGGAGTCCGCGACCGATAGTCGCCCGTACTTGGAGCACACAGCTCGTGAATCATCTTCTCACCTCGATATCTCGAGGAGGAGGCGGTTTGACCCTTAAAAGTGAGGGGGGGGGGAGGGAAGGCCGCCTATCTCCGTCTGCTATCTATTCACGTACCGATGCGGGGAGCGGCCCGTGTAGTATCTCTCCGGCTCTTCTTCCGGCGCTGAAAAAATATTTGTTTCACTTCAATAAAACGGAATTTTTTCCCCGAGAGCCGAGAGAGCCGTGAATTCGTACACGCCGCGCGCAGCAAGTTCGGGGGCTCTCGATGCTTTACGGCGCGCGGCTTTTACGGTTTTAAAATAAGAGGTAGGAGCCGCTATAAATTAGGGTGGTCTGCCGTTTGATGTATCGTAGTATATAAGGTTTGTTTATTGGCTTGTAAAAGGGTGCGAAGAATTTTTACGTTACCGGATACTCGAGCCGCGGCTTCGATCGATTCTCATAAATCAAAACAGATAAGTGAATTGATTGTAAATAAAATGCTGAAAATTTCATTATAAATAGGTACTTTTTTTCTATTCGTTGCTTCGTTCGAGCAAAAATTACTTCGCTCGAGAACGTTCTTTGAATTAAATTGAACCAGCTAATTTTAATACAAAGTATACCAATTTTTATCCCGACTCAAAGACTCCCCGTTCTTGAAAAAAGAGCGAGAATTCCGAGAAAATCCAGGAGCCGAAGCGCACAATTCCGATAGGCTAATACACTCCGTAAGCTATGCCATGCCCCGATCCTTAGCCTCCGGGCTTCCTTCCCGGCGATCCTCGGGAGCGAGGAGCCGGATGCGCGAGCATGCGCGGCACATTAATATCGCCGCTCGCCTCGGCAGCGCCGCCGACGTCGCGTTAGATCGGCCCCTCTGCGAATTTCGACCCTCCCTGCTCTCTGCTGCCCGGCGGTGCGCGTCGGCCGCCGCCGCCGCCTCCTCCTCCGCCCGGCGTGTGTTGGCTCGTCGCACGGCACTGACTTCCGTATTTACGCCGTGATTCTCGCTTGCACGCAGCTGCGAGCCTAGACTTTGCTGGGCGACGAGGCGCCGCGTTGATTTTGGTTGCCTTCATTCGGGAAGCTGAGAAGAGTTTTGCTCTCGCGCGAGAAAAGCGTTCGATACTGACTTTTAGTTGATACCGTGGAATAATTATTACATTCTTTCGGAGAGGTAACTAAGTTTTATAGCAGATTTTGGAAGAAAAATACATATTTTGAATAATAAACATTAAATTCTTGTAGAAAGTCGTTAACGCATACTGTTACCAGTCTTTATTGCCTATTGCACTTTATCGAACATTCTCATTGTAATCGCATTACTTTCCAATAACTTCCAATATTCAACGGAATGTATGGACTTTGAAATTTCAAATTATCGAAGTTTCGGAGTGCTTGTAATCTTGTTATTGACAAACACTATGTATATCTGCGATCAAAAACGTCATCGCTTTTATAAACATTTAAAATAAATTTGCAGTTTGTATAAAGACTTAAAATTGAAAGGTGATCTTTTGTAACATTTATAAAAATCAATTTATAAAAATTTAGCATTCATTAATCTGAAACGATGGAACTGCCAAATAAAAGGAATTTCATTAATTTCAATAAAAAGCATATTTTTACGTATTTACACCGCAAATATTTTCGATATCAAAAAGCTTTACGATCCACGAACAATACAATAAACAAAACATCCATTTCGCGCGGACTCTATTTCACTCTGTCCCCGCGCTCACACATAAAAAAGCAATATTTTAAGCGTATCACAAGCTCCTCAGATAAAACAGGAGTGTGTAGGTAATAGATCACGGCACTCCATCGTAAATAAACGGACGTCATAATTCCTCCTTGATAAATTGCAGCGGAGCCATTGTTCTCGTTTAGCCTCTATCACCAGAATCTTAATGTCCTCTTTCGCCATTGATCGACACTTGATTTCGCAACCTATATTTGTGTACATTCATATATATTTGCTGCGATTGCGAATTCTTCGAAAAATAAACCCCCCCCCTCTCCCCTTGTCCAAACGAAAAAGCCGATGTTCTCACGAACGTCAATCGCCAGTCCGTAGATCATCGGGAAACTGCACCGCGGAAGATCCCCCGAGCTCGAGCGTTTATAAAGTCCCGAAGTAAATTTATGGCTCTATTATTGAATACCGTTGGAGCGCCGGTAGCTAAAACTATTTCGCGAGACCTGATTTTTCGGAAGACGTATTTCTCCCTTAAAATTCCTGCTGCTTTTTCTCCGCCGCTGCAGCGATCGGCGGCATAAAACGAAGCGATAAAAACGTCCTCCGTGATCGTCGCCGCATTTGTATTTTGACGCGGTGTTCTGCCCTTGTTCTTTATTTCCTGGAAATGGCGAATAAAGTTCGAGGCAGGAGGGAATTGTTTAACAGCGGCTGGTCGGCGACAGATCATGTTGAAATTGCACGAGCCAACTAATTTGTTGAATGGTTTCTGATTTTGCGCAGTGGGTAAACAAAGTTTTGCGAAATAAATAAATGTATGAATGATAAATAAGTTTTGTTGTTACTAAAATTGATGGTTATTTTTTTATAAAGCGTAAAATACTCGGCAAATAAACAATAATAAAAATAAACTTGTTTCTCTCTTTATACGAAAGAGAAATGATTTGTGTTTATAAATTTTTATTCAGTTTTTCTCCGATCGTCCGCGGAATTGTCGTCCATAATTGAATAGTGTGAAATATATCTTAGGATTTTTATTCGGAATCAAAACAATAGCATTAAATCTTGACAGTCCAAGACTCACATAAATCAATATCGATTTATTTGTTTAATTTACAACTGTTCCAATTTCAGTATCTCCTTAGAAGTTATTTTAGCAATATATTTTCCGCTTTCAATTTCCTTGTAATTTGTCAAGCGACTACAAGCTGCAATTCGTTTCCGACATTCGTAGCCCAGAAACTCCATAAACTCCAAATATACAACGTTCTATTAAAACTTAAAAAAAAAAACACTTTAAACATAAAAATTAAATCCTATTGATTACTTTCTTAAAAAAATAAAATAAAATTTCTCGTTCGCAGGTGAAAAAAACATCAGACGCGACCTTTTCCTGGGCGACGAACCGAAGTCGGACAAGTCCCGCGATGGCAAAAACAGTCGGCCCAGACGTCAGAAGAAGCCCAAAAATCCGTCGCAGCGTCGAAAGCAGGATCCGTTGTCTAGACTGAACGAAACCTTTGCAGCGGTGGTCGACGCGAGCTGCTTTGGAAAATCGAGAGCGGGAAAGCCTGTCAAGCCACCCACTGTCGCCGATGCTACCTTTTCCAAATTTGTTAAGTACGTTGTTATTCTCGTGCAAAAGCACGATAACACGGATTATTTTGATATTTTTTTGTACATTATGTACAAAAAAGGAGATTTTTTTAATCGAATGTTAAATAAGAGGCATATACGTAAATTATACGATTCACTTATTTACGTTTGCTCGTCTTAAATAAAGTGGAAGGACGTTCTATTTTTTCACCGCGGCAAATTTTATTTCTTTCGTGTTTCAGAAAAAATTCATTACCACCGAACAATCGATACCAGATGGTAGTGTACAAGTGCAGCGAGGGATTCGGGTTGAGAAATACTCGGCGGGATCGGCTTTTTTGCGTTGACGGTGCATGGCACGGCGAAATGCCTGAATGTATTAGAAAAGGTGGTAAGTAACGTTGTAGTGTAAGACGATGAATTTATACTTATAAAAACTGTAGAAATATTTCAATATTCGATGATGTGTTTCAATGTAGATCTCTTAAAAGCTGATGGCGAAAATGAACTTGAGGAAACTACTGTCACATTTTCTTGTGGTCCTGGTTATCGATTTCAAGGATCTTCTTGCGTAGGTAAGGAGCTTTACGTAAATTCATTGTAAAGTCATTATTCATTAATTTTTTTTTAATAAGATTAACCGGCAAATGCTTTAAGCCATTCAATTTGGCCGTGTAAGTAAGAAAATATCGAATTCCGTCCTCGATTGACTTTTTCCGAAAGTAAAGGTAAAAAAGGCGAATTAAATCACGTCGAATTCGAGCTGTCCTTGAACTTCTTTCTTCCGAAATAAAAGCTGACCCAACCATTCGTCAATAGGCATTAACTCGCCTGAGTGAAACGAGCTATCCATTGAAGAGATAATATCACAAGGACATTTCGTTGAACGATTTAAAGGCTTGAAAAGTAGTTATCCAACCGACGTGGCTGAAATTTTAAATATGACTAAATAAGGAGATCAAATTATTTTTTTTTTTTTTTTAATTTTTGTTACAAAGCAATAGAGAAGTTTCCAATCGTTTCTCTTTAAGGTTGAAGTTTTTATGCACTCTGATCTGAATTTCAGGGTAACTGTTCTGTTTTAATGAAAGATAAATTTTCAAAAATTAAGCAAAACACAAACGCATATGATATAGATCCCACAGCAGCTCGACGAGACGGTCCATAAACTACCGATGAACAGATCGATTTCTCACTCCTCGAAACTTAGCCGGTTCATAAACGCAAATGCACCGATGGACTTGGCGAGCTCCTCAATGCGGAAGCCCGAGCAGGCTCGGGCCATTGTCTCGCGGCCGAGTTAGACGAGGCGCGACGGAGCAGATCGTGGGCCTGGAACGATGATAGCGAAAGATAGAGAGAGAGAGAGAGAGAGAGATGCCAATCGGGAAAAGTAATCAGAGCCAATCGCCGGCAGGACGACGTAGTTATGCGATCGATCGCGAAATTAAATACTCTCTTGTTGCGCTCTCGGGGCTCTCTGCCAATTTTCCCTAGAAAACACGTTTCCCGAACAAGCCGGAGCTTCGGCTTGTTCGCTCGATGCGCGCGTCTTTTCCTTCGCCATATAGGTTTTTGTTGCGCCACGAGCTTCGTTAATCGCGTTATACCAGGACGACTCTCGAGTCTGCCCAGTGAAATTGAGGTTACCGAGTCGATGCGCGATCGAGTTTTTTCGTTGTAATCAACTTGGCTCGCGAGCTTTTCAGGATAAACTGTTATGCGATTATTGAACAATAAGAGATTGCCGGAATGATCTAGTCTGAACTGTAATTTTTTACTTTGTCGTGAAAAATACTCTTAAACGAATTCCAGTATCTTTGTATTCTACCCCTTTGCCAAGCAAGGTTGCTTGGCTTTGCTCACTTATGAATTCACGAGTTACAGGGGGGATTAGCGCCTGCTCGTAAGTGCTTCGTCTAAGTATTGACGCAGCCAAGGCCGACAGCTTGCAAGACATCGAGCAGCTTTCGACACCCCCGTAAATTGCGGTTTTATCGGTCGACCATCCAGCTTCGAATGCTGCTTTTTAACGTCAATCTGATCCGATTTAGAGGCGGATTAACGTTACACGATAGAGTTATAAACGGTGCTTTATTTCCTAGGCTTTGATCGCTAAGTATGACTACGAGTGAAATAGCTGGCCGATAACGTCTTAATGGAGGCAAAAATAACTTTTTTGACGTGTAAAAATGATAAAGGCTGTTTGTGAAATCTTAAGTAGGGATTAAAGCGGCTTTTAGTTTAATGAAGTAACGCCACTGCTAATTTCATGGATTTTAATAGGTTTACTGACATGGTAAAAATTATAATACTTTGCAAAATACATGTTTTGTTTTTAAAAAGGCTATAAAATTTTAGACTTCAGTCTGTAATTCAAGTTTTTCTTTCGGAAGAAAATCGTATTATGAAATTTAGAGAAATATTCTTTAAAATCGTGAACAAAGGAAAGAATAGGAAAAAGTTTCTTTCCGACCAATATCAGATAAAGCTTAATCGGATTATGCTTTCAATTGTGATGTTTCCAGCCTCTGGAGTAAACGACGTTTTTTGTCCCGTCATTTAAATTTTTTGACGCTTAAAAAGCAGTTCAACATTTACTCATCCCGTAGAAAAGCTTAACAAAGTAGGGCTCGAAATTTTTCTCAATCTCTCTAAACAATGGCTCATTGTTTCATCTCGTTCAATCAGTTAAATATAATTGGCCAGCTCTAAAAAATCGTGCACCCGGCCGAAATACGGCGTGTGCGTCCTCGTTCGAAAAACGAGCGCGCGATCCGCAATTACGGCAATTAATTGATAAAATGCGAGTTATTTCGGGCGCGAAATTCGCGCACAACGAAACAATGGCTGGAAATTGGATTTCTGCGACGCGAGGAGAGAGAAGAGCCGTGAGCGCGGCGCTAACTTTTTATTAATATCCTCTCCTCTTCGTAAATATTTCCCGTGTTTCAGATATCGACGAGTGCGCCGAGGGCCAATCCGGTTGTACCGACATCTGCCGGAACGAGGACGGCTCTTTTCACTGCGACTGTCCGCCCGGCTATCAGCTACACGACGACCATAAATCATGCAGAGGTTCATTATGCGATTTGTTATTTTCGTCTGATTGAAATTGCATTCGCGCTTCTCTTTGTCCGCGACGATTGAAGGGCATTAAAATTCGATCGCTCTTTTCACGGTTTATGTATTATTTAAGAGAGGGTTAATTAGTAGTTATATGTAATGATAGTCATTGTCGATCATTAATTGGACATTAATTTTGGATTTAAACTTTATTTGGGAAAATGAGAGTAAATAATTTGATCGTTTGTCAATTTGTGATCAGACTTATATTGAATTATATTTAAAATATGCTAATTATTTAATGAAAGACAGAATTTGACCAATTGATTCAATATTTTTTAAACTTGATTTTAACTTTTCGATTTATTTCAATTTAAAAGTTTAATCAATTTGGTCTATCATTCAGAATTATTATTAAAGCTAAAATTTCCGTTGGAAGTTTTAATCAGAAAAATTTTAATTCAAAACTGTTAACTCGCACAAAGAGTCCCGGGAAAATTAATTTCCATAAGCATCGGTCCGCACACGCATTGTCGAACAATCCTATTAACAAACAAACGATGGCGCAGATATCGACGAGTGCTCACCGAACGAGGGTCGCGGCCCGTGCCAGCGGATATGTAACAATCTGCCGGGCAGTTATGAGTGCAGTTGCAGCGACTCGCCCGGTTACAAATTGACGGCGGACAATCACACTTGCGAGGACATTGACGAGTGCGCCGAGAACAATGGCGGCTGCTCGCACGAGTGCCACAATACCGTTGGCAGCGCTTTCTGCATCTGTCCCGAAGGCTGGGAAATGGGACCCGACTACAAAACTTGTCACGGTCAGTTTTTTTACATTACCTGACGCGTATTTTTTGAAAGTGCTTTTTCCAATGTTTTTAATCGTCTGGATTTTTGTGATTTCTATTATTCTTTCTCAGATGTGGATGAATGCAGCGGGTCAAACAGGGTCTGTAAAAAATCAGAGGAGTGCATAAATACGCAGGGATCTTTTAAATGTAAGATGAAATTGAATACGAAAACCAAGATACTGCAAGACGAAGATTACGATATGGAGGATGAAGACGGTGATGGCGATTATAACGAAGAAGAGGGTATAACCGAGTCTTCGACACTTGAATTTTGTACATTGGGATTCAAAAGAGACGAGAATGGACAGTGTGTCGGTAATTAATAAAATGATTTCAATGTTTCATGATAAATTAATTTATCGATCTTATATTTGCATAGTTTTTGCAATAATTATTATTTGTTTAGTTTATTTATATCATATTTTGCTTTTTTTTTTGTAGATGTTAATGAATGCGAGGAAGATCCAGAAAGTCACGGATGCGATCACACGTGTACAAATACAGATGGCGCTTATTATTGTGATTGTAATCCTGGATATGAATTAGATAATGATAACGTATCTTGTACAGATATCGACGAATGCTCCAAGAATCCCAAACCATGTTCGCACGTCTGTAAAAATACCAACGGTTCTTACGAGTGTTCCTGCCCAGAAGGTTATTCTTTAAGTGATGACGGTTCTAGTTGCGACGAAATAAAATTCAATGAAAATTGTGCAAATTTGAAAACTCCGTGCTCTCAGCTATGTGATGATACTATTAGTGGACCAATATGCAAATGTTTAGATGGATACAAACTGAATGAAGACGGTAGGTATTGCGATGATATCGACGAATGTATAGACTCTGATCATGACTGCTCTTATCGGTGCACCAACACTCCTGGATCATATCGCTGTGACTGTCCTTCTGGTTTTATTTTGGGCGACGATAGGAAAAGCTGCGAAGACATTGATGAGTGCGCTCGAGCAATACACGAGTGTTCGCACAGTTGCCACAACGAAAATGGAACGTATACTTGTTCGTGTCCTGTGGGCATGGTTTTAATGGAAAATCATAAAACGTGCGAAATTTCTTCATCGTGCGGTGGACTGAACTGTTCTCATGATTGTATTCAACGAGGCGATACTTACAACTGCCAATGTCCTCAGGGCTATGAGCTGCAGAAAGATGGTAGGATGTGTGAAGATATTGACGAATGTGCAGAAGATGATCACGATTGTTCGCACTTTTGTATAAATACGCCAGGAAGTTACAAATGCGCTTGTCCTCCGAGTGTTAATCTTTTAGAAGACGAACTTACTTGCGAAGATACGTGTCCTTTCGGTACGAAACTCGGGAATGACGGTAAATGTCAAAATGAGTGTCCTGAAGGAGAAACTTTTAATAAAGACGAACGCACATGCAAACCATCAAATCCCTGTGAACATTCTACCTGTGCTCACAAATGTATTCCAATTGACAGGAATTACAGATGCGAGTGCCTCAGTGGTTTTGAATTAGAAATCAATGGCTACGGGTGCAAAGACGTAGATGAGTGCACTACTCATACTCACGGATGTAGTCATGAGTGCGCCAATAAGGAAGGTGGGTATGAGTGCATTTGTCCGAGTAGGTGGCACTTATCGCAAGATTCAAAAACTTGCGTAATCGATGAAAACTACTGCTTCCGCATGTATGGATGCTCTCATACCTGTGAAGAAGATGGAACAAAGGCTCGTTGCGGTTGTCCAGAAGGTTACGAATTATCGGATGATGAAAAAACTTGTAAGGATGTTAATGAATGTGCAGAGAATCACTCCTGCACTCATAGTTGTTACAATACTGACGGATCTTATAAATGTAAATGTGACGATGGATTTATACTTTTGGACGATCAACATACTTGTAGTGATGTTGACGAATGCCTTTTAAATATGCATGACTGTACATATGAGTGTCGAAATAATGAGGGCGGTTACAGCTGTCATTGTCCTGAAAACTATATTATTGATAAAGATAATAAAAGTTGCATCGAAATGAAACCTTGCGAGAAAAATCATCATTGTTCTCATGAATGTTATAAAGTAAATGGTGAGAATAAATGCCGATGTCCAACTGGCTACGAACTTGGAGATGATGCTCTAACTTGTCAAGATGTAAATGAGTGCTTAGATAATAATGGTGGTTGCTCATACAAGTGCGAAAATACTGAAGGTGGAAAGCAATGCATATGTAAAGATCATCAACATCTTCTCGATGATGGAATAACCTGTGTTGAAGTTAACGAATGTTTAATTGACAATGGTGGATGCTCACATATTTGTCACTATGACAGTGGCAATACATCTTGCTCGTGTCCTGATGGTTTGGTCTTGAACAAAGACGAATCGACGTGTATCACTGAAAGCGTATGTTTGAAAAATAATGGAGGCTGTAGTCATATTTGTGAATCTAGAGGTGATGATTTTGTTTGTAAATGTCCTAGTGGTATGCAATTAGGATTCAATAATGCAACGTGCATAGATATTGACGAGTGCTTAGAAAATACAGATAATTGTACTCATAATTGCGTAAATACTTACGGTGGTTATGAATGTACTTGCAATCCTGGATACTCCTTAAATTCACAAGATAATGCTTTATGTGATGATATTAATGAGTGCTTCATCAACAACGAGAATGGAAACTGTTCTGATATTTGTCTGAATACAGTTGGAAGTTATCACTGTTCGTGCTTTTCTGGCCGTGTTTTGGGCCTTGATAATGTTACTTGTTTAGAATCCAAAGCTTGCTCAATAAATAATGGAAATTGTTCTCATTACTGTGAAGTAGATGTAAATAGTGATTCAGTAAAATGTTCGTGTCCAGTTGGTTTTAGTCTTGAAGCGGATAAAAAAACCTGCAAAGACATTAACGAGTGTGAAGAGTTTGAAAATGATGTTGATTCTAGTTGTTCGCATAAATGTGTTAATCTCGAAGGCAGTTACTACTGCGAATGTCCTAAAGGGTATATTCTTCTACCAGAAGATAAAAAAACTTGTGTAGATATCGACGAATGTCTTATGTCATCTCACAATTGTTCTCACAATTGTTTGAACCTTCTTGGAAGTTACTTGTGTACGTGCTACGAAGGACATTACTTACATTCCGATAACTCGACATGTATCGACGTTGACGAATGTCTTCATGATAATGGTGGATGCTCAAAATTTTGTAACAATACTGTTGGTAGCTATTATTGTTATTGTCCAGATGGTTATAAACTAGACGATGATGAGAAAACTTGCATAGATGTAAACGAATGTGAAGATGGACAGGCCCGGTGCTTATTCGAATGTTTAAATACGATGGGATCTTATAAATGTATTTGCCCTGACGGACAGGTATTAGCGAATAATTCACGAACTTGCATTCCTGCTGATAGATGTACTCCAAACAACGGTGGATGTTCTCACATTTGCTACAACTACGCAAACGGCATCAAATGCACCTGTCCTTTAGGCATGTATCTAGACGCAAACGAAAAAACTTGTATTGACATCGATGAATGTGTCACCGAACCAGACGCTTGTCCAGATATCTGTGAGAACGTAGACGGTGGCTTTATATGCCATTGTTCTGAGGGCTATGAACTTAACGACGACGCCAATACCTGTGATGATATTAATGAGTGCAAAATTGACAATGGGGGATGTTCTCACACTTGCAAAAACACAAACGGTAGCTTCCAGTGCGAGTGTTCTGCTGGTTACCGTATAGGAAAGGATAACAGAACTTGCGAGGATGTAAATGAGTGCGAGGTCAGCAACGGCGGATGTTCCCATATTTGCAAGAACGAGGAGGGCTCATTCACTTGCGAGTGTCCGGAAGGCTACCGCCTGAGAGACGGCAAGACCTGCTACTCGGACAATCCTTGCAGTACGGGAAATAATGGAGGCTGCGAGCATATTTGCCGAGTGGATAATGAACGAGCAGTTTGCTTGTGCAGAGCTGGCTTCCGCAATTTGGAATCGAACAGCTCGGCGTGCGTCGACGTTGACGAATGTACGGGAAATCACGGCTGCGAACACTCCTGTGTAAATACGCACGGGTCTTACGAGTGCAGATGCAAGCCTGGTTATGAAATGAAGAATAATGTCTGCGTAGGTGGGTTGGAGCACTATTTTAATCAACTCAGACTTACACATTACTTCTACTTTACTTTGAACATTTGATTTTAGATATTGACGAATGCACACAAAACGTTCACTGTGAAGGAGGGTGCATAAATACCCCTGGTTCCTACCGATGCGGATGTCCATCGGGATTTAAAAAAGAAGGATCTTCTTGCATTGGTTTGTTTAAATTTTATGCATACCGCCGTAAAAAGTTTCGTACCACAATCGATAATAACACCGGTAAACTTATTTCAGACATTGACGAATGCCAGAAGGACAACGGAGGCTGCGAGCACATCTGCATAAACGGTCTGGGTTCTTCCGCCTGCTCTTGCTACTCCGGATTTTACGTGAACCGCAGGTAATTGCGGCCGGCTATAATTCATCGAGCGATATTATCCGAGGCGTTTTCGTTATACCGTTAAGTTCGTTTATCAAAAATTTATATATTTCAGAAACACGAGCCAGTGCCTGGACCTTAACGAGTGCCTCTACCGTAACGGCGGCTGCAACGGCGACTGCATCAACACGCCCGGAAGTTACTATTGTGTCTGCGCGGACGATTTAGTGCTGGCTGCCGACGAGAGAACTTGTGTCTCGAGGACCTCGAGGTGCCCGGCTATGGAGCCGCCGGTTTATGGAGAGGTAAGAATCTTCGGGCCGACTGGAGTAAGTCTATAATTCTTCCCTTTTCTCGAGCGATAATATATTTTGTCTTTTTAATTTAATTTAATGTAATTTTTTAGCTTTTTTTTATAAGAACGCTTTTTAGATAAAATTGTCGACTTAATTAAAACTAATTTTTCTTATTTTCGTCCAGAAATGTTGCACCTGTGCTACTACATTTCTATAATAATAATTTTTCATACAAATTACAAAATCTGCAACCCTTATTTCTAGCGGTAACGTTTTCTTTCATTAAAATTAAATTGAGGTAAAAATTTTCACGTCTTTCGCATTTTACTTCTTTAAAAGCTTCATTGTTTACTGAAATGCACATCTATATAGATGAGATGCCCGGGACATCCATCGGGAGCTTTGGATTATCCTCAAGGAGCAAAGTGCCACATAAGGTGCAGAAGGAGCTTCAGATTGGAAGGTTCTTATCTCAGGACGTGCCAAGCTGGAGGACATTGGGACGGCAAGCAGCCGGTCTGTGTTCGAGAATACACGTCGGAGTCACATCCTTATTATCCGGGTGAGCAAAATAAAATCGAATAAAAAATACTCGATGCTTCAGTTTTGTATTTTGGAAAAAAAATTTTAGCCATTGGTATATTTGCGGAATAAGCGGATTATTGAATTGAAATAATCACTAGTCGAAAATTGAGTGGAAGAAATGTGTAATCCGTTGGAATTGTAAATTTAAAATAAAATCAGTCGTGCGTAATTTAATTTATTTTTGCACTTTCTTTAATGGTTTATAAGTATCAGTGCAGCTTCCGTTCGATTATTCCCTTTTATCCCTTTGTACGTTTTAATAATCTAATCCAAGTTAAGTAAATTGACTCGTTTTAAAAATATCTATAAAATCCAAAACTGCTTCGCGAATATAAGGCAAGGAAAAAGTGGTAAAATCCTGTATTTATACTTCGCGAGATAAATTCCTTCCGAACTACTTAAAAAACACTTTTCCGTTAAGTGTGCCTCGAGCGATCCTCTCAGGATAAGCCATCGCGCGGAGAAAATATGGATCAGCGACTCGCGAGTAATAATCAATTTGCGCAAGTTAATCTCGCCCGCGCCAAAGAAATAGAACAATCCATTACTTCCGACTCTGGCGTTGTAAACGGCCTCTAATAATGGCCGAGTCTCGGCGCGCGCTCACCGGCGTGTATATATATCCGCGCTCGCAAACCACTAACGAGCTCATACGTTAACGCCGGCTCTTAATGAGCTTGCGAGCTGCCTCGTATTTGGCGCCTTTTTTTCAGCGCCGCGTTCTCGTCGTCGCTTTCTCCTGGATAACTTTTTCCCCGAGCAGCTCTCTCTCTCTCTCTTTTAGCGGCTTTTTCGCCCCCTTTCGCAGGGGAATTTTCCGCTGGAAGGAATTGTTTCGGATAATGAGCGCGAGGGATTTCGTCGGGCGTGCAACAATGACAAGAGTCGGGGATCCTCCTCATCTGGCCGCCTCCCGCGGGCATTTGTCTCTTTCGGGCTCTTTCTTCTGTTCTCGCACCCAAAGGCTGATCGATACCGTTAATGAACCGAATTTCCAGCTCCGCTGCGAGCTGTGCCCCAATCAGGATCGACGTTACGTCGTCGAAGAGCTGCCTGGCTTTCGCAGCTACGCGATTTTAGAATTGGAAGACGCAAGAGATTGGCAATCGCGTCGCATTACTGCAGTCTTGCTAAGCTTGGAAAGTTATAATTTTTATTTGTGAATTTTGTTTTGTTTTAAGTGAACTAATTCACTTAGTTGAAAGTTAGATTTTCTAAAATTTCAATCACGCAATTGAAAAACGAAATTTAATAATTATGTGGAGCTCAATTATTGAGTATCACTTTTTTGGTAAAAGTTTCAATTCATGCACTGATCAAATTCTAGTGTGATATTAATTAATTCTATTTTTGCCTTGAATGATTTATGAATCTGTAATATTTTGTAAATTTTTGTACTTCATCGATGAGGTAGTAATGAAACGAAGGTTGAATGGAATTTTTTTTCGTCAATAATAAATTAATTCATAGTGGTATATAAATGATGAGGGCGGTTTTTTCTTTTAAGTTTCGAGTAAAAAATTATTAACCGAATTTAATATTTAATAATATTCGAGCGGTGCTTCTTTTGTTTGGTTTAGTCTACTAAAAAGTTCAATTAAGTATAGGTATGTATTAAACTTGGGAAAAATGAATAAGCGGTAGAAGCGTTCGAATATCGATCGGCTATAAAAATTTTACACAAAAATTTCAAAGCCAAGGAAAGATGTAACATTCCGTAAACTGTCTTTTTTCTATTTTACTTAGTTGCACGCAATGGATGGTTTTTGCAAATTGAATTTGGTCTTCGTCCTTTATCCATCCATCAAAACTCGTGCTGTCTTACCTTTCTTTTTTCAGTTAGGAATTTGACATCGCATGAATTACGACGCGTTTTTTTGATCGATGAATTTTCTCTCGATACAGATTAGTCTCGCGAGGACACAAAGAGATACATTTGTTTTTCCCCCGTTTCCTACAGAATTATTTGCTCTACTTAATTATACGGTCCGACTTGATTAATCGATGAGGTGCTCGATGTCTTGGTTTTTCCAGCTGTCCAGGCGACGACGGAATCGCCGATTCCGACTATTAGGTGCCCAAGTGACCTGGACGTAGAACTGCCGCCAAGGAGGAACACTGCTAGGATTACTTTTTCGCAACCTAAAACTAATGTTGATTGGTACAGGTATGTGATACAAAAAATTTTTCTATACGATTTCAAATACATTTTTTGCTTCGATTTCAGAAACTATCAATTTTATTATTTTATCGTCAAAAATTCTTTCTGCATATTTTAACTCTATAAGCAGAAAATTCATATTATCCGTTTGAAAATTTGAAAAACTCCTGAGACTAAAATTTTAACATTTTATTACAATGAAGTACACCTAACGGTAAAAGCTTCTTTACATCATACTTAACTTTTTTGAAATTAATTCAGAAAGTGATCATTTTGACTTTGATACCTTACCGCGTGATTCAAGTCGCACTGCAGCGGATTCAAAATTTTCACCTCAACAGCCCGCTCATCATTTATCACGCCATGTAACTCGTCTCGGAACTTTCTCTCGACCTCCAAGAAAATGAGCATCAAAGCCCCGACGTCCCCTCGAAAATAAAATTCAAAATCGCTCTGTATTCATGCACTCGCCGTAGTAGCGCAGTCAAAAAGCATTCATAAAATATTTATAACGCTGCGCGCGACGCGTCGTTCTTTATATTCGAGCGCGCGGGCTTTGTTCTTGCGCTACGGTCGCGCGCGTCTGTGCCGTCCGGTACTCCGGGGCAGTTTCTTTCATCGGCAAGCGCTGCAAGAGTACATCTCATTCCGGGTGCCTTGAGAGTCTCGATCGGTCGATGGACTCTTTTCTCGCCCCCTCCGAAGTCTGTGCAGCGCGCCAAGTGTTTATATCGATCGCGGAGGCACAATAGCCCTGAAGATCGCGGAGAGCCTCTGCAGGCCAGATTGTCGATCATTCGCAAAGCCATGCCTGATGGCCATCGGTGTTTTTTATTTTTAAGTGACGCGTATTTGTATGCTAAGTGGAGGATACGTTGGGGAGGATCGGGGCAGACGAAGGTGACGGAGCGATGTTTAACTGTATGTTGCGCGATTGTTCATTGGCTGATGGCTTCGAATCGATAGCTTTCAAAGACTGAGTTATGCTCCCATATTTTTCTCCTTTGGATATAACTTGTTTATAATGCATGAATGTAAATATTTTCAACATTCTTGATAGGAAATCAAACAGAATTAATTGAGTCTCTCCTACATCTGCATGAGGCCATTTATTGAATTAATAGTTAAATTAATTAAATAACGTTTTTAATAATTTATTATTTTTATTTTTTCTAAACATAGGTTTGTAGAGGCATCGCCACCTTGGGCCAAGCAATTACAGGGCGACTTACCTCCTGGCAACACAATACTGACTTTTACGGCTTGGTCTTCCTCATCCAATTACTCAACCAGCTGCCAGATGATGATTCGAGTTCGCGGTAAGTTTATAGAACAATATTTTTTCCGAAGCTTCCGAGTTTTATTAAAGAAAGCCATACCAAACGCCATGATTGAAAAAGTTCTCGTACATTGTTTGCTTATTCTTGTAATTACTTTGGTTTGTTTGTCCACGTACTACGTTTGAAGCATTCTATTTTTAATATAGCAAACACAAGTTTAAAAAAACATTGAATATTTCGTCCAGAATAAAAAAAGCGACGCTATTCCCTCTCTAAATAATCCGCTTTCGATAGAAATCCGCACATTAATCATTCGGCGCTTAAATAAATAAAGCTAAAGAGAGCTCCTTGAAAAGCTCCCCGTCTAAATACAATTTTCAATAACCGCGCATAAACCGTCGCTCGCTCGGAAAAACACGCAGCGCGACGTATATACACTTCGCCGCGGCGAAATTTATCATACTTCCTGCAAAAAGCTCGCTCTCTCCCACTGCCTGCACGCAATCCGGCATAAAATTTCGCATCACGTCGCCGCTCGGCTTATGCTCTCCGCGGCCCGCATTGCCGGGGATTTTTTAAATCTCTTTAGCTCTCGGCGGCGGCATATCCGAATTCCGAAAATCGTGCGGCGAATGTTCGAGTCGCGAGCGATTTATCATCGCGCCGAGATCAGCCGGGAAAGATTAATCAATCGTATTTGCGTCCGCGAGCCTGTTGAATTACGGTGTCATTGTTGCGTCCACTTGCTTCTTCGGGGGGGGCGCTTTGAATTATCGGCCCGATGGAGGCGGGGAAGGGGGAATCCAATCTCGAGCCGCGCGATGGAGTCGTAAAACGTATTACACGGCTCGTTCGATCGGTTATTGCGCTAATGATGTTTTCGCAAAGTGCCGCCGCGCCGTGTAATTTATGGATGGCGAGGTGGCTGCGATCGCTTGTATCCTTTTGTAGCTGAGATGAGTTACTTTGCATGCATTGGACGCTTATTTGTTTGTTGACGTTGGATTTTCGCTGTGCTTGGGATGAAAATCGGCCGCCTTGATTTTTTTTATGCCCTTCGTTCCTGAAAAGATTGTACGTAAACGAATTTTTGGATTGATTTTTGAGGGAAAGCAAAATATGGTACTTTGGAAGTCCGTTGGTTTTAGTGTTATATTTACTTTAACGATTTTATAGTAACGATGTTATATGATTGTGCCAAATTTTGTTTTCAAAGCAGCGAAACTTAGAACAAACCAAAATAGGCCAGAAATTAGTTCGAAACTAAAATCTATATTCGGAACAAAAGATCAGCAAACTACCTACATCGAAATAGCGTAAATCAACTAACGATATTGCCTAAGTTGTAATGCACAATCTACACGCGAACACCACTTGAATAGCTAAGGTTATGAGATTTTCAGCTTGGCGCAATATCGAAGGTATATGTTTCCGTACACGAACTTTATCCTGTTATATACGGGTAGACGTTCCCTGGTTTCCTTAAGTTCCGGTTCTTGTGGATGTGAAAAAATTCTATGCAAGTCGTACATTATCTTTAGTTTAATTGTAATGATGGAAGTCACATTACGTCAATTAGGTTTCTGTTTAAAAATGGAGACAATTTACCAGTAACTAGATGTTTTACTTCCAAGATAAATATTGCAAGCTTTTTTTTGAATTTGCTATTTAAAAAAAAATGAATTTCCCGAAAAAAGTAACTAAAATGTTTTATATTTTTATAAAAAAAATTATTCTCCTTTTTAAAAGACATGAAATTAATATAATTTCACTTTCGTCGCTCATTTCGTGATAGTTCAGTGCGCTTAACTGTACTCGCGCCAACTACTCGGGTGGATCTGCAGTTAGTGCAATTAGACAAAGCAAACTCACTCGTCGAATTACATGTAGGCAAGCCAAATGAAAGCAGCAGCCGGCTTTCTTATGGCGTTCTTGCGTGATCCCGTAAAAACTGCGCGAAGAATTAGAGCGCTGAATTCGCAATTTATTTTTCCCTCTTTGTTTTTATTTCGTAAGGCGCTGAGGTATAAAGCTAGAAGTTTTTTCGTTGCTTGATTAAATTTCCAGGTTTGTCTTAGCAGCCTTTGTATTATTTTTTGTAGATTTAATTGCATTAAAAAATTAAAAAAAAATCTTTTAAAAAAATCGAGTAATACTTTTTAATCAGTGAGTATATAACATTTTTTTATGTATACAAAACTTTAATATCGAGTTTCCTTAAAATATGATTCCTTTGCTTTATTTTAAAAGTATAGAGTGTAAATATTAAACTTTTTCTGGACTCCTATTTCACTCGAAATTCGTCTATAAAAAAATTACATAATTTTAAAAATAATTCCGCCAACACTAGTAAAAGCACAGGTCCACTGCCTCAAAATAAAGTACCCCCACGATCTTGATAATCCAACTAACTAATAATCTCATTTTTCTCAGATTCGGAGAGTCCGCGAGTACTGAGCTGCCCAACGTCGTTCGAGGTCCGCCTAAATCCGGGCGAACGAGACCGCATGATCTTCTGGCAGGAGCCGACGTTCATCGACAACGTGCACATCGAGCACATCTACAAATCGCGGGTAAGAGTCGAGCATTCGCCCGAAAGCCTCGCGTCGTTTTTCACGGCTTAACGAAACCATTTGAAATTCAGGCCACGCGATATTATTCGCCGCGGTTCGTCCCCCCCGACGAACTCTTAGCGTGGCCTAAGAGCTTTAAAAGCTCCGCGAGCCAGTTTCCGACTCATTAAGGACTTCGCGGCGAGGAGGCTAATGTTATGCGAGAATTTTTACGGCGGCTGCGCGACGCTCTTTGGGATGCTCGATCGCTCATTACGGCGCTTTATTGTAGACGAGTTTCGTTATTGCTTTTTAAGTGATTCGCTCGCTTTTTTAGTTCGATGGTTTTAAAAGTAGCGGGTAATTGGGAAAGAAAAAAGAATTTGTTGGAGTATTGTAAAAGTTTGGATATATATAGAAAGGAAAGAAAAGAGCAAGTCTGACCATATCCTGTACATATCTACTTAAATATTTACATTTTTACTCAAACAATAAGTAGGTTATACTATTTTGCATTTTTTAATTAAATGTCGCGTGTTAAATTTCTTTATTTTTATCTTTCAAATATTGAAATTAAATTGATGAATAATTTAGGGATATTTTAAAGTGACCTCTTTACAGTTTCAAACCATAATTGATTGATTTTTAAATGAGGGTATAAGGCTTAAAAAATCTTATTTAATAATAATACTTAAAAAGCAAAACTTTAACAAGATAGATTTTCAATACTTTTCTCAACCGGTCCCTTTATAATGAAACGACTGCGTCTGGTAACAAAAACAGACGAGCGGCAGAGGCGCGGCTGACTTTTTCTCGCGCGCAATAAACGCACTTTCGAATTTCCTTCTCCATTCCGCGAATTTCGGGCGTTCATTCGAACTGTTCCCCTGCCCCCTCTCTCCCGGGCGCGCTTCTCCAAGCCCTCCTTTTAAACAAAACTCGTTTGCAAAGCGCGCGCGCTCGTTATACAGCAATCGAGTTTCGCTCGACAGCCGCGTGTCAGTTCGAGCAATTTCTAATCGACGCAGTCTGGCCAATATCGATTGGTGCTTGCCTCTCTCGTTCGCGCTCCTCGCCTTTGCCCGCAACGAACGACCGTAATTAGTTTTCACGGCGCGAGAGAGTGAGAGAGCGCCTTGTTAGTATGCGTCGGTATATATAAGCTCCGAGACAAACGCCGAGGACTGACGGAGTAAATGTTTGAATTTTTCTAAATGCTGAATGCTGTTTCGGAAAAGTAATCCGTTTAACTTTTTCCGAACGAATTAGCTCGAGCGTTTGAGAGTTGGAATTTTTTAAGTCCGTAAAGTAGAGAAGAGATCTGTATTATTTAAAACTAATTCCCGGTTTAATTGGTGAGCTAAGTATATTCGAAAAAGAATTTACCAAAAAAGAGGAGCTTATAAATCATTTTTTCTATCTTAAAAAAGGTGAAACATTTTCAATTTTTAAAGGATTATGATAAAATAAACTTTATTCAATATTTACGAAAATCATCGTTTGATCCCTGCAGAATTCTTAAAATTTCCACCGAGCTAAACAGAACTGCGAAACTTGAAATCTCCCAAAATCACACTTGCCAACTTCCCTCATGATCCTCCCCTCCCAATATTCAGCCCCGGCTGGAGCTCTTATTTTAATCCGACTGAGCTCGTCAATTAGCCGTAATAGAAATGGCAGCCTCTCAGCGGAATTATTGGCTCATTCTGATTCTCCGTCACCCTATTTGCGCAGAAACCAGGCCAGTCGTTGCATCCAGGGCTCCACAACGTGCGCTACATCGCTTCGGACGCAGCCGGAAATCGAGCCGAGTGCCATTTCACGATACACGTGCGAGGTAGGTTTGTCAAATTTATGCGCGCCAGATGGAACAACGCCCGTCAACGGCGATCGCAAGCTGCCAGCTTTTGTGGCTGCACTGAGAGAGAGAAAGAGAGGAGGAGGGAGGGAGCAGTCAGTTGGCTCGTTTATGCGTGGAAAGCGGGCTTACACGCGTATCCGATTCGCGAAGGCAATACCGTGGTTTGGCAGATTTGTTGGGTAACGGGTGACGATTGCAGGCTGCTTGGAGATTGGCGAGTTTCAGGGATTACAGGTTAAGCGCTTTTTTCCGTTTCGGTCTAGAGTTGAAGATTTGATTTTAAATTGCAATTTTACTGTTAATGATGAATTAAACTTCGCAAAAATTAGAATTATTACATTAAAAGTTATGTTACGGTTTTTAATTATTCAGAAAATGAATGTTAATTTTTATTAAAACTATTAATTCTTTTATTTATATTTTGCTTTTTTTAACGTTTCTGCTTGACTATATGAATTGAATTTATTGAGTTTCCGGTGGAAAAGATAACAATCATTGTTTTCGAACACTCTTTGCTTTTGAATGGATCTAAATTGAAGATGTCGGAACGAGATTTTTATATCCTTTTGTTTTTTCAGCCCGATTTTTACTTTTTTTTACCGCAGTTATTGTATTTTTTATTTTTATCACAGGAATGCGGTCTTTATTAATAAAAACAGTAAATTTTAAATATTTTTTACGAATATGTTACATTTTTTTTTTTTTTGGCAAAAAAGTTTCTGCCCTCAACTGATTTAAAAATAATGCGAGCAATGCCTGAATTTACTCTGTAAATTAAAAAAACATGCACTCCTGGCTCAATGGAAAAGTCGATCTCCCAAGAAGGATACAATTTTCAAACAAAGTGGAGGAAAGCAGCAAAAAACGACGCGTCCCCAATGCGCGCAAAGTAAAAATGATTGAAAAACGAGAGGGGTGGAAGGCGCGGGGGAGCGCGATCTGCTCATCCCCTTATGGTGCATTCTGGCCATCTCTTTTGTCTCTGTCCCCCCTCTCTCTCTCCCTCTCTCCCGTTGGCGGCAGCATTTTCCTTTGCTCGATTCTTAAGAGTAATGTAATCTCGTGTCTTTTGCAGAGGCCGAACGACGAGCGGCGGAGCCCGAGGTAAGTCAAACGAGGTTGTTACTTTCCAAGTTTTCAGCCTCCCCCCCGTTCGCCGCGGAGAAAGAGGCAAAGCTCTTGCAGTATTTTATCTTTTAGCAGTACACTTCTATTAATGGCCGCGCTTCCATTATTCTTCCGTGTGTATGTATGGATTCTCCCGAGTCTTTTCTCGTCTGCCTGCACTGAGTCTTCTTTTGTCCGGCGAAACATTGATTTCTGCCGCAGGAGAGAAAAGACGATCTCGAGGTCCTTATACCAGCACATTAATGAAACTGCTGTGCCGCGCGGCTTTTCTCGCCAAGAGAGGAGGTCCTGGCGATAACGCTTTGTTGCGTTATCGCTGAGGTGAATCTTGACTCGACGAGCGATTCTCCTTGCTGGCACTTTGTGATACTAAATGATCAGGGTAGCTTTTGGGGACTCTTCTTAATTTATATTGTGTCCCAAGGGAAGGAGAAGTATAGTATAGTAATTATCTTATGATTCAATAAAAATTAAATGCAATTAAATAAAATCCATACTTATGTCAAAGTATTTTCCAACGATATCAATTAAATCTTCCTTTTCATCGTAGAAAACAAGCTTTGTAGAATTCTGGTTTAATTTGTTACATTTATTTTATTTTAGCCTCTGCAGCAGACCTACCAAAGGATGTTAATTTGTCCTAACAGGCCACCGCAGGAGGTTCCACTATCTCACAGAGTAAGAAAGAAATGAATGTAACACAAAAATTTTCGCATTTCTTAAGAGTACTATTTCGAGAAAGATACGGAATAAATATTTTTACCATCACGGTGATAGTTAAAATTTTAATTATTAAAAAAACGTTTTCTTTTTTTTTTTTTATATATGTTCAGTAAAAAAATCTCGTTAAATGCAACGGTAATTTTTAATGGTAAGATAAAGTTTCCGTAAAATTTTATCTTCAAAGGATACTTTAAATTTTTTCTGATAAAAAATCCACGTTAAAAAAAGAAAAATAATTAAATAATACACAGTTTAATTGTAGAAAACAAAATGAAATTTATTTTATTCAATCTAAATTTTAATATCCAAAGAACCTCCTAACTCCAATGATTCCGCGCTTGAAAAGACCTTTCCGCAAAAAACTGGTCCTCAACCCGCCGCTAATTCTCTATCCGCCATCTCCACTCCGCGCAATTAAGCCGCAGCCCTGCAGCCCTCGAAACTAAAAAGCAACTGCCCGCGCGTGTACAGGGTCAGATCCCGAGCGGCTGTTTCATGCGATACACGCGCCTCTTCTCCGGGGCGTATTCGCTGCAGCGCTACAACGGCAACAGCGGCGCCGGCGGTCACGAGGCACAGGGCAATCACTATCAGCGCAGGAGCGAGTATCACAACTCGGCCGCGGCTTATCACGAGGTCCATCCGGTACGCCGCACCCCCCTCCAGACACGAGCTTATCCGCTCGTCAACTGTAAGTGTACGTGTTGCCGTTTCTACTTTTTTCTCTTGCATTTGTTTTTTTTTTACTAACTATGGACACTTGACTCGGAGCATTGTTGCCGATGGAAATATGGCTTTTATTTGGGTCAGAAGAGCGGAGGGGTTTCTTTATGAATGGACGGACAATGGCCGGGGTTCTTGAGAATACTTTAGTTCGGGGAGGCTGAAAAAAGTTGGGAAGAAAGGGGGCATTGTCCGTGCCAAAATGTCAACAGGTGAAGTAAGAGGAGGGTTTTTACCAAGTTTTGGATTTCAATCGTCTTTGACCTGAAAAAATTGATCGAGCGCTTTGAATTATTGGGCTCGACTTTTTCCAAGTTTTCAAATCCATTAAGAATATTTTTTCATCTTTATTAATATTTTTTCATCGTAATTAAGTAATTTTTTACAAAGAAAATATAATTAACTGTAAATTTATTTATTAAAAATAATTTTCATTTAATACATTTCATATTTCCATCGATGACATTGCATACGCTTTTAAAAGAATATAAACAGTTTGAGTATAAAAAATGCTTTTTAATTAGTTTTTAAGTTATTTTTTGTTCTAAATATAAACTAAAAAAACTTAAAAAAAATTACCATGAGTATAAAATTTGAAAAAAAGGAAAGCATTTAATCGAAAAATTTGAAACGTTTTTCAAGCTTTGTTAGACGTTCGAATTAAATTTTCAACTGGTTTCATGAAGTTAATTGAATTGGTTTGCACAAAAGGCCAAAATTTACGATTTCGTTTTCGAATTGAACTTACCGCAAAGTGGTTTTAGCAACTTCCGCAGACAACCAAGTTTTCTCTTCATATATAAGATGAGAAAATTTGCGGAAATTCGCAAATTTAACTTTCATTACTAAACCGTCAAAGTTTTTACTGCAAAAAATATACTTATACGTATATTATAAAAAACAGCATAATAAGAATCCATTCCACATTATAATTTTCAAAAAATATTTCAATGCGTCGTTTCCGAGAAACGAACATCAGCGACGTAAAAAGCCACGCCGTCAAGAAAAGCAGCTCAATAAGCATACACACAGCGACATGCCTGCATGGGAGATTCCGCGGCGACGGCAAACGCGAGATTTCATTTTTAATGCCGGGCGCGTTATTCCGCGCCGGCGAATACAAGATTAAAATGCCCGTATCAAAGTCTCAAGAGTGAAAAACTCTTCCGCCAAAATGCCCCGACCGTACACTGAGAAAAAAAAATTTAATTGAATTGATTACATACAAAACGAAATTTCGCCGATAACATATATTATTAAATTAAAGACAAATGCTGTTGAATTAATAAAATATTTCTATAAATTAATTTCTTTACTATTGTTTCAATAGCATTTGTCTTTAATTTAATAATATATGCTATCGGCGAAATTTCATTTTTTATGTAATCAATTCAATTAAATTTTTTCCCAGTGTATATGTAGAGCGGGTTCGGCGGCCGGAGAGTAGGATACATTTTTCGGGCGCGAGGCAAGGAGCCGCGAGCGCGAAAGAAGCTGCGGGGCACGGATCCGCGAAATGCGGGACTAAAAGCCCCGCGGCGAGAAGCGCGGGGGGCGTAATAACGCCGAGGACAATGCAATATGCATCCGGTGTATTTTTCATCCTTGCTCTCTGCCCGTGAGCCACTTCGCGTATAACGTACGTACGTGTGTCTCTTGCGCGCTTTTCGCCCCGAAACTTTTCCGCGAGATTGAGAAGAATGCCGGGGGATGGAATTATTAAGGCGGCGAGCACTGCGAAAATGACGAGGAATTTTTATGCCTTAGCGAGAGCTCGCGGACGGCTGAGGAGAAGATAAGATGCGAAACTGAAAAATATCGCCCGGGCTCCAAGTTTTTCTCGAGCATCGCTGATGCTGCTGCTCGAAGCGTGCTGGCTGCCCTTCCTTATTCATTCAAATTGAATAAACAAGGCGGAATTTTGCAAACCTGTCGTATTAAAAAGCTGCGAAGCCTTAGTTGAAATTTGCACGTCAACCCGACGTTAAAACGCAATGTGCGTATACAAAAGTGGACTCGACAAAGGCACGACACACCGACGAAATGCAGCGAATTTTTCTTACTAGCCGGAGAGCCGCAAAACGTCCATTCTCCGGAGCCGGAGCGAAAGAACGCGCGCGAGTCAGAAGCAGCTGAATAACGTAACGAGTGGATTGTTATACTTAGCCATCGACTGGAAGGAAGGGGAGAGAGAGAGAGAGAGAGAGAGAGTTTTCAAAGGCGAAAGAACGGCAGTAAGAGAGTGGAAACAGTCGTTGAGCACCGCCGCGGGCGATTGTTCGCCGCCCCCGACAGAAACGTAAACTTAGCTCGGCGCTTTTTTTTGCGAGCTTCTTTTGAGGAAAGCTCGCGTGCGGCAGACAATTTTTTGACTCGGATCTCTTGCTTATTTAAGGACAGTTTTCTCGTGCGAGCGCCGTAGGTGCACTTGTGGATAATGGCGTGTGCGCGACAATTGCTCTCGAGTAGATTTTTTAATTAAGCCCCGGAATGGAATTGTCTTCGCGAGGACTCTAATGATAACTTAATAAGACTTTTCGAAGAAAATATAATTGAGGTGATGTTTGCGGAGTTAAGAAAAATATTATGTTTTATAAGGTTTTTTGAAATTTTAATAAATTACAGTGTCAGAAGTTTAAAATTCCTTTTAAAATATTTTCTTTAAAGCGTCGCACAAACAAGAGATAAATACCCATTAACGCTCTAAATTATGCAACACGCGCTGCTGAAAAGTTAACGAGTCGGGCAAAAAGTAAGCGAAACATCATGTGCTCAAAAATACGTTATCCAACGACTTTCCCTGCAAAATTAAAATTATCGACATCTTCTAAAAACAAATATTCACAAAACTCGCCGAAATGAAAAATTAAAATGGATAGCTGAACTTTACCGTCGAAGAGCGTCGAACGTTCGAAATAATTTCAAAACCACTACCGCGGACAATTTCACTCCGCAAAAAAAAAAAGAGAGTCGGCCCGACTTACCGAGCAACGTTCGGATTGACGGTCGACGGAAGCAACACCGCCGCGTCCTGACTGTCCGGGGAAAAAGGGGAGCTAAAGGCCCTCAGCGAGGCGGCCCCGGCAAGAAGAAAAGCAAGCCGAAGGCCATGCCGAGACGCGCCCTTGACGAAAGAGCCGAGTTGAGCCGATGACCTGGAAATGGCGGGCGGGTACAGCAAGGTCTCGAAGAGCCGCCGGTACCTCTCCGGGGCCCCGCTGCCGCAGGTTCTAAAAGATGGCCTCCTCGCCCTGGTCTTCCTCATCGTGATCACCTTGCCTTTCATCAAGAGCATTCAACAGTTCGGGTTAAGGATCCTAAGGTTTCTGTCTCTAGTAAGCGGCTTTTTATTCTACTATTGTCATTCTAAGGACTTGCGAGCGATAATGGTTAAAGGAATGTTTTGAAAAATAACGCAAGTGTCGTTAAAAAGAAAAATACACTTTTATAGGAGGACATGGTTATCAAAGGTCAATACATTCTCAAAGAAAAAACGAACTCAGTTAGAAATTCGAGCATTAGGGAAAGCCTGTTTTATCCCAGGAACAAATTGCAAGAATTAGGCAGCGAAAACGGGCTGACGTCCATGGAATCGAAAAATCGAATGGACTTGGAATTGCAAAAAGCGTCCTCGGAAATGAGCATAAAATTGTCGGAAATCTCGCGAAGCCACAGAAACGATTTTCCGAGCTACTACGACATCGACCATCCGCCCAATATAGACGAGGCGAGAGCTTTTGACTATCGCGTCTACCGGCACAAGCTCATGGAGGAGGTGCTGATGAAGTACTTCGACGAGCAGCAGCCCCCCGGTGACGTGGTCATGAATTCCATACAGCTGAATGCCTCCGACGACGTCGTACGTAGCCCTCTTTCTCGCCTCGAAATTTAAAAGCAATCGGTCACTAATCCGTCCGCGACGCCAGGCGAAGGCGCAAAACCTCGACTTCTTCGATTTCGCGGACGACCTGTACGACCCGGTGGAGGTGAAGAGGCGCAAGGACTCGCAGGGTCTGCATCCGCTGGACCACTTCCTGGTGAAGGGCTACACGCGGCAGCCGACCGAGGAAAAGTGCATCGAGGCCAAGAACCCGCAGACCTGGTCCTTCCCCAGCGCCATCTCGGACAGTCTGATCAGTGTCAACGAGCTCGTGACACCTCCAAAGTCGCCTCTTCGGCATGAGCATCCTTCACGGTTCAATTTTAATTCAATATTTTCTAGCTACCCCGGCAAAGAATCAGTTCAGTTAATTAAATTAAATTTGAGTGGATCAGGAATTTTTAAGTTTCGTTTAAGTAACCATTATACATGCTAAGAGCCGAGTCTAGTTTCAAAAGCTAAATCGGGAAAAGATTTAATACGATAATCGGCGGAATTATGCAAATGCGTGCCGTTTATCTGTTCTGGTAATTAATGATAATGGCACGTCTTGCGATCTACAATTTATTTGAGAAATAATAATTTGTTATACCGATTCAAATTTTTCACAAAACATTTCGTTTGGATTGAAAAATATTTATTCCGTCTTTTCAGATAGAACTGAAAAAATGTTTTAAAATTACATACTTATAGAATAAAAATTATTTACGTAGATACGAAATCGATGACCGACCGAAGACAGTGGGAAGCAAATTTAATATCAACGTAAAACTGCCAAGGCCAAAACCCCTGACAAAAGGTTCTTTTTGCGTATCACCTGCAAAACAGCCTGCCGACATTCTTCACATCGACAGACAGGATTCGTTTCGGTTAATATTATTTTTCTACTCGTAAACGTGTTTTCTTTTTTAACTCATTTCCTTGCAAGCTTAAAATTAGGTTACAAGTAGTAATAATAGAAAATGATCCTACCGACAGTCGAGATCACAGTAGTAATAAAATAAATGAAAGTCGATATTATATCCTTTTGGCAGAACAACAGCGGGAGCAGAGAATGAGTCGATCAGTCCCGGATCATTCGACATAAACGAAGCTCGAAGACTGCTTCGCTCGAAAATGAACAGCCGAAATTTTCGAGAGTTCCAAGCAGGCTCAAAGGATACGGACGAAAATATGGACAATAATCCCATAGATCAGCGAGAAAATCGTGAAGCAGAACATCACATCAACACGGAACAACGAAATAGTCCGTCCAGCTCCACCGTGAATCTCACAAATCCACCGGTCCAAAAGCCACCGTCCCCTCAGATGCAAAAACAATCAGAAATACTCAAGGTGACGATACTGAGTGCTAGCGGTGAATACGTAATGAATAATAGTCCAACGAAACACAATAGCTTCAGAAATGATTCCTTTGTCGTATCGAGCAAGGAAGAGTCCCTCAAGATGTTGAAAAGGGGCAAATTTACCAGCAGAAGCCCGTCCAGACTTGGTAATTTTTCCGACTCGTTCGCTGCTACAAATCTTAACATGTTTCTAATTGGGTGTATTTTATTTTTTTTTTTATGTTAATGTTACACGAATCCTAACGTTGACTAAGATTAATTAAGAGCTCAAAAAGGCGTCAACTGATTTCACATTCATTCCCCCTATCCAGTCACCTCGTCGCCAGTCCCGAAGACCTTAAATCGATCCCCCGTACGACCGGTGACGACCATGTCGCTCAATAGCACCGAGGGCGGCATCAGATCAAAACATTCGCGCTTACCGCTGCACATTAATTCCGTCAAAAAACCCGTCTCGGTCGACAGCAAGAAAAACATCAAAGAAGAACATCATCCCAACTATACTAGCGAATGGCCAATTAGCGGGAGATTCAGGCCGTTCAGTTCCAATGAGAAATCCTTTGGCAAACCTGTGGCCGATGCGCCAGCTCCGAGGAATCCGCTAGAGAAATTCAAGAAAAAGGACGAGGGTGACGCCACAAAGCCGAATACCTTCGGTCAGAAGCGTCTTGTCAAAAGTGACTGCAAGAACAGCTGGAGCCTCAGGGCCGCCGCCGCCGCTAATAATAAAAAGAGGATTAAGAAGGTTCTTCCGCAGAAGAAGGCTCTTAAGGTTTAGAAGATGTTTTAGTATTTGTACTCTTGTTGGATAATGATTTGTTAGCATGATGTTCTTCGACTGGGATTTTTGTGCTAGAAGATTGGCAGACCTTGGAGATGAAACGATCCCAAAGCTAATGACAAATTCTTAAGTGTCTTCATCTAAATTATGCGTCAAACAACATGCTAAATCTTTTTGTGTATAATCATTTAAAATTAGACATTTTGGAATTCAATTGAATGTATTTTTCAATTTTGCATACATTTTTTATCAATAAAAATTGTTTGTGAGATCTTTACTTAATTAATGTTGATTTTTATCCTGCAATTTCGTATGCGCTCTTCCGAATATACACGTAAAAAGGACGCTAAAAACAAGAAAAAATGCGAGCTATTTTTAACAAAACCTGGCGGTAACGAGATTTCAAAAACTCATCAGAACGCGTGACAAACATCCGGAGGAACCAGAAAAAAAAAAAAAAAAATAAAATCAGCGTCTCTCCGCGACCGAACTAGAAAAAGTCGAATCCGCCCAAATACCAGGGCGAGTGACGAGCGTGCGACCTCATTTGCAATTTTAAATCTTGTCGGCAGCCGTAATGTCGCTGCTGGTTAGCGGCGAAGCTTCTCAAGGGTTTGTGTGACGTATCTGACAGACTTCGGCTTGCGCATCTTCTTGATTATTTGAAGATTTTTTACTAGCAACTTCTTGCGTGATATCCCGAAACTTGGGATTTCGTTTTACCTCTGCTAAAGTGGCGTATGTTTACCTGGCAGAATTCTTTTCAGAAAGTTTAATTCATTTATTTTCATTTCGAATATTATGAGGAGAAAATTAATTTCAGTGGTTTCATGAGGAAACATTAATAATTGTCTGAATTGAATTAATAAAATATTATTTTAGGCAAATGTATTAATTGAATATCAAGTTTTACTTTAGAAGTTTATTCAATTCAATAATTAGACGTGGAGCCTTTTCATTTTTAAGTAAATAGAATTTTAAATCTGAACTGCATTCAGTATATTAACGAATACATCAAAAAGATAAAGAAGTAAGGCAAAAAAAATTTGAGATTAAACTTTGCGTTTCGAATGAAAGATATTGAAAGACATTTCTTTTATCTACAAAAATCT
Organism: Ormyrus labotus; assembly: GCA_035582975.1. Classification (NCBI taxonomy): domain Eukaryota; kingdom Metazoa; phylum Arthropoda; class Insecta; order Hymenoptera; family Ormyridae; genus Ormyrus; species Ormyrus labotus. Next base: position 19,442,106 of record JAWWEO010000009.1, on the reverse strand, counting down.
ATAAAAAACGGTGTGCCGTACTTACCTATAATAATTATTATTTGTTTTGTTTTGTGTTTTTTGTCTGAAATACTACCTTGAAGCATGTGGTTTTTTAAATAACTACTTATTGAGTTCTCTTTTGTAAGTATTGATATTTAAAGATAAAAATTGACTTCATATCTTACTCTAAAAGTCAACCTTTATCCTTCCATATTACTTTTTTTTTAAAAGCATTGTCATGTCGCTTTGTGATTTCCTTTTTAAATTAAAATCCCCTTTTTAGACAAAATGAATTTTTTTCAATCCCTTGCCAAAATTAAAAAAAAACGTGTCCTCCATTGTGCGCTTACAAAAAAAGCTACCAAGTCAATTTCTATCGCCCCAAAGTCGAATCTCGCAGTCTTAAAACAGGACACCTTCCAGTTCCAGGAGCCGTCGACACAGTCGAAATAGTCCACGTAAAGCGTAGACACGTCCCTACATGCTTCAAGGTCCTGCGAAATACCAATCGAGAGCACCCCCGAACTAATTATTTCGACGCCCCGTCCCTGTCGATGCTTACAGACCAGCGACAGTCGCGCCAGCAAGAGTACTACCGCCTGCAGCAGCTCCAGCGTCAGCAGCTCGTCCAGCAGCAGCAACAGCAGCAGCAGCAGCAGCAGCTCCAGCGGCCGCAAGATCAGATCTACTACCCCCGCAGGACATCCACCGCGCAGCGGCAGGATTACAGGCAGAGGCTGCTGCAGACCAGGCCCCGGTGTTGCCAGTGACGCCTGTTCTCTTTTTAGCGAGTGTCCATTATGCCATTTTCTTTTAATATAGGTTTCTCGTATTTATTTAATTTTTAAGACGCGGAGTTTGTATCGACCATATTTAGAGAGACAAAAATATTTTGTATTTGCTTTGATTAAATTTATAGATAGATACGTAAGATGGCTTTAGAAGAGCAGATTCGATCATAAGGGCTGAAAATTTAAAGGATTTTACAACTTCTGATTGTGCTTCGCAGCCAGGTTTATTCAAAGTATTTTTTTTTTTTAGGTTTTATGGTCGAATTTGATTAATAATCTTAGAAGTTTATAGATAGGTACTTTAGTTACGATAGGATTAAGTTTCAAGTGCCTCATATAAAATTTCACGACTTTTAATACTAAAAATGAGAATTAAACAGTGCACATAAAACCGGCACTCCGACATTCTATTAATTTCACACTTAAAGACATAATAATATAGACATAATAAGATATTTCATATAATTAATAAAATTATAAGAAGCAATGCATTTAACGATAGCCTGTACGATTGCGTGCCTGCGGTATATATCTGGAATAAATGAGAAGGCGTGATGATCAATTTTCTGCATGTTTTGTAATATATTTAATAGGTGAATTTTATACATTTATAATGCGTCACATATTATTTAGTAGTAATTGAACGTCATTGTAACATGATATGCGACCGGCGTACGGAAGTAATGACAATAATAAACATAACATAATCGCTATAATAAGGATGACATTCGATCTCTTCCCCGCATCCGCCTCTTCCTCTCGCTCATTTATATCTTAAAGTAATTATTATACACATTATTGGCTCTTAATCCTAGGAGAAGTCCTCGGCAGAGGGCCCGTCGACTGCGTCCGTAAAAAGTAACAACGCGCGAATCACTCTCCAAGTTCGCGCTCGACGCCTGTACATTGGCGGTTTTAATTAACGATTATTTCGCAAAGTAATGATTTTCGCTTCGGTTGCATTTCAGCGGGATTTCGTTTACCTTTCGGGGGAGGCGCTTTAATGAAAACAGGCAGTTTGATGTTTTATGCTCAAAGGAGGAATTTGCTTATTTATTCGTCGCGAAAAAGTCTCGCTTTCGCGACGAACATTACGTTTCGCTCGAATTGTGTGCGTTAAGTAATTCAGCGAGAAAATTGAGCGCCTGCAATTTTTAATTAAAAAACGTCGTTAGCGCGGCTAATCCAATTTCTCGCGCATGCAAAAACGTGAGCGCAGTTCCTCGCTCCGCGCAAATATATTCTTCGCGGCGCATATTAATAAGAGAACCGGGCGATTTATTTGACCGGAGGTGTCAACTCCTCGTTCATTCGCTCTCCCCCCCGAAGCAAAACCAACCGAGCGAGAAGAAAGATGGGGTTTCGCGCGGCAACCGGTAGCAGCTCAATAGCCAATTATAATAGCGGACCGTCGTGGATTTTTCATCGTCTACCCCTCATCAATTATCGGCCCCCGTCGATTTATTAAATGCCCGGTGTATCGCTGCTCCAAGGACGCGGGGGAACGCAAACGGGTAATAATAACTGCCGGGATTATATTCCGCCGCGCGAACGCAGTCCGTCACGATTTTCCTTCGTAAAACTCTGCAAAAAACGGATATTAAATGATTCATTTAAATTTAAGGCTAATATAAAAGCATCAATTCCGAAGTCCGCCGCGTCGAATTTCACGTCGTTCTTTCATTCCGTTCACCGATCACGGCGGAAATAAAAGGATCGACCTCCGAATGGTCATTATTTAATTAACAATCGACATCAAACAAAAGTAAAATTGTGTCAGCGGACACACAAAAGCTCGCGGGCACAAAAAAAAAAATCAAACATATCCCGGCGAGCGAAAATTTCTTCGTTAAAAATATTTCCATTCGAAATTCGTAATCGATTTTAACGATATTCCATTCGTCGACGGGCAGCGTTTCGCTCGCAGCAATATTCAAAAGCAAACCGGGTTTACGCTTTATGCCTCTCGCGCAAAGTTCGCCCCTTAAAGAAAATCTCGGTGCATAATAATGCGGAGCTCGGCGGCGGCGGCGGCGAAACTTTAAACGCGAATGGCTTTTACGAGCTAAATTTACCTTCGCTCGCCGAGTGTAGCTTTGATACTCGCAGCGGCGACGCTCTCTCTCTCGACTTGACCCGTAATTAACAACCGCGCGCGAGAGGCGAGTCGCTTTAATCCTGTTGCGCGAGGCTTATAATCGTCGGGTAGTAGCGCCGATATGTGTCTCGGAATTAACTTCGCTATTGGATGCCATCTCGGAGGCGACTGTTCGCAGGCTGATAGTCGAATGACTGGTTTTAATGACTCGACAGATTGCCAAGTGCTTATCCGCGGCGCTTTTGCCTTTTGCATTTTGTTAAGCGAGGGCCTTGTTTATTTAGATAAAATAAGAAGCTTCCGCCGCCTTAATTAATCATTATTTATTGCAGCCGCGTACGATGTTTTAGTCGCCAGTGTTAAATGTTTTCGTTTTTTCCGCAGTTTTATAGGTTGTAACAATATCGTCGAAGCGTAATCACCATTTATCACTCTCTGATAATGAAAAAATCCACTCGCTTCATAAATATTTATATGTATATACATACATATTTTTTCTGCTCGAACCTTACTCTCGAGGCTCGCGAAAAAGTCCGCTCTCCCGAAAGTCGGCAATTATCGCGGCCGTAAGTTAAAAGCGTCCGGGGAGGTAAGAAGCTGCTTGTCGCTGATAAAGTTGAGTCGCTTTAATACAGGCGCGGAGATGATCGCGCGGCCGGCTTTTTCGACGAATCACAGTTGGGAAAAATCGAGTCTCGCGCGCGCCCCGCGCGGGAAGTCGAGGACCCTTAATACGCCCTCGTAGCTCCGCGGTCCAAATAATCCTGAACGAGCCGCCCCTTTCATGTCATTTTTTCCGCCGCCGCCGTCGCCGCCGCCGCCGTCGCTTCGCTTATGCTAACACGTCGGCGCGCTGATTACATCCGCGGTAATTCCGCTCGGCGAATAAATCCGCCGGAGCCTACGGCTTTTTTTCGACGGAATCGGATAAGAGGGATGGAGGTTTCGAATTTTTTTTCTTACCCTTTTTTGGTGGTTGGTTCGCTTTTTCCGCTGGCGTCTGCAGGTTTGGCATTGAAAATTCAGTAGCAGTTTGCTTTTTCGTATTTGATTGTTATAACAGATATTTCGATAAAAGTTATAAAGTCTCGTGGATTTAATCATCAAGGTAAGTTTTATGAATTGCTCCATCGCTTTTATGCAGTTCCTTGCTTTCTTTTTTACACGGACTCATTTTGGCGTTTTTTTTTTATTATTTGCTATAAAAGTCTAGATTATTCATGGTCGTTTTCGGGATTAAATAGTTGTATAATTATAGAAATTTATGCAGCGCCATTTAATGTACATTAATTTTATGATCAGTCAATTTATGATGTGAATTCATTGCAGTCGTTTTGCTTTAATAATCTCGAGTTCTTTAAGTGCACTCGATCACTAAGATTTTTATGGAAATTCAATATAAGCTCTTTGTTACCCTACTAAAAACTTTAATATTATCCTTTTAGGTAAAACAATAATTTAAAGCTCAATTGTAACATGTTTTTGTAATTATCTTACCTTTGAACTTAATCTCGTATCGTTTCATATTAATGTATGATAATCAATGAAAGTTAAAGGGATATTAAAAATTAAATTTAATAAACATGTAAATTTTTATGTTATTATTCATTAATTAACATGCAAACTGCAAGCCGCGGCTATTTAAAATGTGCTGCATAATTCTAAGTTATTATATGAACCAATTTTTTCTGGAATACATTTCATTGATAAAAAATACAGCCCTTTGCTTCAAGAGAAATAGTCTTTGCAATTGCAATTTTAAAATGAATCTTTCAGTCGATGTAAAATGAGAGTTTTTATTAGTTATTTCGTACATTTTAAATACTCATTCTCTTGTGGCAATATATTATTTTTATCAACGTTTTGGAAATAATTACTTTACTACAATTCTAACTTACGAATGTCCTTAAACTACATGAACCTCAACTAACATCGTTTTATCGCATTATCTTAAAATTAAATCATGAGATATTTCATTAATGCACTGTAAATAAATATTACACTTGTTCTACACAAAACATTTTATTTTTATTATTAAAAACATCAATTATTTTGTAAATTTAATGTTTAATACAGTAAATGTTCATATTAGTTTTATTTTACAGACTAAAATGGTTTATAATAGAATAATAGAAAGATACTGGGAATACAAACATCTTATACGGTTCAGTTTTCCTAATCTGACACTATATTATCTTAACACATCTTTGGTGTTCTATCGTAAAAAATATGTTTATTTTTATGTAAGATATAGTAATAGAATAATGTTAGGAAAAAAATATTTTTTAAGATACATTTTTTATTGTTACAATTCCGTAATATAAAATAAAATCTTAGAATTACAGTGGAATGTCTTATAACTTTACAGCAAATGGCAAAATTATTAAATGCTGGTTCTTATACAATAAAGTAATACTGCTAGTGACTATGATGTTACCGAGATATTTTGAGCTTCGGAAGACAAAAATTGGAATCATCAATTAAGCTCTTTTACGTAAAAAAATAATAAGAATTTATCGCAATACAAACGAAACAGTCGTAAAGAAAGACTAAATAGCAGAAAAATAGATTTGAAAGCCTATAATCTGTCAGCGAACCGTCCGCTCGGTAATTCGTCCATCATGCGTCACTATTCCTTAACGAGTACAAAAATGAAGGCGAACACAAAAAACTTTGGGCAGTCGGTGCAAATACTACACGGCTATTCCGTTCATCGAGCATCGCGGCATCAAATTTTCATCCGCACTCTCTCTCTCTCTCTCTTTCTCTCTCTCTCTCCTCCCCGCGTCCAGCTCTCGGAAAAATCCATTAGCGCTCATCTCGGCCGAGAAAACTGAGAGCAGGCCAATTTCCATTTATATTACCTTTTCTGTCCGGTGGCTGTAGATTTTTCTTCCCGTCCTCCTCCTCCTCCTCGCCGTCGTTCGTTTGTTTTTCTGCTCCCTTACTGGGCAGCGACGGGCCGTAGTACGACGGTAAAGATGCACTTGGTGGTCCAGCCCGCCTCGTCGTTCGCCTCGTACTCGACTTTGTGGCCGCCGATGCTGAACGTGTTTCCCGGGCTCTGGAAGCCGGGTTTCCGAGTTATTGCTAGTTTTTTTTTTTTTTTAGTTTTTTACGGGCAGTGCTTATCATGCGCGAGTTTTAATTATTGTTCTGAAGCTTTTGCTGGCTAGTCCGCGGATAATTTCAAAATTGTTTTTATTTTCTAGTTATCGAAGTTTGATGTATGGAATTCTCGATGAAGCGATACTAGTAGGAGGATAGAGAATTACCTCTTGAGTTAGAGACGAAGTTTACTGACCTAGAATGAATTGTCGTGGCGTTGAATGACGGGGCTTTTCGTAAAATAAAGCGTGATTGACGTTGCGCTTAACAATATTCAAAGAACTTGTACTATTTTCAAATTTAAGCGAACAGGAGTTGCCGTGTTCTAAAGCGATGTACACCGAAATCTAAAATTAGCCCGAACTTTGTAGAGAATAATTAGCTGAATCATTAGTACAAATTTGTGTCTCTATAACGGAAATTGAAGTTGGTCTATTCAAACAGGCAAATTTCCAACCAGTAATTACTTCGGGGCAGGTAAATTTTCCTAAAGGTACTAACGAGGAAATGAAAGCGCATCAATTTAAAGTTTAAAATTTCTCAAAGCTCTCACGGAACATTGAATTTTTAATTTCATTGCAAAAACAAGTATCCGCTTTCGAGCATCGGCCGCTTCTTCTCGCGACTTTCTTCACCGAAGGCAAAGTCAAGTCAACTTTTTCCTCGCGAGTCAACCCTGAAATAAATCACCGCGAAACCCGCAAAAATTAACGCGTTCGCCAGAGCAGACATCTTAATCAATGCCTCTCGACTAACGAAGCGCAGCTACAACAGCGAATAAAAAAGTGTTTAATTAAAACTTTGCGAAAGCAACCGATCCGGACAATTTGTCGTCCAAACAAAGCACGCGGCGAAAAAGACGTCGTCTAAAATATCCGCAATCGCGACTTTCAGCGAGAGAGTTTTTTTACCTCGGAAAATCATGCGCAACTAATTTCAGGGCGAGGAGCTTATTTCCCCCTTTTCTTCGCCACGCTATCGCTAATTTTCATTTCTTCGTTATGCGCGATTATCTTCGTTAATTCTTTTCCATTTTCAGGCTCTTTCCCCCTGTTTGTATCGCTGTAAATATTGTTAACGCGTGCCGCGTGCTCTTCCTTTCCGTACAAACCGCCGCAGCGTCGCGGCGCGCAGCTTTTTGTTTCGCCCGGCTTTTTATGTTCTTAATTGCCCTGCAGGCGAGGGAGAATGGAAGGCGAAATTGTATTATAATTCACGGGCACTTGGTCGCAGGAATGCGCGCGCTTATATCGAGAACTCGAGCATTGTTATGTAAAATATTAGTGTAGGCGTTGAAATTTAATTAACCCATTATCGATATTACTTTGCTTTATTCCTTGTTCCGCTTTTTTGCCTCTCTCGCATCTGGCTATGCGAATGAACAATTAGGTAGGATTTATTTCGAGCCTCGTTTTTACGCGGATTATTTATATATCAGGCTCTCTTTAAAAGCCAGTGTTGTTTACGTTTTGCTCGAGGATCGATATCTACGAGCAGCTTTGATCGCAAACATCAAAGCGAGGAAGGGGACTTAACGCGGACGGGCGATAAAAGAAGGAAGCATTTACCTCATTGCTCGTTATTCTTGCGACTTTGACATTATCGGTGAAAACGGGCTCGACCCACGTGATGGCTGATCCGTTCTTCCCCGTGACTTCGATGTCGCTCGGGCAGCCTTTGACCTTTGGCGCTTGACCCTCTGGAAAAGAGAGAGAGAAAAAAAAACCTCGTTGCGGCTTCGGCTTTTCAAAGCGAATTACTGTTCGTGGCGCGCGGATGAGAGAGCTGTAAATTCTGCCGGCATCGCGGGCGCAGAGAAACAATGAGGCGTGTCGATACGCAAATTCTCGACGCGGAAATTGCGAGAAGCGCGAGGAAATTGCGCGATTTCGCGAGAGGCGCTCCGTCTCTTAGGATATAACCTTGATTGATTTATTAATTGTTTCCCCCAAATTTTCCTTTGGGATTAAGTGTATTAATTACTTTGAAAGAGCGGTTTTATTTCTTAAAAGTTCAAAGACGTTCGAAATAAGTATAAAAATTCAGTTCTTCTTCGCAGCTTTTAACTGAATGAAGTAGGTCTGGAAAAACTGAATTTTTTCACCTGATTTCCTAACCAAAGCAATTACCATATTCTTCACCCGGAAACATTCTCAGTGCGCTAAAATGCCAAATTCCAAAAACGCCGAGAAGCGTGGAGGGCGTCGATTCGAGCCGCGCAGCGTGTATTCTTACTTAAATCAATGTCGTCGAAAGGTTGCGCACCCCCGCCTCGCCGCACCGCAATTGACGCTATTCCTAAATGAAAATACTTGAGATAGCTGGGGCACTTTGCCGCGGCCGGTATTCGAATTTCGCGAAGAGGCGCGCCGCACACACGTACATAGACACGCGCCGCGCATAGCTGCACCGCCGGGGGGATATTCTCGTCAAATTATCTGTTGCTAAATCCCGGCGCGTGCGCACACGGCGGGGTAGGTGAACGCGCGGTACGCGAATCGCGTTTCTCCGGCTCTCTCTCTCTCTCTCTCTCTCTCTGTGTCTCGAGTCTTCGATGCGTTTAATTAAATTACACGCGAGGCGCTCTCCGCGAGAGCGCGGCGAGCTTTAACTTCTTTGGACGTGGGGATTTGCCGCAGGCGGCAGCTGAGCTGCTTCCGGTGTCGACGCTCGCGCTCTGCGGGTCGTCTTTCGCTTCGTTTCTGAAAGAATGTTTAGGAAGCGGGACTGGGGAATGTTGGGAAGGGAGGATAAACCGAAGGAATGTAATAATCTTGATGATTATTCCATTTTTGTGCGAGTCATCAAAAGTTTCAAGGGATCGCGGCGTTTAACGAAATATTTAGAGAAGCGTTGTTTGAGAGTTCAACTTTAGGGAGGGTCATTGTGACGACTGCGTTAATTTCTAATTTTTATCGTCGAGGAATTATGTACACTTTATCCTTGGTAGGAACATTAAGCAGTTTTTTGCCAATTCTTAGCTTGTTTTTGTTATAGTCAAATAATTACATATGTTTGCTCATGAATTTTATCTTTTAAATGATTGACAAATGTTATCTGTAACTCTGGTGAATAAATAAATAAATTTATCAAATTTATCAATTTTTGCTAAAAAAAAGGCTCCATTTAAAATACACGTTAACCAGCCCAACAGGTTAATTTTCTACCAGGGTCATTTCAGTGTACGTTGCTGCGTATAAAGAAATGTGAAAAAGGAGATGTTTTCAAAAAAGAAGCTCAAAGATAAACCGTGAGAAGCTTCTTTATTTTATTTTTTTTTCCACTACTGGCGCACGCTCCAAGAACCAGGATGCAATTGAATTTTCAGTTTTCCACCGCCTTTCTTTCCCAATTTTAAAAGAAAGAAGAAACTCGAAGTAACTTAAAACCTACGACAAGACGTCACCGGAAAGCCGTTCGAATTGCAATTTTTCAATTGAAAAAAGGCAATGACGATCGATTCCCCGAAAATAACGCTTACCCTCGACGTTGATCTTGAGGGTGCAGCTGGTCTGCTTCTTGGAGATGGGATGTCGCGCGTAGAAGGTGATCTCGTGAAGACCCTGCTTGAGATTGGCCTCGAGCCTCGTGCCCCAGGACGGCTTCGCCCGCACGTAGCGGAACCAATCGAGGTCCGTCGACGGCTGATCGTAAGTCACGAACGCCTCGTCCCGACCCGGCGGCAGTTCCGCCACCACGTCCTTCGGACAGTCCAGTCGCGGTTTACTGTACCCTAAACGTTGCGTAATAGAGTCTTCTTCAATTTCTTAAAACCATTACTATATTCAATCGTTTTTTACCAATTTCAAGAGTGTATCTTCTATATTATTTATGTATTCAAAAACTCAACGCATACCATCTCCTGAATAAACTACGAGTAAAAAAGATCGCATCTCCGCCTACATCTCGATATCACTTACTCAGGCATTCTCCGTGCTTGGGCCCGTCCCACGTGCCGTCGGCGCGGCAAGTAAGCTCGTACTCGCCGCGCAGCTCGTAGCCGTGCGGGCACTTGAGGTGGCACTTGGTGCCAGGCCTGATCGGCAGCTTCTCCCCCTCCTCCTGCTCGTCGCCGTCCTCGTCCGCGTCGTCGTCGTCCTCCTCGTCGTCGTCCTGCCGCTCGTCCTTGTTTTTCCTCCTCGCTCCGGCGTCGCCCTCGCTCGCGGACTTGGGCGACTCGCTGTCGGAACAGATGAGGTAGCCCCGACCCGCCGAGTCGAGCGGCGAACACGAGACGTCGCTCGTCTCACGGAAGCGCAGGCTTAGCGCCGCGGCCTCGCGATCCATGGTCTCGAAACGTTTTTCCGCCACTGAAGGAGAAAGGGCGGTGGAGGGGAACGGAATTGAAGATTATCTTTTGCTCGTGTTTATGTTCTATTATTTTTTGAACAATTTTCAGAAAAACTTACCGACGCAAGTTCTTCTGTCTGCGGAAAGAATTCTTTCGTCTCCTTCGCAGGCACAAAAGTAGCTACCTTCGGTATTTTCGCAAACCTCGCTGCATCCACCATTATTTGTTGCGCACTCGTTAATATCTGAAAAAAAAAACATAAGATCAAACAATTTGCTCAAAATTATTGCTTTAATTTTTCCATATTGTAAATTTGCGCACAAGAACTTTCTTTTTTTAAATAAAAAGCTATGTATGCCGATTAAATTATACATCGCGAATTCTGTAGAGTAAATAGCGGTAGAAAAGCGCACAGATGTTTTCATAATTCACTACCTCAATATTAGATTTTTGCAAAAATCTCATCAAAGGCACCCATTGGAGCCTCAATAATTATATGCGCAGCCAAAATCAAAGCGAGCGAGTTCAAAATAAGGGAATATTGGTTCGTCCCTAAAGCCTCGCCGAGGAGCTCAGTCGCTCTGCCCGAGTTGTGCCATTTCGGCCGGTGCGTGTTTGCCTTTGCGCGAGTTTCGAGAAGGGATTAAGCTACAACGCGGATTCCTTCATTAATGACGAGTCGTCGCTCTGTGAGTCGCCTTGTCAAGTTGGAATTTAACCGGAAACTCGTAAGGTGTGGAAGGAGATTTTCCTCGGTTGAAAAAGAGCGAGGGAACCGCTTACCTTATTCCTGCGGCGGAATGGGGGAAGTTCGCGGCTGCCCGATTTGTAAGCCTTTACAAAATTCGAAATTGTTGGTCAGATGTTTTGATCGAATATTGATTAATGTTTTGAACCGCAATGCGGTTCAAATATTGAAAATTATTAATGTCGAAAATTAATTTACCTTTGGTCTGAATTTGTAAAAGAATCAATTCCCTCGTCCTTTGAAGAATGCAAAGTCTCTCTTTTTCAAATTTAATTAACTTGAATATTTAGTTTCTTGCAAAGAAAATATATTCCAACTTTATTAATAATCTTGTTTTTCATTTTGACGTACTTTCTGTCTCTTTTACGTTTTACTTTATATATACACGTGAGTTAAACTTCATCTTTCCCTTCTCGTCGATGCGTTGAAAGCAACTTTTAATAAGGATCCATCCGCATAGAGAACTTGGAAAATCGTTTCTCCATGATGATTGGAGACGAGAGTGAGAGAGAGAGAGAGACAGGACTTTTAGGCAGGTCTCTCAGAAATGCGATCAGAGTCTGTGCTCGCTAGTAAAGGAAGAGAGAGAGAGAGAGAGAGAAAGATTGCTGACTAATACAAACTTTTCTCATAAACCTTATACTTTTTTAATTTACTTGAAATTGTAAAAGTACGCCGAGTAATTAATTACTCGAAAGCTTCGCGTATTGTGCTTTAATGTTCAAGTTATATTCTACAAGCTCATTTTATTGAGGCGAGATGTTTTATTCAAGGTGGAATATCGAAGTCGATGCTTAATGTTCAAAATGTAAGCCATTACGATTTTTGATCGCTGGTGCACGTTATTAAGTAAATAAATGCTTAATGGACAGCGGGAAATAACCAATAAATGCATATTCAGTAAATCTAAATTTAGGGAGCTGAAAGCTATTTCGCGAACTGACTTTATTATTAGAGTGGTGCTCGTTTATTTCCATCGTGTAACCGCACACATTTACACGATGTACATCTATACTGTAATGCGAATTCTGAAATTATCAATCCCCATAAAAGAATTATGAAATTAAATCGAACGTCAAAAGTGCACGAAGACAACCCCCCCCCCCCCCCCTCGAAAAGATCATAAAAGCCCTTTCAATCGAAAGCAGCCAATCGGAGATTTATTCACAGCTCAAAACCGATCTAATCACAACGGCGTGATTTACACGGCGGGAGATACGCGGCCAGAATGCGGTGCGGCCCGACCGCCTGATAGAAAGCCAACAATCATCCGCTCATACAGCCTCCGTCTCTCCCGCCGATGGCTGACGAGAGCAAAATGAATCGGGAGAGGTATTGCTCGCTCGGCATTATTTATCCTCCTTCCATATCCCGAAAGCCAAGCTGTCTGGTCCTCCTCTCTCTCTCTCTCTCACTCGCACGAGGGATTCGGCGAGACGGCTCCTGCTAAATCATCGTCACACACGGCAGGCCACGCGACCGGAATATGCCTTGGATCCGGGAGCGAGCAAGGAAAAGAGAAGAGGCCGCTCCGTGGCCGTTTTTGCCGGCTGTCGCGCTCACTGATTCGGATCGATTGTACATCTCGCGTGATCGGAAGATTTATGCGGGGGTTATTGTCATATTTGGGGCGGGGATCTTTTGACTAAATTTTTACTGATCATCGAGTTTAAGTTACTTAGAGTTACAATGTAATATTGTGAAATTTTTATTTTGTTAACGTGTAGCCATTGCACTGGTTCTTTGCAGTAAAATAATCAGCAAGTGGATATAAAATTATGTAACTGCAGCCTCTCTGGAGAACGAATTAAAAATGTAAACATATTAAATAACGAAGTTCGTTAAAAATGAAGAGCCGCAAAAAGTTGTAAAAAAAACTGGTCGCATCCTGAAAAGATCCAAATCCGCTTAAATGCATTCCTTGCCGCGAAAAGCACGTCGAGCGCCATAACTGGATACACGAAGGATCCCTCGTAAATGCGATTAAGTGGATGTACGCGATAACAATTCTCACGGGCAGCAGTTTCTCTTAGACCGTTCCGGCGGAGAAAGAGGCGGCGAGAAAGAGAGAGAGAGAGAGAGCTACGTCCGCTAACGTACTGCGGCCGCGATTTCGTGCGGTTCCCGCGCGATGTATAGTACCACCTCCCCACGCGTCTTTCTTTATCTCGTGGCAGTTCCCCGGCGATTTAGGAAATGCGAAAGTTGTGGCTCGCGCGGAAGTGGCTTTTCATTCCCTCCCTCCCGCTCGGAACGTGAGAGGGAGATTTTCCCTCCACAAAGGATTTGCCGCTTGCAGGCAGGGGGCTTTTCGGGGAAAGGCCCCCGAGTCGGGGAGAACGATTCTCTTTTGCGGCGAGAGGAATTTCCTTTGCCAAGAGCTATTCAATGGGGCTTCTTGTGCTGCACTGGATGTACTTCTTTATAGTTGGCCTCTAACGGATGGAAAACCTATGCATTGATAATAGAGGGATCTCGATTCCGGGGAGGATTTTAGGTTGAAGCCGAGTTTTTCGGAGGATTTTTTTTGCCGATTTTCTAAGAAGCATGTAGGAAAAGTCTTAAATTTGGTTTTCAATTTATTCTTTAATTTATTTTGCATTGTGTTCCCGACGTTCTAATGGCTCATTATTAGGAGAGAGAGAGCGTTTAAAAGAGAGAACTTAAAAACAAATGTTTCGCCTAAAAACCTAAAAACAACCCTCAGCTGATCATCGATTATTCAATCGATACAAGGGCACGGGGCGAGAGGAACACAACGTTCTCTCGCGGACGGTTGGCCATAGCAACGCTTGTTTTTCCTAATATTTAGCTTCGTTTTTTAATGTTTAAAAAAACTGAAAATCTCTCTCCGAGTAACGGATATTTAATTTTCTTGTTTTCATCGTTTTTAATGTTTATATATTCTATGAGATCTCGAACCGATCACATCGTTTAAATAAAGTTCTTTCAAAAGCAAAATAAGTCTTAAATTATTTAATACATTGTTTAAATTGTGGTAATTGATACAAATATACTTTAATATGGATATTTACAAATGCATAAATCATCTAAACAATCATAAAAAGATATGTAAATTCTTTTTTAATTTTTATTTAGATATACAACAATCTTTTACAGACTGTCGCATAAAAAAAAAAAAAAGATAGAGCTCGCTTCATTTACGCCAAACATATCCGTCAGTGCGGCGCAAATGATTCCGTTAAGTCAATGGGCTTTCGGTTCGTTTTCGTCTCGACGACGTAAGTAGATTTCGAACGACATTATACAGCTTCAGAGGTCGAATTCCGAAATCCTCATTAAAGCTTGGCTCGCTGACACGTTGTGTACTCGTCAGAGTCTCGGACGAGCTGCGCAATCATGCACTCGAGCGGTTGCGCAGTGACTTTTGCTGCCTTCTTTCACGCTGTCGAGGAGATTCAATTTCGCGAGACTGAATGAATTTCTAATTGAATCTTCGCTTTCCGGAGCTTGCCTTGATTCGCGACGTCACTTTGCGGAGCTAATGCCTTCCGAATGACTTTTGATTGAGAAAACTGTTTGAATATTACTTTTTAATGCCGGAGAGCCCTTTGAAAAAGAGGAACTCTATCGAATTGGGGTTTGAATTGTTCGAGACAGTTATTTGTTCTTTTCGCGGTGATAAGCTTTGGAGTGAGTAATTTGTATTTCTCTCGACATTTTGAGCACACTTGCACAAATTATATAATTATAAGCGTAGTGCAGCTTGATGACAGAGCTTTACACCGTCAACGAGAACCCACCACTTAGGATGAGAGCGAGACTATCACTGTAGCAGACTTATGTCCTACTGTAATAACTACAATTAAAAATGAAATATTTTAAAACTATTTCAGTTATATTCTTTGTTCCAAGGTTAATTTAATCTTGAAATAGTCGGAATTTTATAATAAATGTTAGCAATGCATTTAAAATTTTGATATATTAATTACATTATTTAAATACTTAAAATTTGGAAATTTCATTTTATATGTATTAGCAGAGATACATTAACTGAAATAACTATGCTTTGAATACCTGACGAAAAGTAGTCCCTTCAGTAAAAAAAATATAGAATTTTCAAGAGCAGTGCTACATTTTGATGTCGAATCTCCAACACTAAAGTGTGCCGTGCTGACTGCGTCAATTTGAGTCAAAACTAGGTAATTCAGATTAGGAGGGCGCGCTAAAGTTATATATTTACGGAAGCTGAAGCAAGTTGGAGCAAATAAATTTTGGACGGTCTGAATTGCCCCGGTTATCCTTCAAGTGTACAATTTACTTACGTAAGAGAAATTGCGAAGAAAAAGTGGTTTTTATGATTTAAGGCGCGAAATTGTTTGTGCATATTAAAAGAGCTTTAACATATTGCTCGCCCAGGATGTGAGCTTTTTGAAGATTAAGTTTTATGTTGCCGTACAACGAAACAGCAATATACTGCCGCATATTTAACTTCTTACGATGCTACTCTGTCATTTAAGTATTCGTTTGAAAAAAAATTGATCGAAAAGAATATTTTTTCTTAAATATTGCGAGAATTTTAATGTACTTCATTTTTTCTGAAAAAGTAAACTTTTTATGCATTCATTGCATTTTTTTTTTTTTTTTTTGACAAGAGAAACCATTCTCCGAATCGCGAAATTGCAAAGCGCGCGTAAACACGCAAAATTCGCGGAAAATCTTCGGAAAGCACGAGCGGCACAATAGCCGAAT
The DNA here is from genome assembly GCA_035582975.1 of Ormyrus labotus. Classification (NCBI taxonomy): domain Eukaryota; kingdom Metazoa; phylum Arthropoda; class Insecta; order Hymenoptera; family Ormyridae; genus Ormyrus; species Ormyrus labotus. The sequence goes on along the minus strand of JAWWEO010000009.1, from coordinate 19,426,375 downwards.
CCTAGAACGAATAAAGCCCGCTATCAATTTCTCATTCCCTCGCGGCGCTATCGGAATCTCGACTTCGCGGATATCCGCGCGACTGACGTTGATCGATGGGGCCCCGCTTCGTCTGGATTAAGTCCTAAAGGCGCGTTAATTTTTGGCGGCGGTGCGCTGCGCATTGTGTGCCCCATTGATATGCAAAAGACCGGTAAGCGTTTTCGAATTGACAATGAAATATCGACGGCTCGCGCGTCCGTATATATCTATAGGAATAAAAGCGCTGACCGTCGGTGCGACCCCCTTCGCGGTGGCAAAGTGAATATTCATGCGCGTGTTTTTGCGAGGGTCTTTTATCTGTTTGGTATTTTTTTTTTATAGGTAAAAACGTCGATGACAGTGGGGCTGCTGAATGGGTAAATTTACAATTATCTGGGATAAAGTTAGGATCTTTATTTTTAAGTCTTATAACTTATGTTTCAGTAATGCACGGGAATTTGAACTAAAGTAAGGTATATGGAATTAAAGGCTCTTGTCTAGTTTCTTGCAGTAGTGTTAAGTTTGTACTAACTAAGTCAAGTGCTGCACTAAGAAATAAGACCCGCATTAATAATAATATCATAATTTTATACCTGATAATTAAGGTAGCTCTATAGTTTTGAGATTTATCCAAGACCATGTTAAAAACTAGTTAAAAGTACTCATTAGAACTTA
>JAWWEO010000009.1:19403424-19425579 GCA_035582975.1 Ormyrus labotus | reverse complement strand
GTTAGGTAACTAGGAATTAAAAATACCTATTTTTTACTTTGCTGGCCAATTTTGATACTTTTATCTCTACCAGGGAGGCAATTTATCTTATTGGAATACATTTAATTTTTAATGGACGGAATTGACGCGCGATTAATTTTTCCTCGTATTCGCATAATATAATTTTAAAAAGCTTTTATCGAAATTTAATTAAGCCCGAGAGAAAAACTGTCCTTTAATTTCCTTATAAATAATCGAAATCTTTGATCAACGGGCTAAACGAATATTTAAGCCATTTCCCAAAAAAGCTTTGGAAAAACTATTTACCCTCGACTTTCCCTCAGGTTCCGAGAAAAGGCAGAGCGCTTTTTACAGTGCACGTAATTCTCGTTTCCCTATCTCGTCCTCTCTCGATACGCAGAATATAATGGGGTGCGTACTCGTGCAGTAGTAAGAGCCCCGGTGCCTCCGATTGTGTAAGACTGCGCGGCTTGCGCGAGTAATCCAGAATCCAATTTCCGATACTTATATCCAACGGGCGCATTGGGGGGCCAAAGGCGCAGTCGACCGATCCTCGATTATTCTCCTCGGAAGGGCCCGGGATATTCTTTCCTTTCTTATCCGCGTCGCATCGGACGTGTTTCCGCCGCTGCTCCCCTCCGCCTATTATTCGCGCTCATTCTCCCGGTTGAATAAGAAATGTTTGCACTGTAACCGCCGATATCTTTCATCTGCGAGATTCTTTTGTCGTACGATTTTTCAAGATTTTCGCTTATTAATGTCGCTCGTCATTTCTGGAATATTATTACGGGCAATTTTGTTGGTTGTGGCGTCTTAGATAAGCTTTTGAGAAGATCGGGGGATTGTGTTACTTGATCTTGTTTAAATCTTGATATTATAGGGCGGATTAAAAGTCAGTTTTGTAGAGCTAAATTTTGTAATAATTCTTTTCTTACAACTTTTAAGTGATCATAAAACATTATAGTCAGATAAACTTTAATCTGGAGATTCATCTTTTATTCATTTCTCATATTTGAACGCCAGTTATAATTCAAATCTTGAACAGATAAATGTAAGATTTATGTAAGACACGACCTTTCATGATCTTTGTACAGCAGAGGTAAGCGAAGAAATAAATTTTTTATTGTACCCTTTTACAGCACCTGCTTCCATTTATTTTTTAAGCTTTGAAGAACTGCTTATACTATTAATCCAGACATTAAAATTAATTATATCGTATCGCTTTAAGAGTTAAAAAAATATTCCTAAATGTTACTTTACTTTATATAAGTTATCGCAAATAAAGAATCGAATTAAAATCAAATCACTCCCCTTTCTTCTTTCCATTCCGTTACTTTATTTCCGTTAGCTTTTGTATTTTGATGGTATACTGCACTTTCCTACTTCTGAAATTCGTTCTCCCTTACTCCAGCTATTTCCTTCCTCTAATTCCTTCGTTCTCCGTCCGAGTCTTTTCTTTCCACTTGCACTTCTTTATCTCATCTCGTTTTCTTTTTGCCTCGTTTCTTACAAGACCTTATATTCAAGTTTTATTAGAGGAGAAGGAAGGGGAGAAAAGAATATGAGAGAGAATCTGTGGCAAAACGGATTTGTAGTGGACGCGGGGGTCCGATAATGCTGTTTCCAGCGGCTTTTTCTCGCCCCGTGAGACTTTATCGTTTTCGGCCGTCATTCGTAGCCAGATTTCTCCTGCTCTCTCTCCCTCTCTCTCCCTTTTTTTCTGGATGATTTTTCCGGATGATTTTTCCACGTACGGAAATGGGCGCCGTTCGGAAATTTGATTCTTCCATAAAAGGTATCGCACACCGCTTCTATAGAGAATTTTTCTCATGCGAATTTGTTTTCTTTCAAGATTATGATGCTGCCTTTAAACTTGAATTATTTAAATATTGAAAATTGCGATTTTTGCGTTCATTTTGCTTCCATAATAAGTTTTAAGTATGAATGTATCGAAATTTAAATTTAATTAAAATAAAAAAAATACAAAAAGAATCGAGTATTTGTTTTTCTTGAACAAAGAATTGTTTTCTTTGCTTATTATTTGCTCTCGACTGTATATATTATTGTTGTTATAAGAACGTTAAATTTTAGATACTGGTAGTTTTCTGCAGCTGTTATCCACTTGTTCAAAGTAATGTGCTTTCGATCCAGATCAACAACCAATGTTAGAAAGGTTTCAAAATTTAAAAAAATATCTAGTCTTTTCTGCAATAATATTTTTTTCGTCAAACAAACCTAATACTCTGAATGAATAAAGGGTTAAATCTAAAAGCACTCATATATTTTATACCAGATCACGAACGAGAAAACTTTTTCTAGCGCGAATCAAAACATTAACGTTATCCCATTACCGAACTTTTTCCGCCTCCTCCCGAAGCGGATCGCTGCCTTTCTTTCCCGGTGGGGGGAGTCGCAATAACACTTCGCCGAAACGCATATCTCTATTTTTTAAGAGCCTCTCGTTTCGCCAAGGCGCGTAAACTTAAACGGCGAAAGCTCGGCTGGGCATAAAGCCGCGCGCGCACAGCTCTGCGCCCCGAGCTAAATTTATTCAATTCTGCTAACGAGGAACAGAGCTGTCCGTGACGGCGGCCCGGGCTCTCGGCGAAAAACGGTCTCGCGGAAAAGCGATTTCGCCGTAACGGCGACGCGCATTATGTGCGCATGGAACGTTCGAGCATTAGACGGGGGCTCGACGATTCAAACCAATGGGCGGACTCGGCAGCAGCTCGAGAGTTCCGAGGGGGCGAACGAAATTTTAAAGGTTCGAGTGTACTCCTTTGAAACTGATACTAAAATACGCGGGAATATAAAGCTGAAAAATCGGGTTCAAGAGCATGCATAAAACGGAAGTATTGCATTTCTCTGCAGTAACATTTTTTAAGAGAATAAACCTCGTTTCCTTTGTTATTCCGCGGTAATATAATTTATTATAATTAGCATTCTAATGCATTGTAATAATTATTCACTGATCCGTAATTATTTGAATACATAGACTTATGCGAGTTTATTATTAACTATCAGCATAAAGCTATAAATTGAAAATCACAACTCTGTAAAATTAATCGGACTTTATTTATTAGCTTTGGAATAATTAGTTTCAAAGGATTCTCACCATTTGAGAGTAGAATAAAAAGAACGAACGAATTTACGCCTACCGAGTTTCTCTAGCATAATGAATTGCGGCTCCTCGAAAATTTCGCGTTCTCAACTAGCGCATTTGCATGAAGCACCGGGCAAATAAATTACGAAATCTTTCTCTCGACCGCTGCAACCTAAATCAAGCCCGATCACGAGCCCAGTGTTCCAAACGATCCCCGGCGCCCTAATATAATAATAATATATATACTCGCTCTTCAGCGTTTCGGATTTCAAGGGGAGAGAGAGAGAGAGAGAGAGAGCCAATTTTGCGCGAGCGGCGAAAACGCGAGTCGACGTTCAGCACTGCGCCTCGTAAAGCGCAGCCGATGCAGCCGCAGAACGCATCGAGCGCCGCCAGAGTAAACACGGGAACGCGTTTTTTTATTTTTTTATTTTTTTGGGGGGAGAAGGTAGCAAAAAGCGGCAGTTTTATTACGCATATCAGCGACGGAGGCCGCCTGTGAGGCGTGTCTGTCTACGTTCTGTAATCGCGAAATCGACATTTGGCGCTCGGCTACGAAGTATCTTTTCAAGCTGCTTGCCCGCCCTCCCTAGCCGGCTTTTTCGTTTCTTGTTTATTTTTTATTTTTCTGTAGCTTTTGCGGACGATGTTGGATGTTGGGAGAGCAAAATAAACAGCTCGGTCGAATAATTAATAAAACGCTGCGTGCGATCGTGCGTTAGGGATCGGTCATGGAAAAGAGAGCAACGAGCCAACGATTTCAATTGTTTTGCATTTTCTTTGACAAAAATGGGTTTTACCTTTTTTGTATAAAAGTAACTCCGCCGTTTTAATTAAGAATAAAGTATCGTATTCAATCCGGGCTAAGTTTGCTTGAAAATTTTCGAGAAAATAATTGTTTACTTTATTAATTTAATTTTAGATATAGTTACTTATTAATTAAAACTTGTCTGTAAGCTTACCGGTATAAACAAACAGCCTCAATTTTTTGAAGCTTAAAATTTAATGCAAATAAAAACAAGCTCCAACAAAATTATGGAAGATAATCTGTAGCTCGTAAGAATCTATCCTATGCAAATTCAGAACGCACCGATTCTGCTCCCAGCTCGGTGTGTTTATCAAATCAAGCCGGATTTTCTGTACGTAGCGTCTATCTCCATAATTCAGCGATTTTGCATTCTGAAACTTCCCACTTAAGACAGTCCAAGTTTTATGTACACTAGAATGTGATTTTAAGCGGAAAACTTTTATTTGCGATATGCTAAAAAAATATTAGCGGATCTTACAAGAAAATATAAAGTTTTAATGTATGCGGAAGTATAAAAAAATATTTACAGAGCTAATAAATTTAGTTTGAGCTAAATTAGCGTTTAATCAGTAAATGAAAATTTAATGTTCAGTGCTAAAATGGGCAAATTTTTAATTTTAAAAACAAAACTTAATAAAATTTTATTTCCGCACGAGTACTTAAATATTTTACCAATGTTTATAGAGCAAGTTATACTTCAAATTCAGGATTAATAATAAAAAGCTCCGAGGTAAATGTATCCTTTATTAACGTAAGTAGTAATGGCTCGGTGTATTCAGTCATGCCCTTTATTTTTTTCATTTAATACAACGTTTCCTCTATTTAATATTATTCAGATCATTAAATTAAATTGAAAAAATTCCGATTAGCTTATCAGAATTTACATCCCTTGACTTTTCAAGGAATTTGAAATACGAACTTTAGCTGGAAATAGAAATTCAAATCATCCTTTTGAAAGAGAACCATTTCCATTCGAAACGCATCGGGGGAGGTTAATGAGGTGGCGCACTGTACTATTTAGTATTTGAGAACGACTTGCCGGGCCCCTATATATTATTTTAACGGCGTTAGCGCGGCCGGAGCCGCAATTAATTATCGGAAAATCAGTATATCGGGAAGAGCATCGGTACTAAAACACAGAGACACGTGCATCGCCTGTCCTGTACTCCATTGTTCTCGCTGCTCTCGATCCGATCGCGAATTCGGCGCACACTTTATTTCTTTCCAGGGCAGAGGAGGAACACTTAAAGCCACTCGGACTCGAGATGAGAATCTCGAATGAGGATAACCGCGCTAAATGACCGAACCGCCGCGGGAGCAGGATTAACTCCCCCGCGGCTTTTTACGCTCGCTGAATCGATGAAAGTTCGGCCCCGGCGACTTTCTGATTAATTGAAACTCTTCCGCACGCAAACTTCTTCTCGGATCGGCTGCGCTGCATTTTTCCGAGCGCTCGGGCCAGCCTTCCGATGCTCAGGAGGAGGGAGAGTTTATTAAACGGGCGTAAGTCGTGTTAACTCTTTGTTCGACGAGAGCTGAATTCGGGAAACTTTCGCTATTTATTGCGAATAGCCGATGCTCAGCTCCACTCTTGGCGAGTGGCTGTTTTATGACAGTGAAATTACTTTCTGGAAAGGGTATTTCGGATTGGCAATTAAAAACGTTTGAAAAAGACTTTTGTATAAAAATTAGACGTTTTTTAGGCTTCGAAGAAAGATTTAGTTTTCAAGAAAATGATTTCCAAAATTGATTTTACGAGACTCTCGAACCGTTAATTTAATGAAGTAAAAACATCGAATTACTTTTACATTTGATGAATATTGATACCAAATGCTAACGATTTTCAATTATTTAGATCTTGAGTATCGATGGGTGACATTTAAATTAAATGCATATTGACAATAAATTCATTTGGCAACAGTTAAAAATATTTATACGCAATTAAAATAACTAATGAAAAGCAGCGTTAAAAGCGCATTGATTGAGTTCGTTAATTATTTTCGCTAAATAAACCGAATTTCAGTTTTAGATCTTAAACATTTTAAATTAATGAAATTTAAAAGTATTTGACTAATTAAAATAATTTCAAAGTTCTCGTGAGCTATTACAAATTTTTGTCAGAATTTTGTTTACTTTGTTTACGGTAGTTCGCAGACTCAAAGTTAATATTAAAGTTTTTAACTTTGTCGTAATTGCAATTAAAAATTGACTAATTTGTTTTTAATAAATATCAGTGCTATCATCTCGAATTTAAAAGTCATAATATAAGTAACGAGATTTAATAATCTTGAAAATTCAGGTCGAGATTCACTTATTAAATTTCAAACTTATTATTTATTTACTTACTATATTAATAGTTTCCAGTATAGAGTTATTTTAGTAAAACTTTATTTATCAGTTATTTAAAAAAGTATGCAACAGAAACGTAATAGCAAACAAGATGGATTAATCAAAAACCCAAATAAATTTTTTGAAAATGACCTAAAATAGCATGTATTTACAAATGAAGTAAAGTTACACCAATTATTAATAATTGGTATTGTACTGCGATGAATACGATCGATTCGTACTCATCGACAAGGCTTAATTAATTTCAGAACGCATGAACATGATGAAAAACAATTTTAGTAGTACAATGATTCCAAAATATGGTGTATTATAATTTTCATTTTCGTATAACTCAAATGAAAATTGAAAATTATTTTTTATTAAAGTGGCTTGACGTTTGCTTTTTCAAAAAAATATATTGCATAAGATGGGTGTTGCATAAAACGGAAAAAGATTGCAAACAGGAATTGTTACAAAAAAACCGTAAAAATTGTTTAGTAAAAAAAAGTTATGTGTAAACTTACAAAATGTAATAAGTTGTGTATTACTTCACACGTATAAATTATTTTCTAAATATCGCTTTGTAACTTTGTAGATGTTTGTTTAGTAGCAACATAAGTAGTCGAATGATCAAATTGAATGAACAATAAAAAAGGTTGTGTTATTTCTGACTTTAAAACTAAAAATTTCTACTCGCAATAATATTTGTTTCCATTGTACGAGATATTCTCCTATTATATGTACTTCCGTCATCGATATAAATTTCTTTGCAAGAACTTTTGGCGACGGCCCTCCTAAATCAAATCAAACCTCAAAAATACTTTCTTCTCAAAGCATTCCTCATTTCGCGCTTCATTTCCCCCGAAGTCCATCCAAAAGAAGGCAATCAAAAAAACGCTCCGAACTCCGCGTCTGCTCGCGGAAAAAAATCGTACTCACCGTAGCCGACAAGCAGCCCGGCGACGAGCAGCAGCAGCCTCACGCTGGTGGTCGCGCACATGGTCAAAAATCACCGCTAAAGCACTCGCGAGCGAAAGCAGAGTGCAGAGGCCCCCTCTCTCTCTCTCTTTCTCTCCGCGAAAGCTCGGAGAAAGCGCGGCTCACACGGCAAGCAGCTCGCGCGGCCACTCGCGTGGCTCTGAGCGCCGAGCTGCGCCAGCATCCGACGACGGGCCTCCGCCGGCGACGGCGGCGGCTCGGCGCCTGCCCGTTGAGCGCCCGGCGAGCGAGCACAGCTGTTCCGCTGCCTGGCCGAGAGAGCTTGCGACGGCTTTTGCGGCTTTTCGACGGGGAATTTTATGCTGGATGGCTGATAAATAATCATACTGCAGGAGCACGCCTCTTTCTAGCTTATAGATTAATCATTTGTTTCCACTTTAATGCAGTTTACTTCAAACTTTTTTTATGTTCGGATTATTGGAATAAAGGAAAAAGAATACCTTTTTTAGATGTTAATTAAAGAATACAACTTTTACAGATAATAATTACATAATATATATGGACCTTCAACTTGTTATAAAAGTCAGAAAAATAGTGAACTGTTTTTTTATTACAAATGTTTGATTATATCTAATCACACATCGCATATGAATTATTGCAGATATAACAACAGTTCTTTAATTTAAATAATATTTGCATAACATTTTAAAGTTTAGATAAGTTGTAACAAGTTTCTCATTTGAAACTTTAATCTTCAACCTGCTGTTATAACTAGTGCATATTAGACTTTTTTAGCCAGCAAAGTCGTAAAAATTACACGTGCCCGTGATAAACCTGTCTTCTATTTGAGTGAGTCCTCGGCTCTCTTCTGACCTGATTACAGTTTTCAAACAGACTATGTTTTTTTTTTCTGAGCGTAATTGGTAAGTACGCAAAAAATTTGAATAAACAATTTATTCTGAACCCATCTGCGTGCACTAATTTGCAATAATTACATTAATTTTAACGCCCAAGCCAGCCCGTAAAAAATCAATCCCGCAAAGCAAAAATCGTCGTAAAATCTCGCGAAAGCTCGTTGCAATATCCGGCGGACAACGCACCCCCTTCGCTTCGCGCAATCGGGTGAGTTATCCCAGACCCTCGGCGCGCTTCCCCGGGGGCCCTTACCTCCGAAGGCGCGAGTACTGGCGGCATCTGGTGATTTCCAGGGCCGCGGTAACGGCGCTCTCTACTTTACTTCGTGGAGATAAGCCACGCCGCCGGCGTCGCGGAGACGACTTTTAAACGCGCACGCTTCGGATTCAGATTAAACTTTTACGACTTCTCTCTCTCTCTCTCTCTCGCGAGCGGCGAGCGGCGAGCGGCGAGCGAGGAGGAAGAGGGAGAGGAAAGTTTCGGGGCTCTCTCGGCTCGGGGCCACGGATTGGTCATTTTATTAGGCTCGGCGCGCGGTGGAACGCTTCGGATTGGAAGATAACAGGTCGCGCCAGAGCCGGGGGATTTGATTTAAGGATGTATTTTTATTGTGCGTAGCGCCTCATGTAAATGACTCTGCGGCTCTTGTAAATTATGGCTCCCGAGTATTTATGAGCGGCGTTCAGTTTTAATTGAACAAGTTTGGGATTGGGATTCGATGGAGGTGAAAAAGTTGACCGGTTTTAACGAATGATATTATTGTTAAGCGTATTGGATTGGAAGTTAATCTGGATGATCATGTGGTATACTGGAAAAAGAAGCTATTTTGCAAGATATGTTTAGAAATTTATTCTGAATCATTTTGATTTTTATAGAATAATATATCTACGTTTAATATAATACATTTCAGATGTTTAAATTACCTGAAAAGTACTAAAATGAACAGTGAAACTGATAATTTAAAATTATCACAATGTACAGCTTTTATACTATAAACGATTAATCACCAAATTAGTATATTTATTATAGTAAATGATTAACTTATTATGAAATGCAAATCTACCATGATTTACTAGAAGAAACCTGCAAACTTGTTTTAGTATTTGCATACTATAAGTGAAAAACAAGGTGTTTATTTTCTACTTACATATTTTACTGAGTCTAATGCTTCTGCGCTTCTACCGGTAGACCATTAAAATACTATTATTTGCGGTTCGGTAGTAAAATGTTCACCCCAAAAATTCCAGGACTATCGCGAGACCCGCAGAAATTTCCGTTTAAAAGTTTTGAAGAGTTTCTCTCATAAAACGTAAAGATCACAGTGAAATTCGCGCGTAAACAGAATTAGCAAACAACTTGAACATTAGCATTTGATGTTGAACTCCATTAGAAGCGTTTAAAAACAATTGTAAATATAAAAAAAAGCAGAAAAAACGTTGATATTCTTATTATACTTGTAAACGAACGAATTGCTCAACATGTTATTGTAACATTGTACCGTTCCAATTGCTTAAAATGTATTATTGCTAGTAGCTGCATTAGTAGCTTAATCAGATGAAATGGAACTTGCTTATCGTGGATGTAGCTTGGCTGTTCGAGACATTTCTGCATAATCCATCGAAGATTATATTTAAATAAGTAGGAGACTAGTTCTTACAACATAAATTTAAAAATACCTACTAGAGTTCTTGCTTGGTCCTATGGTGTTTTTTATCATATTATGTGACATTCTTTTTTAATATAATTTAATATCAACAAAGTAGAAATAATTAATCGTGTATTCTATTTATATCGTGAATTCCAACGCCTCATTATGAGCTACTTACAAAATAAGCCATAAAATATGACAGAAGCTTCCGCACAAACAAAGTCCTATCGCTTCTCATAACTCTTTGCTCGCAGTTTCCTCCAATTGCTCACTAAATCAATCAAAGCACTCTATTGTCATATCCGAACGAAAATCCCCGCAATTAATAACGCGCGTTCGTCATCACTTCTCTATCAAAATTGCGCCCGGAGAAAGTTCTCTCGATCCGAAACAGCGGAGCGGCAGCTTGGAGATAAGCTCCCACACTCGCGAGAGCAAAAAAGAAGCAACGAGCCGCGAGTTGATCCGCGCGAGATTTTTCATTTCCCTTCCTTTCCTCGAGAGGCGAGGCGCCGCCGCTGGAGGCGTGGATAAGCGACGCGAAGGAATTAAAACCGGGACCTTACGACTTCTTAATCAGTTCGCTCGAGACGCCGAGAAGTCAAACATTCAATTGCTTGGAGGCTCGACCCGAAGTGTGACGTCTTTGGTATTCGTCGGTAAGCAGCCTTCGCATTCGACCGCGATAATGTACGGAAGAGTCGTGGAAAGGACGGATTTGATCTGCGGATCGCCACCTGATAAGGTAAGGGTGATATTGGTACAAGATTGATGGTTTTTCTTGATTTTTCTTTTTTGGCATTTGGAAATAGAGCGAGGATGTGCAAGAGGTGATGTTTGTTTTGGTGAAGTTATCTTTGATAACAATGCAATCATTTGTGCTTTAATTTTAGATAAACTGAGTTGGGAAATAAAGATTGGATAGGGAAATAAACAATTTGTAGTATTTTTTATAAGTTTAGTTTAGAATTTTTATTTGAAAAAAATCTTAAGGATTTTAAGTGTAATAAAATAGAATCGGCATAAATATTATAATATATGTACCCTTGTGAAAAGTTAAAATTTAATAATGCTTTTTGGCGTATAAAATAGTTTTACAATATTAAAAGAAGATTCTTCAGGTGCAAATTAAACCAAAATTGATGCTTTTTTAACAAATTTTCTAAATTAGTCTGAAGTTATATTTTAAAGAATACGAATATTGAGGTAGTTATAAATTATTAATATTTACGATAGTAATCAGACTTATTACAATTTTATTTCCCAAATTTTTAAATAAGAATTCTTTTAAAATATGAAACGTTAACTTTTTATAAAAAAAAGAATATGAGAGAAACATGCAGGACTACCAACATTTCCTTCTAGAAAAACAAAATTACATTTCTTATAATAATTTTTTTTATGTTCGTGATTATTCAATAAACAAAATAAAGAACAGCACTTAATTAAAATTTTTTTTTTTTTTTTATTTAAATTATTTAATGCATAGATGTCAAAGATGCATTATGTATTATATATGCATAATAATTTAGTTTTTAAATTAAAAATTCTGTAAATTGTATACGCAGATCAAGAAATGCGCACATAGTCGATATTATGTTATTCTAGTTTTTCAGGATTATTTTATATTCTATTACGTTCCTTATTATTCTTCATTAAGCTAAGCTCTTTAATATGCCACAGAGTTGTCCTTTTAATTAATAAAAAAAACTGACATATCAGGTTTAATTAATGAATCCTTAATTATTGCTACTACGCAAAATTGTAAATAAGAATTTCAAATTTGTGATATGTATTGGTAGTAGCTAGAAAACTTTTTTGTTGTACTGAATATATTTGGATGATAATCAGTCAACTATTTATGGAATAATAATTACGACTCTTATTGAAACAAAAATCCTTCGGATAGCAAGTATCATTGCGACTAAAATAAAAAAGCGTAAACATTATGAACTTAATTTTGAATTCGTTTGGATTGATCATTCAACTGTGCAAGTTAAATAATAAAATTATAGATTTTGATTAAAAATAGAGTGGCTTCTCTTGTTTCAAAAAGAAAAACTTGAGCTTATTTTAATAGAAATTCACGCAGCTTACCAAAGATAATCGTGCAAACAGTATGAAAATTTTTGACGCGCCAAGTGCATTCGATGCTGCTCATCGAAGGTTAAAGAACGAATGTCCACTCTGTTCAGACATACCAACGAAACCAGTTCTGCCGATGAGTAGATCGTGAATTCGAAAAATCTAAACCCGGTTTGAACATCGAGAAAAGTGAGGCAATCGACTTGTCATTAATATTTGTCCTAAAAATTCTGGAAATGAAAAAAAAAGAAGACATTGCATCCGATAAAAGCTTCGGACTGGTATGAGATTATGCCCGTCAAGATGTGAAAATATAATGCTCTTTTATCACAACTGATGAGCATGAATAAGTGAGTTGTTTGCACTCTTTTAACACAAAATTTAATAAACCTCAAGTATAAAAAAAGATATTTTTAAATTATTCTTGTTCCGAAAATATTATTATATTTGACTTTGCCTAATTCCGAAGGAATTTAAAATTTAAATGTAATTTATAAAGTCTAGAAATTTAACCGCCTGCGAAATATTTAAGATTCCTTTTTACATTTTTATTTATGAACGTTTTTACCAGATTTTAAAATTAAACTTTCCCTAAAAACCGTTTCCACATTGCGCAATTCTAACTTTAAGCGTTCCACTTAAAAATACATCAATGCAAAACGATATTTTGAACCATACAATTACCCACGTTGAATAATCGACCAGAAAAATTAGCATTCGCGCAACGCGAATGGAAAATAGAAATTCATAAATTTATTTCGTTCGCGATTATTCGATTTATCGACGCACAGCAGTAAAAAGTCGAAATCGAATCCCGCCACCGTCGGTTGAATTTTTCACGCAACGCGTCACTTAATTTAAAAGTCCATATAATTTTGGGGCAAAAAAATCGCTCGAGCAACTTGCGAGCCCAATAAGGGTATTTGAATTGAAAATGTAAAACCCTTTTTCCGCGCATGCGTGCTTTCGTTAAACAATACATGTCTCATCGTCGGAAATTTTTTTCCCGGCGAAACGAGAGCAACAAAGGCCCCGTCGTGTAATTAATTCACCTATCTATTGTTGCGTCTCCGCAATATTATGTCCGCCCCCTATTTGTCAGCGTGTTTACAAATCCCGAAGAGCCGAGGCTCGTTAATTAATGTGCGCGCTTCGCTGAACTCTCCCCCGATCGGCCAAAAATTTGCATAAAACCCTTTGTAACTCCGTTAATTCGGCAAAAAGTCACTGTGCGCGCGCGTTAATCCTCGCGCAAAAACGCTTTGCGAAATTTTCCGTACCGCCGCTAAAACTTGCGCGCGGGCATTAAAAAGCGCGACTCGTGCTTGCGCGCAGTTATGCAAATGCTCTTGATGCATTATGCACCGAAAGCGCGCGCGGCGTTTATGCCGCGAGAAACTCGTCCTGGTAAATAAACAATCCTCGCGCCTTTGCCGTGATATATTTGACGTCGTCCGATTGGGCTCGAGGGGCCAGTTTTCGCATCGATCGCAGCGTTTTAATGTTAACGCGGCTTCTCCTACTTAGTTCAATTCGGTGGATAGCTTTTTGTACTGTTTTCGCAGTTGCATTCGAAATGAATTGATGTTAAATTCAAAGTGAAATTAATGTATTGTTCAATAATAATAATAAGCTGTAAAAATTATTTTGTTTCGATGAGTTTTTGCATAATTTATTGCTTAGTTAACACTTGCTTTATGAAAACTAATAACATAAAAGTACTTTTTTATTGATAATTAAATAAGCTGTTAAAAAACGAAAAAGATGGATTTAATATTTATTCATAAATATATTGTTAATAAATTTATTATTGATTAATTCATTAATATTATGACAAAAAAATGACGATAATATACCGCAGTAGATTAACATTAAATTATATATTAGCCTTTCATTAAGTTATAAAGATTATGTTTTACTTACATAAGACAGATAATTAAACCGAGTACACATTGATACCAAGTTCCGTCGAGTACACAAACGACAGTAAATAATGCTTTGAGATCGACAATTCACCTTTAATTATCCAGAAGCTACATGCAGCAAAACTATTTTTGCCCTCTGAATAAACAACCTCAACCCTCAAAAGCAACGCTTCGTAAGTACCCCCTACATTCCGACACTCGAAGCTCAATTCAAAGAAAGTGTCTTTTCCCAGTCAACGAACTCGACCCGAGTGGCACTAATCCACGAAGCGCAAAATCGCTTAACAAAGAATCCGGGAAAAAGAGAAAGATAGACTCTGCTGCAGAGGCAGTAAGCCGGAGCCTGTCGACTCGCCTTGAGTGCAGGTGCGCATCGACGACGACGACGACGACGACGACGAGGAGGAGAGCTCGAGAGACAACACCGGCAAATTAGTTCTGCAGGCACGCAAGCGCGAGCTTCGATCCAATTTCCGGCCTCTCTCTGCGATGAAGCCACTCGCCCACTCAGCCGCGTGCTCCTTACTGCCACTCAAATTGCGCAGCAGCCGAGGCAAGCCAATCGCGAAGACTCCGTATGCCTCGCTCTCCTGAATATTGGCTGCCAAAGCTACTTTTTGACACGCGACACTGCACGAGTCGCTTTGCCTGCAGGCAGGATATATTTCGGTTGAGGGAGTACAGGACTCGGTGCCTCGGACGCTGACTTTACTTTGGGTGCTGACTCTTTCTCGAGGGCTGGGAAATTTGCTCGAAGATTTTTAATCCTTTTTTTCAGCGTATCTAGAAATCGAGTACTTTCATTTAATGATGATTGGTTTGGTAACTTGTTTGCTGGGCATGCAGTTCGGAGTAGATAATTACGGATTTAATGATTTGGTGGATGATCATCGTAATATAGAAATCTGTGCACTAAGCTTTGACATATATGAGTTTCAATCATTCATTATTCCAGAATATCATATATTGGCAAATAATTTCAAACAAACAATGATTTTAAAAGTGAAAGTTAAGTATTTCTTGGTAGAACTAAACTTATTTTTAGACATACAACATAATACCATTCATTTAAATTTCTTCCTAGTCTAGCGCAATAATCTATTTGTATTGCCTGTGTATCGAATAAAAAGTTCCCCAAAATAGCCTTTTTTTTCCAAGATTGGAATCTGTTTGTCACTTTCATCAACATTTACAGCAAGCCTGCCTCATCTAACCCAACTAAACACGAATGTTTCATCAGCTGATTTTTCGAAGATGAAAGTTCGAAAAGTGTGTTGACCGGTTGAAGGCTACTTAATAAGCTCCTGTGCGGTAATGATATATCATCGTAGTCACGTATCCCGAGGCAGCCTTGACTCTCAACTCAGACTTGCACTGGATGCATGACGCAAAGAAGACGATTCGTTACCAGTTCCGAATCCAGTATTCGTCAATTTTCGAGCAACCTTGCATCACTTTTTAATGCGCCTTATTACGGAAGTAACTGTAAATTTTTTTAAAGACTTCGTTCGAATTTTATTGAAGCTTAAATGATCATTATGTTAGTGAAGAATTATGAAATGGATTTGCATATTTCTAATTTTCTGTGTGTTTTTGCAGATAGTGGAAATGTTTTTAACACTCCTTAAATAATTGTTCTTTTTTCGAATGTTACAGTCAAATTTATATAATTTGACATTGAAAAAAATTAAATTTTTTAAAATAATTAATAACTAAAGTTTCGTTATGCACCTTTTTCACTTTTTAAACGCACAATTGCTATTTTTCTAAATAAACAAATAAAAATGTAAATGTTGGTTGTTTCAAAATGCACTATTTTTATTACTGTCTTGTTACCTTCTCGGAAATAAACAATAGGCATATTTAATTTGACGGACATTTTTGTTTAACAAGTTTAACATCAAATAGATTAAACATAAAAATACTAATTACGATAAAAAAAATTCTTACTATAATACTTTTGTTCATAAAAAGAAATTAATTTAAGTGAAACAACTGCAGAAATTTCGTGATGATAAAATTAACAAGATACATTTATTAACCAAATCACTTTCAAAGAACTTGCAGATATTTAGAAAATATTTTCCTTACATTTTCCTCCCATACTCCTTTCCTGGAAGCAAATAAATAAACCTACCGACGCAGCTCCGTACCTGACCCTGACTGATCGATCATCACCAATAATCACTTCACTAGAAATCGGAAAAAAAAAAAGAAAACCGTATCTCATTACCTCCCGAGTGCGCAGAGCAATAAGTCGACGGCGAGACTGGTGATGCGTCCCGCGCGTAAGGGACGGACGCGCAAAAGAAGGAAGAAAAGAATCAGCGCGGGCAAGAGACGGAAAAGCTCGCCGGGAGAAGGAGAAAGCCGAGCGGGAAGGGCGCCGATTGGCGCGATCGCGAGACTAGTCTAACGTATAAGAACACAAGAGACCGGCCGCGTTCTCGATAGTCGATCCTTGATTTACGAGGCCCGCGGAGAGTTTCGTCTCTCGCGGCAGAACCGACTTTTAGTTTTCCCATGTCTTTGCAGTTTCACGCGACCGACGCTATTGCTACCGTGTTTTCGCCGAACTAACGACTTTACTCGCAGCGATATCGAGGTTTTTAGCAATTTTTTAATTTGAACAGAGTTCAATGATGGGTTTCGTTGAGATTGTGGATGTAAGGAGCTTTTATAAAATTACTATGGCCAGAGGCGACAGGTGCGATGGTAGGACTAACGAAAAGTTTTTCTCTCGGACTTTTGCAGCCCAAACTTATGAGCGGCGGGAACTACATCAAGGAGGGTAGGGATTCCACTAAAAGTACCTGCCTGATTTTCTCGCCGAAGGAGGAGGATGAAGTTGGTGCACTTGGACGCTACCTGCAACTTTTTGCCGTAAGTTGTGTCAATGGAATTAAATGGAATATTTCCAGAAGGGTCCTTCGGCAAATCTTACTTGAATTTACTACAATTTTATTTATTTTCTTTAAATTAAATTACTTTTCAAGTATTTAGAGGATTTTAACGAGAAATAAACAATTTTTTTTTAAACTACAGGTAAAACTTGTAAAGGTAGCATGTAAAATAAAGTTTAAAAACAGTTTTACCAGAGAAAGAGTAAATAAATAAACAATAAATAGCTTGGAAATGTTGTACTTTCCTAAAAGAGAGCAACCGCGGAATGCGACTTTTTTTTTCACCAGAATTCCTTACGTCCACTAATTGATTTGCAGAAACACGAAGTGAATCTATTGCACATCGAGTCGAGAAGCAGCTTGCGCCAGGCCAATGGATACGAATTCATGGTCGAATGTGCTCCCGGCGGCAACTTGGGGGCCGTCGTCGAAGCCCTTCAAGATCAGTGTGGATACTTCTCGATAATCTCAAGGTCGGTGTGTGCAGCCGTTCCTTTTTATTAATATTTCTTTTTTAGTGCCTTGCGGCGCGTGCTCGGAATCTAGAACGTAACGGTCGCTCGAAATTTCTTCCTTATTTCTGACGATGAAATAAGCTGGACTTAACTCTATGATAAAAATCTACTTATTTAAATACGAAATATACTTGTAGTTGATGATGATTATTGAAGACTAAATGAATTTTGTGTTTTTTCTTCCAGAAACTATCGAGACAATATGGGTACGGTGCCGTGGTTCCCTCGCCGTATCCGCGACCTCGACAAATTCGCCAACCAGATTCTGTCGTACGGCGCGGAGCTGGACAGTGACCATCCCGGCTTCACCGATCCGGTTTACCGCGCCAGGCGAAAGTACTTCGCGGACCTCGCATACAATTACAAGCAGTAATTATCGCGCAATTACGCTCTAGAACAATCGCATGCTCTCATTACCGGCGACCTCGCTCGTAATGTTTTTCCTCATGCGCACTTTTTCCCGGCGTTCATCTCATTCTTTTTCTCTCCTCTTTTTTCCTCAGCGGTCAACCAATCCCGAGAGTTGATTACACCGAGGAGGAGATCAAGACCTGGGGTGTAGTGTTTAGGAAACTGACGGAGCTCTACCCCAAGTACGCCTGCAGGGAGCACAATCACGTCTTTCCCTTGCTGATCGAGAATTGCGGATATCGAGAGGATAATATCCCTCAGCTTGAGGATATTGCGAATTTTTTGAAAGGTACGTCTTGACATTTGCAAATGGAGTTTCTCAGTTTTTTTGTAGGTATAAGGAACAAACCAATTTGAGCAAAGTAAATAAATGAATATTGTCTTTTGTTTAAATAAATAGAAAATTTGTCATAAATAAGTCATAATTTACTAACAAAATTTGTTAATGTATTTTAAAATTATTTCGATATCAACGAGAATAAGTTAAGTGTAAAAATTAAAAATTTAAATTATAAATAGATTCCTGGTAGGTGGTTTATAAAAAAAAGACTGCAACTTGTTATTTAGAAGTTCTTGCAAAAAATCATTTCCACGATATTTTCCGCAATCTTTAAGAATGATAATAATGTAATAACATTACTAATGCGAATACATTAACATATTAACATATACTGCAATAATAAAAGTACTGTAAACCATGTTTCGTTCGTAATTGAAGAACCTGTTCAATAATTGTACGTGCGTGTCTCTTTAATAATTCATTTTTTTTATTTTAAATTATGAACATTTCACTGTTATTTTTATTAAAATCCGTTTATCATTAATATTTTAATTTCTTGCAATTTCAAATTGTAAGGTATAATTTGCGTGTCTGAAGGTAGCGCTGATAATTGCAAATAATGTTGCGTTTTCGAAATCGAAACGCCGAAAAAAAAATCTTAACTGTCATTTTGAATGACGAAAGGTAGCCACAAGCCAATAACAACTTTTTTTCAACGGTTGCGCGAGATTTTGCTATCGAGGTTTCGTAAAAATTGTACGCGCAACTCCGTCGCAAATACAAGATTCCATCTCGAAAATACAATAGACTCTGTGTATGTTATTGACGCAGAAGTCCGCATCAATTCAATTAAAGAGTTATCGCTCGGCTTTCTCACACCCGCTACTATCACTGTCAAATTTTTCCGTTCCTTGGGAGGCATGAATTGTTTATTTTTCAGAGTCGGATAAACGGATAATTGTTCCGGGAGTTTTTTTGTTACGTCACCGGCACATGGTGTGATTATCAATTACCAAATCGAGGAGGAGGCTGTTTGATCGGAAAATAATCGAAATGCTTTTTTACGATTTATAATATGATAATTCAAACGATTTTTATAAAAGCTTTTTTTTTTGTTTTTATACATTCATAGACGAGGTTTTGATAATTATCTTATAATACGAAGAGCATGAAAATATTTGTTTCAAACTAAAAAAAACTTGTTTGTTTCAATAGATTTCAGAACAATTTTTAATATAGATTGCATAAATATTCTAGAATTTTCAGTACTTATCATAGGGTAACATTTTACTAATTCGATACACGTATTACTTAATTTTTCCTAAGCAAAGTTATAGGATTACACAAGAGTATATTACACAATTACAAAAATTGCATAACGCAAGTATGACTTTAGTCTTTTATGAGTACAGTATTATATCATTTCACTCTACATTAGCCTAAGTTATTCTGCATTAAGTGAGCAAAGAACTGTAAGTCGAATCACTTAATAGTCGCCTCAACTACTAGTTAAAGATAAAAAAATATAAGCAAAAGCAAAAAAAAAAACGAAATATTCGTACGAATATTAATACAGTTCTACATGAGCAGACGCAATGACGTCAAAAACTCTAAAAATTTCTTCAAAATAATGAACTGTATATTAATCTATGCATATTTTAAAATCAACACCCAAAACTGCTATTCACAAAAACCAAAGAATTCCAAAGCTAGTTAAGCAAGTCCAGACTTGTTGCATCGGTATTCGAGAAAAACTCGCGGCACGCCTAAATTATCAGCGCGAAACTAGCCAAATTGGAAATAGCTCCCTAATGACGCAACGAATTCTCCTCTGTCCGACAAAGACTGCACGGGATTCACGCTGCGTCCGGTGGCCGGTCTCCTGTCATCCCGCGACTTCCTGGCTGGCCTGGCCTTCCGAGTATTCCACAGCACGCAGTACATAAGGCACAGCAGCCGGCCCCTCTACACGCCCGAGCCCGATGTCTGCCACGAGGTTCTGGGTCACGTGCCGCTCTTCGCCGACCCGGCGTTCGCCCAATTCTCCCAGGTCATCGGCTTGGCCTCCCTCGGCGCGCCCGATGAGTACATCGAGAAGCTCGCCACGGTCAGTACCGCCCCCTCCCCCCTGCATTAATTATCTGGCTTCTTCGATTATCGCGGTTTAGGGACGGACGGGGATGATTTTCGAGGGTGAGTTGGAGGTATTTTGGATGGATTTAATTTTTTTTTATCGGAAATCCTGATGACGACGTTAATATTGTAGTATTGAAAAAGTAGTGGATGTTGAAATCCCAGTGCAAATTCGCAAAACTTTTTATCGAAATCCAAAAACTCTTGTTAGCAGTAACTAGAAGAAAGAATGCAACTACCGGCAATTAATCAGCATCATGAACGTCTACGTAAATTCGTTCTCGAACTTGGGTAAACATCAAGTGCACAGCTCTGACCTTAATCCACAAAGGCTCTATGCATAGTATTAATAGCTAATCAATTCCTTATCCCGAGCAATAATTACATTGTCGGCCTCTCTTCCGCAGTGCTTCTGGTTCACGGTGGAGTTCGGTCTTTGCCGGCAGAACGGCGAGCTCAAGGCTTACGGTGCCGGGCTGCTCTCCTCCTTTGGCGAGCTCGAGTACAGTCTGAGCGGCAAGCCGGAGCTGCGGTCCTTCGATCCGGCGACGACGGCCTTGCAGAAATACCCAATTACCGAGTATCAGCCGGTTTACTTCGTCGCCGAGGACTTCGAGGACGCCAAAGAGAAGATGATGTGAGTTCGCAAGCATTTAATACTGATTCCTCTTTATTATATATCGTATATCGATGGAAAGGTTATTGTAAATTGGATCCTGGTTTGATATAATCTGCTGTTTTAATTTCAGAAAATTCGCTGAGACTATTCCGAGAGATTTTGGAGTTAGATACGATCCTTACACGTTGACGATCAGCATCATCGACAGTAAATACCAAATTGAAGAGTTGGTGAACAACGTCAATCGGGAGATGCAAATCTTAATGGATGCACTCAAAAAGTTAAAGAATTAAGAGTCTCTCGATGTATATATAGCCATAAGCTTTTAACATTTTATTTTTGATACTTAGAACATTCCAAATATTAGTTTAGAACAAAATCATCAAAATTGTTAAGAAATTAGTATTTAGTTTAAGATTCTTTCGTAAGAAAATGCTGTGTATATACATTTAAACAATACTATGTTCTTTAATAAAATAGACTTCAAAATTACTTGCATTTTTAATCTATTACTGTTCCTTTTCACATTCCCTTAATGGCTTAAAAGGAGGGTCTAATGATGGTCGGAAACGTAAGAAGCTTTTATAAGAGGAGAGCAAAAGTAGTTAGCGATGATAGGAAAAATGTCAAGGCTAATGAGAAGCTTTACTTTAACTTTCACAGTCGAAATTTATGGACAGTGAAAATGATATTAAAGAGGACAGAGATTCCTCCAAGAATACCTTTTTGATCTTTTCGCCAAGGAACTTGAAGTTTTCAGACGTCGCTTTCAACTTTCTGACATAACTAATGTGCAGATTACGGAAGACGTCAATTAAAAATAATGTACTTAATAAAATGCAAACAAATTTTGAATCGAAGTTTCGTATTCTTTCACTTTTAAACAGATGGAAAAATACGAATAAAGCTAAAGCAATTACGGCAAAGACGCCAAAACAAAGATTTACTTAAGAAAAACTACTGTAAAATTAATAAATAGGAAAAAAGTTAAAAGAATTCTAGTAACCGTCACCCCTTAAAAGCTCGTTAAAAGCTTTTGATATACTGTTCGTTAAAAGCTTTTGAGTGAATATTCGGAGTTCAAATTTTCCGCTCAAAATTGATTTAGAACTATGAATATTTCAAGTTTCTAAAAAAATGGAATTCATTCAATTTTTGCTTCCTCCTAGAGAAAGCATTGTGATAGTAATTTTTGGAGTTTTTGTCAATTTGTACATTTTGTCAATTAGTTTTTGAATAAAAAGCTGAAAACCGAAAAAAATGAGTTTCTTAGGGGAAACGATTACGGAAGTAAAAAGACTTTAAATTACTTGAAATTTTAGGACAAGGTAGATCTTTTACATGTTCATCAGAGCTTTATAGTTTTTCTGCTTATGAAACGTATTAAGGGGGTTATATACTGAAAAAGGTTCCAAAAATCAATTTTTTTTTATTTGATTTTTTGATTCTACACTTTATCTAAAACATAGAAAAAAATTTTCAGGCACAAATTAAAAAAATTTCAAAAGTTATGGCTTAAATTGTAATTTTCTAAAAATACTTA
>JAWWEO010000009.1:19279008-19403324 GCA_035582975.1 Ormyrus labotus | reverse complement strand
TTAGCTCGTTGCTACCCAATCTTATTTTCTGCTACCTATTTCCTAGGTAAGAAATGTTTTCTATTTCTACCAGGGATAATTTAACATAATTAAATAAATATTATATAAACATAAAAAAGTAAATATTATTAGAAATGAAAAAAATTAAGTTGGTTTTCATGGATTAGAAATTACGCAAACATGATAGGAAAGGCAAGAGATAAATAATAAAGCAATAATAAATCTGATAGAATTTTTATTATTAATAATTACAAACATTTTTATTGGCGAATGGTTAATGGCTAACAACAAAGTAGCCTAAAGGTACTGAATGTGATGACATTTTACACAGAATGTCATCAATATTTCTTTTAAAAAGATGATATATGCCAAGTACAACAAGATGCAATTTGCAGAATACGAAAAAGTTTAGTTCACACTCATACACAGATATTATTCTCAACTTTACTTTGAGAACATATTACATATATATTATCAGCTTGCTTAGGTAATATAGTCAACATATATTTATATTTATATAAATAACAAAATATATTTTTTCAGTGTCCAAAAATATTTAAGAGACCCTGTAGTTATTGACACAATCGTTTGAATCATATCTGGTTGCCATTTTGATTTAAAAAGTGACTTTTTAGGATAAGATAATCCAACGGTTTTTTACGCTTATTTAGTGACATATTCAGTTTGTTTATCATAATTAAAAGAATTATTTGAAATGATTAAAATTATCTTTTGGTCCACATGAATGACGTCTGAACATAACTTTTAATTACAATACATTTTTAAAGCCCGAAATATTTTCTTTCCAATGACCGTAAGTTTGGAAGCCTTCATTTATTGCCTCATTGTTACTTATTTGTAAAAAAAATATGTATTTTGGTCCAAAATAATTTTTGTGTATTTCTCAGCTGTTTAAAATGGATGTACAACAGTGATTGTACAGTAAAACATATTATAAAATTTCTTAATTTTTCCTATGATAAAAATTATATATTAATTCATATTTTTGTTCTTAGTATTATACCGAGTTTATCATCATTCCGAGTTTCATTCTCAGTAAAAAACCGCTGTTACTTATATACAATTAAGTTTTAAACAGAGGCTATATTTCTCATTTTCATCTAAATCAATTTCTTATTGAAAATTATCAATATAATAAATATATATGTATAGACATTTGTAGTTTATATTAAATATAGATGTACATAAATTTAAAAAAATGAAGACATTTTATTCGAGATGGAAATAGATAAGAATTGAGAATGTAGTCTCATATTAAAGCAAAAAAGCAAGCATGCAAAAATATTAAATAATTTATAAAAAAAATGAAAAAAAATATTTTTAATGATCTGCATACGTTAAAATCATTTATTTTGTATAATCAAAAACGGCCTCTATCCATTTCTACAACGAAATAGTTAATGGCTATTTAGCACCTAACGTATTCTTGCTTATATTAAATCCATCTTTACATTTTATTGCACAGACGTCCATTCTCTCGTTAGGAGCGCGTTATGCAATACAATCATAATATTTTTTCCTAAATCGAGAACATATCACACACTTTAATCCTATGTTTTCTCCTAGTTGTATTCATTCACTATTATAGCATTTGTCAAAATTTGTACCAAACATTTTTTTATTGTACAAATTCTTTTAATCTATTACAGCGAAATTTTGTTCACTTTCACATCATTCATATTTATTTGTTATATTAATTACAAGAAATAATGGAATGGTTTACTTTCAAAATCCATTTCAATTCTCATTTCACGAAAATACATAAAAAATTTTTACAGGATCATTACTATCGTAATCCTTTCTACACGTTATAAACTTTACTTACAAGAATAACATTTCTCTCTAATTTGGCATCGTTTGTTTAATGGCAAGCTCGATTAGGACTTTCGTTGGTTCATCATTTAAGATTTATAAAATCACTTTGTGTTATACCCTAATAAATTCTTGGTATTTTATAAAACTTTCATTTCCAAAAATATTCTTGATTCTTGAGTTAATTGTATTAATTTTAATTATAATTAATACAAATTAAATTCTATTTTTAAAAGCCTACATGTGGTTTAATAAATTCTTCAGAAAATTTGAAAACAAAGTCTTAAATGATAAAATAATTTCAAGCACCACTTAATGTTTTTCTAGCACTTTCAATGTTCTAACAGATTTCAAAAACGCACAAAGCTGCACCTCAAAATTGATCAATCCACAAACACTCAGGATTTTTCACACAATCCAAGCACTAAACTCTAGCAAATTTAAAGTACGTTGTTGTTCGATTGTATATTGGTTGAACTTAGTTTATTCTTAATTCACTATACACTAACTTGTGATGGTAATCAAAAGGCTAATTGATTTGGTCACCTGGTAACATGATAAGTTTACTTCATAATCAAACATCAATGGATTTATTCTTTACTTGAAGAGATGAATTCAAGTTCAGTGCATAAGTCGTAAACAATTCCTTTAACGATTTATTCAATTTAATTTCGCGGCGGCCTTTGCTGCTGACTACTAGTCGAGTCCAGGTTCGCGTAGAGAAGGTCATTTTGCTGACACATTTGGAATGTGATGAGATCCGTTGTTTGCTCCTCCGGCTGTTGAGGCTGATTGAGTTGTTGAGCCATGGATTGATCGTTTGGAAGCTGTTGCTGTTGAGATGTCATCATTTGAACAAGGTTACCGTGGGTTGGCATTTGAGAAGTTGATACTGTATTCATAGGTAACGAATGTGGAAACAGTTCAGGGGGGACTATATTAACAGGTAACGTGATTGGTACTGGAAATGCGTTAACTCCTGGAATGCTCTGGTGCGGAGTATTCACACATCGCGGTGCTTGTTGACATGGATTTGCGCTGTACGGTACGCCAACCTAAAATACAAAGTTGTGAATTATTTAAACCATGAAATCTTTTGCATCGTCATTTAAAGATGGTGTTTAAATCGGTTGGAATTGTACAATTGAACGAACTTACCTGTGAAGTTCAATTGAGATTGTATGAAACGCCTCTTCCGAAATGATCAAAAGGTAGTACCCCCGCTTCGCGCCAGAATCCACCAAAATTACCACACTTTTAAAGCAAAAACTGAAGATACGCCTACCGCCGCCACCGCGGCTCTCTCGCATCAACGCCGCTCGCTGATCCTCATTAGTTTAAAGTGTTGCCTTTTTAAATTTGGGAAATCTATAAGAATTTATAGATAGGGAATGTAAGGGAGGGATTGATCATTTCGGAAGAGGCGTTTGATACAATCTCAATTGAACTTCACAGGTAAGTTCGTTCAATTGTACAATTGTATTTCAAAGCCTCTTCCTCATGATCAAAAGTTAGATGTTTAAAGTTCAAAAACGGCAACTTATAAGGTAGAGAAGTGTACATTTGATGAATACAACAGATTAAGTATTATGTATTCTTAATCTCTCATTATAAATTAACCTCCTATTAAAAGCAAATCTATCAAATAATAGTAATAGTATTATTATAAAATTGTCATAATAGCACCATTATTTATTGATATGATGCGTCATTTAGGCAATTTAAAAATGTGTTATTCTCTGTGGACCTTGCTCAAAGCAAGGTCTTATGGATAACTTTATGCTTATTGTTGTCATTCAATATACTAAAATTATTAGTAACCAAACATAAAATATCTGTCTTCGTTAAAGAGTATCTTGCAATGAATACATATTCAATAATTGCTGTGAATATTGTCAGACAGTCCATCTTATTTTCTTGTAAAGAAATTATTCATAACTTTTTTTTTGTTTTTTTGTTTATCTGCTGAAGTATTTAGGATAATCTTTAGAGTGTAAATCCCTATTAAAAAAAACTTTCTATTTTATTCTATTAAACACTTAAGATCTTTTTGATCTCGAGACTGGTTACGGTGTAATTACTATCCAGACTGGTTAAACTATTTATCCATACAAAAAAGGTATGTTGATGATACGTAGCAAGATCCATAAGCCCGGGGTTCCCGAGGAGGGTAAGGTGCGTTTTATACACATAAGAATCGTACACGTAAACGTTGTACATAATTTTGCACGGCCGAATATATAAATTTCTATATATAAATTTCACCAATGTTAAATTGTGTACAATGTTTACGTGTACGATTCTTATGTGTATAAAACGCACCTTACCCCGAGGGGAATGTACCCAACTTTAAAGCCATTTTCTTTTGACGACTAAATTAAAATTGTAAAAAATGTTGACGAAACCTCGAAAAAACCGATTAAATAAAACTTTTCTACCGCATGTGGCAAATCGTGGCGAACTCTTTGACACAAAGAAAAGGAATGAGGATCGGCGAGCGGCGTTGTTGCAAGAAAGACGCGGTGGCGGAGCTAGGCGTATCTTCACCTTTTGCTTTAAAAGTGTGGTAATTTTGGCGGATTCTGGCGCGAAGCGAGGGTACTACCTTTTGATCATGAGAAAGAGGCGCTGAAATATAATTATAAATTTTAATTACATTAAGTAACGGAGAGAATATTCCATATCTTGCTATCAGCAATTGTTCTGAAACTCTTCTTAATTCTTCTTGTTGGTGTACTATCAATTGTTGCAACTCTTCATGCTTACGTTGCAATTCATCCTGAATTTGATTTTGCGCGGGTGTCATTACTAATCCCTGCTGGTGAAGCATCTGTAAATAGTTAGATTAACAACATAAATAATATTATTTGACATTTTATCACGATATTTATATTTAAATTTGATAATGTATAATTTGTACCTCTGTTCCTTGAAGTGGCGCAATCATCGCTGTATCCGCTGCTCCGATGTAGGAACCACATACAACGGTTTCCATTGGTACAGTGGAGTACTGGGCAGATTCCAAGAAATCCTGCGGACAGTGCGGCTGTTGTTCTACCTTCATTTTTGACGACATCTGTTGTTGCTGCTGAGATTGTGGCTCTTGCTGCTGGTAAGTCGGCTGCGTTGATTGCTCCTGTGCTTGAGGTCGAGAATCAGTTGATCTGCTATCACTCCTTGGGATTATAGACTTGGAACTAGTCGAACTGCAGGTTGAAGGTACTTTCGTTCTCGATACCGGTTGCGATGTGGGTTGAAATGATCGAGAACTTTGGGAACATGCTGAGACGGACGTCGTATTAAATTCATCACCCTGATGACGTTGTCGCGAACGAACTGCTGCAGAGCGTGACGTTTTGGAAGATTTTGATGACCAAGAGGCTGTACGAATGTGGCTTGATGTATTCTGTAATGTATAAATCATTTAAAATGTAGATAGTTTAATGATGTGCAGTGAGTAATTTTAAACTATTGATCAAATAAATTATATTGATGTAATTTAATAATTTAATAATATAATGATATATCTTCGTAATGAGAATTAAAATAAAGCCACAATGTAGTATATTTGCCGTACCAGCGGTCGCTTTGTTGATGACATAATCTCATCTTGCGTTCTCAAATTCGAGAACTCATCTACGCCCCTTCTCATCTGCTTTACCACATCGATGTAGCTTACAACGTGATGCGTACACACGATGAACTCTGGTTTCGAATTCCACTGATTATACGTTATGTAATAGCGGGTCTGCAACCAAATCCACTGCTGACCCTTTGTGAGAAATCTATAGTGGCAAGAAGTGCCTTCGCCTTTCTTCATTACTGCAATAATATTTTTTTATAATTGTTGTTATTTTTTTAGTTTTAGTTAAGTACTGTGAAGTATATTTTTTGTATGAATTAAAGTTGAAAATGAAAATACGTACAAGATTCATGACACGTTATAACTTTATCCAAATCGTCTATGTGATAATAATCATAACCGGATGTTCCTAGGACTTCAAAAGGTAAGTATCCAATGATAGGTGGTGCTCGGTGGTCTAGGAATAAAAATTTCCATTCCAGACTATGCCTAGATGTGAATTCTGTTTTTGTATTATCAACAACTGACATTTCTCGTATTAGTTGTGGAATTTGCAGGCGCCCTGTACACACGAAAACAGTTCTGCCGAGAAAAAGATTAAATTTAACTTTTTTAATAAAATATAACATTCAAAATGGAATAATTAAAAATTTAAGTACTTTGATTCACCGGAAACACTACTACCAAATCTATTATTAGAGATCATGTTATCAGAATCTGTATCATTGTCTGTGCCTAAAAAGTTAAACAAGCATTACTCTTTTGTTTTCTCGGATACACCGATAAACTAGAATAACAATACTCTTTCTCAAACTCTGCAGTATTATTTCAAATATAAATTTGACTTAGACTTACGAAAATATCCTATAAACTGAATGAGTTCATAAATAGGTTCTTCTCTAAAATCTAGACCGCCTCTTTTTATATGGCACGTAAACGATACTTGATTTTCTGAAAAAAGTAGTTTTTGCTTAATAAATGCAAGTTTGCTTGCATAAATAAGAAATAATACTTGTAATTTTATGTACCTTTTTTAATACTATTTTCATCTCTGGCACTTGCTAAAATATTGTACAAGTATGACTGATCCTCTTGAAAGGCAATTTCGTATATAGTTGAATTTGTTAACTCGCTTGGTAAATAACCTAAAAGAGATGTTATACTTTCGGAAGTATAATAAATTCGCCCCGATGAAGAAAAAACCATAATGAAGCCGTCAAGTGCCTACAATATAAACAAAGTAATATTGTATAATATCAACCAAATGAATATTGTAAAAAGTAACTATTTATCATTTCTACAGATTAACGGTTGCAGAAGTTACCTCTAATGTTAAGTGCGTAAATTCTTCATTCGACAGGAAGGTAGGTTTCCAGTCCTCTTGAATTTCGTGAGCCCGAGATCTCACTGCAAGCTCTAAAATAAATTGAAAACGTTTATTTTTTTTAATCTACTGTAAAATTTTACCAACAGTTAAATAATAATTACTAACCATTATGATTTTTTAGAAACAATATAGTTGATTTTAAGACAGTAGATTTGTCCATTTTTCTTGTATTTGTGCTTACCATACTTCCAAGTTCATTAACCAACATATTAAACTGATCTCTACGTTTCTTCTCGCTAAGATTTCGAGATTTTCTGCAATTAAATGTAAAATTAATACGTCTTAGTTACAAATTTAGATAATAAGTTAAACATTTGTAAAACGTTATATACCTTTTCGTATCATCCTTCTCGTCGTTATCGTCCTCCATGGTGTCACTAAAAAATAATTTTCAAACTTATAAAAACAGTAGCTAAAAAATTAAAGAGGAATTATCAAGAAAAATGATTTAAAAAAAAAGCCGGTATATGTACTTGTTAAATAATACTACTAACTTTTAAATTCCGCGGAAACTCGAAACCGCAAAGCGCTCTTTTAAAATTTAAGTAGAGAAAGTTTGCGTGCGTACACCGAATTTTCGACGCACGACCAGAAACCGGTCTTATTCATCTATCGCGAATCTTCTGTCACAATCAATACGACGCTTCAAATGAGTGCCCTTATTGAATTCTACTAATTGTTTTATAACCTTCATTTGTCAGCGTAATCATTCCGTTTTTCCCCATTCATTAAATGTTAAATAATCGCAATTCGTTACCGCATTGTTTCTACAACTTGCGTCGGATCCCGTAAAGCATACAACTTTCGAAAAGAATTCTACATTCAAAAAGAGTAACAATAGATCTACATTACACAATCGAATGAAAAAAAAATTCCCTCTGACATAAGCATTATCTCGAGCATCAATTCAAATCTTAGCTTCGACCGAGGATCGAGCAAAAAAATCGCGGGGCCAAAGCCCGGCAGCTGCAAAAAAAAGAGCATCGCACCGTAAACGCAAAGTAAACGTCATCCTCGTTAGAGCGATGATGCCGCGGCAAACGCGATGAACGATGATAATATGCGCGCGATCCGCGTGACGACATTCCAGGCTGCGATTGATATCGTCATCCTCGTTTTCCTCCGCGAAAGCAGTCGACGCATGTAAAAGCGGCGCCTCCGATCGTCAAAAATCCTGCTCGATAAAGGAAGAGGAGGTCTTATCTTTCCTCGGACTTACTCGGACTGTCGAGTGGAGCTTCTGTTTCTAATGTAGCTCGCCATTGCTCTGCTGCTGCTGCTGCTGCTCCTGCTCTTACATCAAGGGTGCGAGCGAGACGGCTGCGCTTGGCGGGGATCCGGAAAGAACAGAGAGGCACGTACACAGCGCACAGCACACGCGAGCTCCGAGGAGCGACACTCGCGATACCCTCACTCGGCAAGCGGCCACGGACGGCACATTTTCACGGCGCCTGGCACTCCGGATTCGAGGGGATGATTTAGGGGTGCTTTGCACGGATGATTCGAAACCGCGGGTTGGAGGAAAGGCAAATCTCTGGCGGAGAGCGGAGTACGGATTGTTGGTCGGCAGCAACGCAGTCGCGCGCGTACTGTAAGTAAAAGCTCTCGCCGTCTCGCTCGCTCTCGTTCTCTCGCTTTATCGGAGGCGCGCAACTGCAGCCGCCGCGGCCGGTTCTGCGCAAGTCCGAGAGTGCGGCAGGTTGTCTGGACGAGGCTGGCGAACTCTGGAGATTGAAATGTTACTAGGCGAGGGACGATGGAGTTTTCCGCGGCGAAGTACATTTTCGCACTTTCTCTAGATTCGAGCAGTCGGAGGATTTCTGCACGAGGTTTGAGTTGCGCCGTGAAGCGGTGCGCGGAGTCGATTGATAATGGACAATTTTTATGGATCAAATAGTGTTTTCGGCTAGAATTTTAATTGGAGACAGCAGTTTTTATCTGCCGTCGATGTAAGCGTTGACTTTACTACTTGGATTAGAAAAATATTTCTTGGTTAAAATAGCTGAAAATATGAAAAATTTGCAAAATTTTTCAACAACATTAGGTATAAATTTATGATATTTTATTTGAAAAATTTGAATATTAGATTTCAAGATCTGTACATCGGTATACAATCCGTTCTTCGTAAATTCGCTAAACGTATGAAATACAACAAATGTAAAAAAAAAAAAATGTTCAAATTTACAAAATTTAGAGGAGCACAAAAAGAGGTCTACAAAAACTTTATAAACAATCAAAGCGAAACTTCAAAGTCGACGAATCGAAAAAATTTTAGTTTTTTTTTAAATTCTTAAGCTTGGAAAATAGATTTGGGTTGCTTCCTACGCCTCGACTTACTGGCCTGTTCGCCGTGATTGCGTGCTTCACCGATTTTTTGACTACTCTTTTTTGCGGCTTCTCTCCCATGTCGACCTGAGTGCTCGAATTTCTCGTAGTCTGCGAAAGTCGCTCGCATTCGGAAAACTTCTTGGTGACTTCTTGGCTCGCCTCTAGATACCTTTTCATCAAATACGACATTCCACTGTCATCCGATTCTTCGTTTTTGCGCTCGTTTATCAAGCTTTTCAAGTCCAACTTGGCGGTGTTTCCCGTTTTGCTTTTCGTTTTCTTTAATTTTTTATGCTCCGCGTCTTTCGCGTCGGAGGGGGCTTTCAATTCTCCAAGGGCGGGAATTGAGTATTTGGTGAAAATGCTTCTGGGGCTTCGAATAGTGTTCACCTTATAATCCTCGGAACCAGCATCGCTAATGTCGGTTTGCATGAGGGCCGACTTTAGAAGCTTCTTTTGCATGAACAATTCTGCTTTTTCTTTCTCTTCTTTTAATAATTTCGCTTTAATAGCCTTTTCCATTTTCTGCTCGCTTTTCTTTGAAGTAACCGTCGCGTTCGCCAATTTGATCGTACGATATCCCTCGCCGGCCGCGAGTTTTTCAAGAATTTTGTGGCTCTCGTCGTAGATCGACGACTTCTCTTCCGACGCGCTTTTCTTCGGTAAATTTAATTTTTTCTCCTTGATGCTCGGGGCCTTCGAGGATGATTTTGACTGGGATTTCTGGGCCTTCTTTGCAGTGTCGTCGACACTCTGCTTTCGCGCCGCATTTGTGAGAATCGACTTAGGAACGGCAACGGAGGCCGGCGGTGCGCGGACAAACTTTTCGGGTTTGACGGGTTTCTGAAAGTACGCCGATCTCTCTTCTATCGCTTTCAAAGTCTTTTTCGCCGTGTTTCGAACCTGATGATCGTGGGCGAGCTTTTTGAAACCTTGACTCGCTCCGATTTCCTTTTCCATGTCGGATAATTTCGATGACCGCTTGAGTCTTTTGTATATTAATTCCCACACAGAATTTGTGTTAAAAATCTAAGAAAATATAATTATTTAAGTTAATGTTTCAAACAGTCTTCTGCGGAAGCGTGAAAAGAACAATTTCAAATACCTCGTCGCAAATGGGCGATGTACAAAGTAATTCAGCAATATCTTTCAAACTTAAGAACTTTACTAATTTGTGGACTATTTGTTTAGGCAAAGTTAGTAATGTTTTAGCCCCTTCCAAGGTTATGAGCTCGAGATATTTTAAAACCGTTGAACCTAAAAATCGTTCAATACTTTAACAAGTTCAAATTTTAGTTTTCTATTAAGGACTTTACCAAAAACATGGAGTATCTCTTCTTTTAGTAATTTATCCCGGTTGAAATCTGAAAATTTAGTCACTCTCTCGATCGGCAGTAAGTGTGGCCCATGAGATACTCTCCATATGTACAATATAACCTAAATAAAACAAAAAGGAAACTAGTTGATGACTTGTTAAATCGTTGGAAATGAACAAGCTATTCGGTCAATTTCGTTTACCTCGTCGTCAAATACTTTTATGCCATAGTAATCTCGGATGGGACTAGGAGTGACCGCATATTTTTCGAAAAGAGCAATTTTATTGTGCATGCTCAGTACATTTAAAAAAGAAACGAATTTTCAATTGAGCTGAATTTGGCCCACGACATATTCAGAGTTGTCATTTATATATAGAAAATATTTCACTTCCAAATGATTTACAATATGATTAATTTATGCTATTTATATTATTTTTTAATCACTGTTCATAATCAAAGTCATAATCATCTTGACAAAGTTATATTTTTTCAGAAGATAAATTTTAACATCTTTATTAAGGTTGGGCGAATGATTTAGAAAAAACACAAATTCTTAGTTGATTTCACAATTTTTATTACAATAGATTCGATATGAAGAAGTGAAGATAAATATAGAAATGTCAAAGTAAAAATGGAAAGTCGAATGTTGCATTCGTTATAGAACCGTAATCGTAACAATATTACAAGATAGGCTACACAGTAATATCACAATGCATGATTTATAAACTTTCGTACGAGTGTATAAGAGAAAATGTGATTGAAAAATCGTATGTATACGTATGCAAACGCTTCCTCCAAAGAGAAATAAAAACTCGTAGATTCAGTGGAAACGAACGATCATACACGATTTACAAAATTTCAGCTCCTAATAAATAGAAAATAAATTCAACAACGCAACTTCTTAAACGGAAGTAATACACTTTTGCAAATGTCGTAAGTATTACAATTACGTTTCAACGTTAAACTAAATTAACACATTTTTCATCTTAAAAAATTATAAAAAAAATTCATTCGTCTTTTCAAAGATTGATTACGACGCTGTTCACTCTCTCCTTTTGTCTCTTGCTTTCGCGATAGAAAAATTTCTATTACTTTACAACAGGAAGAAAATTTAGCATTTACCTACACAATCTACTAAAGCTCCTTCGAAATAACTGAGGATTCACAAATACCGATTAATAATCGACTTATCATGTACCGTAGACAATATATAAAGAACAAAGCAAGAGAGAAAAAGTCCATTTGACACGAATGTCTGTGTAAATCCTAGATATCTCTTATTAAATACTTGATTGCATGATTGATATGACGTCCCTAGTCACGAGAGGCTCTAAATATATGATGAGCTTAAAGTCGAGCGGTGAAAATAAATTACTATGCGCTAGCGTATTTTGAGAGTCTTTCAGGTGATGAAACAACGTAAGAGGATTTTCTTTACTTTCGCTCGCAAACAGCTTCCTTTCTTTTCCAATTATCGTCGTAATATAAAAAACTTGTGGCCGAGGCTCCATTCATTTTCTCCTCATTCGCAAATAGTCGTTGAAGGTCTCACATAAAGGGAGGTGGGTTAGATCACAATTCCAAAGAGTCAACTTGCGTCTCGCGTCGATTATACGTGCAGATACACCGAGAAAATTAGCTTCACTAAGAGCGAAGAAAAGGATTTTAGAGCCGAAGCTTTTCAACCGAGTTGTGCACTATGCGGTACATTTTTTTTCAGCTTATCGACAGCAAGCGTCTTTGGAAAATATTCGAGCTAAAGCGACAGCGACTTCTTTATTCGATTCTCCATGCTTTGAGCTAAGCTTCGCGAAATATACTGCGAAAGTCGTGCTCTCTTCATTCTCACACTCAATGGCTTTTGTTTTATCCATAATTACTAACTAACATCGACATTCACGTGCATTTTTTACGTACACAAAGGGAGTTTTGTAATTCCGGATTGTAGCTTTTCGTTACAGTTGCCTTTATCCTCATTTATGGAGACTGAAGCAAGTATTAAAAAAAAAACTTAAATTTATATACAAATTATAGCACTTAATATTTTTGTAGAAAATACAAGTGTAATAGAAAGACTAATTCGGTTTTCAATCTATTTCGTAAAGAACAAAACATCTTTTCTTTACATTTGTCAGTCTCCATGAACAATGTCTTTTGCTTGAAGGGAAGGAGAAAAAGAAAAGAGAAGGATGGTTGATGTATCTAGTCGCAGGAAAGTACGCTGGGCAAAGGCATGCAGTCTTATCACGTTCGACACTGGCCGAGAAAGATGGCCAAAGTCTCAAGATTAGGTTTAAAATGAGTCTAATTATTTGCAAAATCTACCGTTTTCACTCTGGTCTCTGCCTTTTTCGCAAAGACTTGCACATTTTCCACGTTTCTTAGGAGAAGCTAATAAGAAGTACTCATATCGATCAACAAAATTTCGAGGAATTTTATGTACAACATTAAAAGGACGTTATTATATACACCATATTAAGATAATTGTGACACACAGAGATTATATTTACGTGTATAATACGTTTATAACGTATATATACGTTTACAAATAAAATGGTCTTTCGTTGATTGGCACAAGTACTTCCTCGAAACAAATAAAACTTTGTCAAAGTGCCGAAAAGTTAACCGATTTTTTCATTAGCGTACAACGAATCTTTCGGAGAATTACAATACATCCTGCGCATCGAATTCTGGAAGAACAGATTTGCGTATATTGCATCGGTATGTAAGTAATATACATAATAACGAAGAAAGTTGGAGACGCATCAGTTTAGGCGAATCAACTCAGACCTTTGTACTCGGATATGTTTTCATCGAAGCAGCACCGTTTACTTATTCATAACGTTCACTAACATATAACAATTGGGTTTACGTATATAAGTATTGTATCTGTTTAAAATTTTTAGACAGACGTTACTTTGTGTCTTTTGTAAGGTCCAATAATTCGCTCGCTGATTAGACGTCCCTTTTCACATTTACTTTTACGATGAGCTAAACGAATTTTTATCGATGTTTTCACACACTGTAAAAAACTAATGATGCTACCATGACAATATTGAAATACATCAAGCGAAAGAAAAGGATTATAGTTTTGACAAATTAACATGCAGCAAATAGTTGCAGTATATTTGTTTATATGAAGATGAAGAAAGACGTTTCAAAGTTTATAGCAAGTAATAAAAAAATTGATTAGAATTTACTTTCCTCGCGAGAAAAGTTTTTACTATCAAGTTTGCACGAAAACTTTTTTACAGTGCTTTTGTATCCAAACTGGCCTCGAGTAAGCCTCCATTTCGCGTAAACCGAGATTGGAATGAATTTTGACATTATCAGTGCCGCGAGCTTCGAGCTCTCCTAACTAATCGAACGCAATTGACCAATTCTTCCTGCGAAGGGGAGGTTTACTTAAAACCTTGCATACGTCGTGCAATAATAAGATCTTCGTTCTCCTTGAACCCGCTCTATAATACATATCGCAATTCTGAGTACAATCTAACTAAATCCTTCTGCTCCTCTTAAACAAGCATTCAGACTTATGTGAATCCAGCGTGTCTCTCCTCGCGCACGTAACATAGGAAAGTGCACGATCGTCCGCAGGCGAGGAACGACTTGCCCGCTCCGTTCGAATAAATAAAAAGAGGCCGGTTCTGCCCTACGAGTGCTGGACGAGCGTCTGCCTCGCGTTGGCGATGCCGCTGGCGGCCTGCTGCTCCTCGTCCTCGTCGACTCCCATGGCGTCCCTGCAGATGCTGTTCGAGGGCGTCGTTTCCTGGGAGGCGGCCCAGCCGACGGTCAGCTGACGCTGTTCCATGTGGTCCAGGGTTTTCTCGATGGCGCGGAGTCGCTTCTCGAGGCTCGTCGTGCCTAGGATGCCCACTTGGAGCTGCTTGCCCAAGGGGAGGATGGCCAGGAGCCACCAGGCCCAGGACGGACCGTCCGCGAGATGCTGCCAGTCCTCTTCCGCCTCGGGCATCTCGCCGAAGACTCGGTGGATCTCGGAGCGCTGCGATGCTGGGATCGTTACCCACCATCTTCTGCTTTTTGCTCTTACCTAAAAATCGATCATATTCGTTATTTTAATCAGATTTATTGATGTCATTCCAAATTGGTAAAACTTTTTTGTTTAATTAAAAGAATACGCGGCGAGACTTACTTTATTGTGTAATTTGGCAACGTTTTGTAATTGGTCGGCTGGAATTGGCGTGTCTCTTAAAAATTCAACTTTGGCTGTGTCGTAGCCGTCTCTTTCTCCTCCAGATAAAACACGAAATCTTCTCGCTCCAACAGTACTCAAAATACTGCAGCCGTCTTTCAACAAAACTCTGTCTCTTATCTCCAGCAGTGTGCCGTACTCTGCATACCTATAAAATACAAGTGAAATCAGAATTTTTGCAGCTGTTTCGTAAGTAAGGCGCGCAGCCAACTTGGCCAATTTAAAATTCAAAAGAAACTTTACTCGAAACGAACAAGAAAAATAAGTAAAAAAAAACGCCTTCTAAAATAAGCAATTGCAAGAGAAAAAAAAGAAACTGCAACTGACCTCTTGGCGCCGGTGGCCTCCCGGTTGAGACACGCCGCGATGCCGAACTGCCTGACCCCGCTCTCGATGCACCTGCGCACCATGAGCCTGTAGCGCGGCTCGTAGACGAAGAGCGGACAGGCGACGCAGGGGAAGGCGGTGGTACAGACGAAGACGGCGATCTGCTCGCAGCTCGCCGCCACGGCTGCCTCGCCCGCCTCCAGCTGGAAGAGCTCGTGCCGCAGCCCGGCCGCCCGAGCCGCGTACTCCTTCGGCGCCGCGCACTTCAGCGCCCGCTCCAGCAGCTCCGTCACCGTTTTCTGGCTGCTCGCCAGGTACTGAGAACAGAACGAGACGATCAGCCGAGGGATTCTTCACCTTGAAATTTTCGGCAACACCCTTTTCCCCGATTGAGAAATCATTCACTCGCGACTAAACTGCTACCGCGGAAAGCAAAACGGTGTCTTTGGTCGCTCTCTATGATGCAACTATTATCCGCGTCGTTCGACGCGGACAGACGGAAGCTCGGCTCGCGGCGAAGCCCGACCGCAGACAATCATTTCGATCCGCTGCGTCGTTAAAGCACGCCGCCGACTCTGGTAAGAGAGAGAACGACGACGCGCCACTTGCGAACAGGTGTCGCGGGGGGGGGGGATCTCCCGAAAATGGGCTTTTCGGCGCGAGACGCGACGACGAGCTTACGAAATGCGCCGACTGCGTGCGCGCGGCTGGAGGCTCTTTGTTGCCGAGAGTCGATTTCGTCAGCGTGCGGTATTACGCTTTTGACGTAACTTCTAAAGCGCGGATTATTATCATTGTGAAAAGGACTGCGCGCCGCGGAAACGGTGATGTTTGTTGTTTGGAAATTTAGTAGTTTCGTATATAGTTTAATTAATGCTTTGCGGTTTAGAAATATTAAAGCAAAGTTGCAACAAACTTGCACAAAGGGAATGATTAATCGCAATTCTAATTACCGAACGAGATTGTATATGCGCAGTGCTACCGTGATGACTTGTGGTTCTTTTGCTACTGAAATCGCGCGAGACTAATTCTGAATAGCGTTTCAATCGTTCAGATAATTTATAAGAGATAAGTGCGATTTCAAGTTACGCATTAAGAAGTTATTAAACACAATGTTCGATTTGCATGCACGATGTATAGACAGCCCATCAAATTAATCACCCACAGCTCGTTTGTAGCTAGTTCGCACTACCGGAACACCTCGTTCACTTTGTACATACAACTATATAACCTCCAAAAGGTTTCGCACCTCCCAAACAGCTAGATTACGCGAACGAGCAAGCCCCAATATTCCAAAACCCGCCGCGGAGAGATTGCGCAAGAAGCGCGGAAATCGGATATCGCGTCAGAGAAGCGATACTTACGTCAGAGAGCGAGGTGATGCAGAGAGGACAGACCGAGGAGTAGTCGAGGCAGCGGTCCAGGCACATCCAGCAGTAGGTGTGCCCGCAGGGCGTCGTCACCGGCTTGTACAGCAGGCGGCAGCAGAGGATGCAGTCCAGGTCGCCGCCTGCGGTGCCGCCGTTGTGCGGCGGCAGCAGGATCTCCGCTGGTTTCGGCTCTAGTCCTGAGACGAGGCGGAACATTGGTAA
This sequence comes from Ormyrus labotus, assembly GCA_035582975.1. Taxonomy (NCBI): domain Eukaryota; kingdom Metazoa; phylum Arthropoda; class Insecta; order Hymenoptera; family Ormyridae; genus Ormyrus; species Ormyrus labotus. Next base: position 19,386,745 of record JAWWEO010000009.1, on the reverse strand, counting down.
AATTGTTTTTCATACATTTGTCATGTGGAAGGTCTTTATTTATTAATGGAATTGTTTTAATGGAAATGTTTGTAGAATTTGGTACTGCTTACTTTTTAATTTTTCAGCTTCTTGGTATAACCTGTCTAATGTGGCATACAGTTTTGAGTTGTCCTGCGGGGTCGTACTGGAAAGCAGTCTTCGGCAAATAGACTGCAAATGACAAGAGAACGATATGAATTTACTTAAATTCATTAGTTAATTACGCAGTTGCATAATTACTTGCGGTATAGGTATACTGCAGATGCTTACATAACTCCTAATACTTTAAGTAAACAACCGACATAAACCAGCCCTTACTTGTATATGAATCATCATATTTTCGTTGTTTATTTCACATTTAATTTTTGTGATTGAAAACGATACTTCTCTATTGAAAAAGATTTGACCGGTACTTAACTGCGAACAAGTGGAAAATTTCATTGCTTCATTTTCATGTCGGTAAACTGAAATTTTACGTGAGACTAAGGCAATAGAATTTTATCTTCTTTTGTAGGTATATTCGTTGCTCAATGTTTTACAGCGGAATAAGAATTCTATTTTATTTTTAGAATTTTTTAATTGTGAAAATAGTAAAAAAATATCAAACAAGGAATTGGTCGATAATTGAGATACAATGATGAATTATATAATGTGACGAGGCTATCAAAGGTACACGGTGTTATGGCACTGTAACCATTATGTAAAGTGATAATGAGAAAAATTAAAGAGAACCATAATATTTCAATCACAAAAGTGTGGAAATTGAGCGCAGGTAAACCTTAGCAACTTCGTTACGCAATAATTACGTTTATACAAACAAAAGTGACACCGGATTGTTTGTCTTTCACCCTGCTTCTTCGTAATAATGCGCTTAATTGGCGCGGACTAAGAAGTATTTTAGATCAAATTCTATTTTCGTCATAATAGTCTTATTTCTGATGAAACATATGATCACATTTAGCTCTTACGACATCGATTAAATTTAAAAGCGATAAAAATTTATATTTAATAAGTAAATTAAACGTATCGTTTTAACAAAAATTTCTAATTTTACTAAATTTTAATATTCCTTCAATTTTCTTAATGTCCTTCTCTCATTTAGTAGGATAGAAATAATTCTTGAACTTTCAAATAAGGAAAATAGACATCTTAATCAAAGAACGCAAATTAGTTCTACGGGGAAACGGGTTCAGTTTACAAACGTCTTGTTATTTGCTCGTATTTGAAGTTTGCTCAGTTTAAGTTTTCGCTAGTTTTGTAACTTCAGTAATCTGATTTTGTCTTTCAGTTTTTCATTACTGCTTTGAGATCTTTAATAGAAATTATATGCAACTTTCTTAAAAATACAAGTTTTTCAATTAAAGTCAAATGTTTAAATTTTCTTAGAATCTGCCTTTGGTATCTATTTACTTGAATTTGTATTCATTCATGGAGCAGTGGTTTCTTTATGCATATAATTATTGTATGCAGTTTTATTTTACCAACCCTAAATTGTGCACAATGTTTAAGCCTACAATTCATGTAAAATGTAAACGAACAATGCGTCAATATAGCACGTCTTCATGTTCATATTTAAATATACATATATTCATTTATTACTTATTTATTTATTACTTACTGACGTAACTTATTAAATTAAATAAAAATATTCACCGTAGAGAGGTGATTGTCTTCACCAGGAATGTTGAAGAAAAGAGTCTTTTCTTACTTCGAGATGATCTCGAAATTAATTTTTAAATACGGAGTTGGCACTCGTGAGTGCTGGTAGAAAAGAATCTTCGTCTATTTTGAAATTGAAGATAAAATAACAATATGTTATCTATTGCGATGTTTAAAACTGTAGGTACAAGTAACAAATTAATTTTTGCAAATCAAGTATTATTTGCGAGTGACAACATTTATTAAGCTAATTTATTGTAATGAAATGAATCAGTAACATATTATTATAATAAATATAAATTTCTATTTAATATAATTTACAAATTGTGTTTTTATAGTTTTAATGCCTCACTGCTTTACGACGACTTATCGTATAATAGTTTTTAGCGATCAAACTTTCGAAAAATTAAGCAGTAACTTCCACTATTGTCCTCAGATATGATTAAAAAGAACACTAGAAACTTCCTTGCTGAAAGGTACGCGACTGCAAGTCGAAAACTCAATCGGAGGTGTCGCGGTCAATTGTCAAATATCACTTGGCACTTGCAACTCGAGTGAATTACCTGTGAGAAGTCCTCCTCGCCGCCGCTGCTGTTGTTGTCCTCGCAGTCGGAGGTGTTGGGCGCGTTGCCGCCCCTCGCGGGGGCCGAGCCGCGCCGGTGCCTGTGCCCGGGGCTCATCAGCGGTAGCAGCAGGTGGTGACGGTTCCGCCTCATGCGCACCTCCACGAGGTCGTACGGCGTGCGGAAGCTCGCGCTGCTCTGTCGGCGGACGTTCGACGCCAGGACTCGGTGCAGCACCTGGAATTACAAGCGGTTAGTTGGGGAGTTTCGAACTTTTGGCGGGTTAAAATAGCTTTTTCTATCTAACTGTTGTTTGCAGTTTAGTTTATTGCGAAGTAGCTGGGATATTGGCGTATTTCCAAATTTCAACTCTACTTAATATTTAGAGAAAGTAATAACGTAATTTGATTCTTCGGCGCATGTTAAGGGTAAAATTATGAATTGGCAACATATTGAAATAGGTCGATTTGACTATTTTGAGCAGGTTCCAGACAGAATTTACGTACGCAGATAAATGCAATAATGTTTGAATTATTTATAAAATATATTGATAAATTTTAATGCAGTTTCAAGTAGAATTCGTTAATTTTTTATTGAGTTTATCTTTGATAAAAAGAATTTCATTCAAGACTCCTTATATAAACATTGAATATCCATAAATCAGACTTGTATATCTAAAATAAGCCAACGTAACGTTTTCATTGGCAGATTTAAACAACTGTATACAGACATCTTTCTCAAACAGCAGAGATACTCGAGGTTTTGCTCGATCGCAGACTAAAATCTGTAATTCATGCGAGCCCGGAGTTCATTCTGGAGTCCACTATGCGCGCTCGGCGTATTTTCGCGCGGTGAATGAGATGCCGAGACGAAAGCGTTTATCTCGAGAGAGCGATCGGCTCGAACAGCCTCGGACAAACATCTCAAGTGCATCGCACCGCCGCGCAGGATGTATCAGCGACGCGGTATCTGGGAGAGGGGCTGCCTGGGGGAGGGCAGTGATCCTCGCCGGCAGAAGAGGGTCAGTAAACTCGAGGCGCGCGCGGGGTTATTCAACCGGCGGGCGTTAAAAGTCCCGCGGCGCACCGGAAACAAACGCGTCGTCGTCGGGGCAAACTGAGCGTGACGAGCGCCGGTCGACTCTCTGCGGCGCGTGATACGCCAGGCGCGAGTGTCGGGGCTTTGTTGTCGCGCGCGCGAAAAAAAACGCTCGGAGGAGGAGGGAAAAAATGACCCCCCGCCGACGTTTCGTAATGGCAAAAAAGAGAGAGAGAGAGAGGATGGAAATGAATGAGTCGCCGGCGAGTTGATTGATGCGTCGCGTCGAGCGTGACGGGCGTTGATCTGATGGAAGGCTCCGCGCTTTTTTTGCTTAACTCTTTTTTTTTTTTTTTTTTTTTTTTTGGAATATCGGCGTGGATTATTGATTGGTGTCTTTCTTACCCTTGTGAGTTCGTGTCGGACGGCTTGTGGATTCTTGTCGATAACTGCACTCATGCAAAAAGCCACGAGGGCTTCTTCGTTCCTCATCAGTGCAGATAAGGCTAGACCTCTTTGATAATGACCCTGAAATCAAATTTTACGATATTTGTATTCTACTTGCATGTTCGCTCGGTCGAAAAAGTAATTCCCTTTTTATTCTATTTATATTTTATTTTACTCATTTAATCAAGAATTCACATTTAGTTATTTAAATTAAAGATAAAATTTTCAAAATTAATAAGCAATTTGTTCTCAAATTTTGCATTCCCGTATTCCAATTCTTATTTATTTAAAACAAAATCACAATCAATCCACTTAAACCCCAAAGCGATTAACCTAAAAAATCCATCAACAGACGACGAATATCCTTAACCTCATAAAAATTCATCCCACCGCTTGATAAAACGTAGCCATCGCGATACAAGAACGCCGCCGTTATTTAAAGTTCTGCCGTCTATTTAGAAAGGAAAACAAAAGCTTGGTATTATCGCTTAGGAAAGCGAGAGGCGAATAGAAGGCAGGCGCACTCCGGGCGTGGCTTGAGGTATATATCGCGAAATGCCAACACGTGCGATAGTCGAGAGAAAGAGGCGAGAGAGAGAGAGAGAGAGAGAGAGAGATAGGCTCGAGCTCGGCTCACCTTGCCCCAGTCCGGGCGCACTCGAACTGCATGATCAGCATCGGCGAGGGAGGCCTGCGGCCGATTCAGCAGGAGCAACGCGTGGGCCCTGTTGCTTAGATGCAGCGGACTGTTTGGCGCTGGAACAGAGAGGAATAAAACTTCGTTAGAACTCCTGATTATTTTTCTTATTCTATATATTGTAAGCATTTTTTACTTTTTTTTATTCATTTCAGGTTTAAAAAATATTAATAGCTGTCGTGTATACGTGCACAAGTATTATTAAAAGTTACGAAAGTAATGTTAATTTATTTATAGAAGTATAAAAAATATAATTATGTGATTTGCAAATCGATGCCAATTACATGAAATCCTTAAAGAGCGTCGAACCACTTCGATAACGCCTCTCGCTACCATAATAAAACCATGATTCTCTCAAAATAACGTGCAAACTCGTCGATTACGTATTATTAAAAGTAAGAAATCGCTCTTCTAAATTAATAATAAATTAATAAAAAAAAAAGGCTGCCGATCAAAAGGCATCGGGATTACGTAATCTAGCGGCCGACACTTCACTTTTATACGCGGCGCAACACAGCGAATCGATAGAAAAAAAAAATATATACATGTATTGAGCGGCACTCGGGGGGGGGGGGGGGTTCTATTTTAAAAGCCTTCGCTTCGGAATCGGAGCCCGCGATTTCGATTCGCGATAAAAGTTTGCCGGTCCACCGAGCTGCGCATTTGGCGCGGCATGCACAGACGCCGCCTAATTGGCTCTCTCTCTCTCTCTCTCTCTCTCTCCGCCTCTCGTTTCCCTTTTCTGCACGACAAATCCGCGCAAGGATTTTCGCAACGTCAAAACGCAGAATGGAGGCTTTCGCAAAAGGCGTCAATTATGCGCCGACGCGCAATTATTATTACGGAGTTCTGAATCGCGCGCGATATCGTAATGCGGTGTACCGCTGCCGGGCCTCCTTCTCTGTATCTCGTCGGGGCAGCCCGGCAACGTAATCGAAAATCAAATCGGCCGCCGCCGCCGCCAGTTTCACGTAATTGAAAATTGAGGGTTCGGCATCGTTCGCAATCAATTGAATATTATTTAAGAGGTTACGCCGCGAATACTTTGTTCTCTCGCGAGAGATGCCTGGGCGGGTAATAAATTGAGCGCGGAGTTAAGGTTCTGCGTCTGGCAAATTAATTATTTTCTTTTTTTTTTCTTTTTCGTAATCGCGATCTGTTACGAAAAGATGAGTCTCGATGGATTTTGAGAAGATTACAGGGATTTTCTGGAATTGAGTAATTGTTCAATTATCGAGAGTTGAGACAGACCAATGATTCTGTCGCGGTGAGCGACGGTTTTTATAACCGTTCTATTCATTTTTTTTAAGAAGATTAATCTATATTATACTAATATTGAGGATGTCAGTAAAAACTGAATGATAACCAAATTTTATTCCAGATTACTACTTATTAAAGGCTAAATCGATCAATTGCGCAACTCTAAAATTGCTTCGAATGGCTTTTTAATGTGGGCCATCGATTCACAAAACTGGAAATGCATACTTTATCGGTTAAATGCCACGTTACTTCTTTAAAACCTTTGATTCGGCTACTAAAAATCGTATAAATTACAAATAATAACCCACATAAAAATGCATTTTATACAAAGGACAAAATCCAAGCATCCACATTGCAAGTATATATAAAAACCAACTTCGCCCGAACAAGAAAAAAAAAAAAATATCCAGCGCACGAACTCATTAAATCCCCAACAAAACAATACCACCCCTGAGCTCCCTCCCGCGACTCGGGTTATACCCGCACATCTCGGCCGTTACGTAAACGGCCGTAGTTTGCGCGGGCGCGCGCGCCCCCCGCCCGATGGGAATCGCATCCCTGTTCTTTTTTTTTTGTTTTTTTTCTTTGTTTCCGTGTGCGAGCCCTCCGGTTCATTGTTTCGTCGCGCTCTTGCGTACGTCCCGTTTTAGATTTTAATCCGAGCTCTGCTCGCCGGATCGCTTTGACTTCTTTGTACGGTCGCGCGAGCGCGGGAGGAGGCAGGCAGGCGGGCAGGGGGGCAGGCCTTACGTAATCTCGCCGCTTTTCGCGCGCTCATCGATCGACGGGAGAGCGCTATTTGACGCTCCGAGAGAGAGAGAGAGAGAGAAGGAGAGAGCTTTGTTTTCGGGGCTGGACCCGCCGTGGAGTGGAGCGGATGGTCGAAATTAAAGATCGGGGGGTTGGACTAGCTGGATGCTGGGAGGAACGGCTGATTTACATCTGGTTATTGTTCGCGGGGTTACATAAAATTCTGCCGAGAAATTAGAATATCGGCTTCGAGCGGAGGAGAGTGGCGTTACGCTCTTTTAATAATTAATGATGTCATGTGCATTACGCAATCGAGAACAAAGAGCGCAGTCTTCGAACCCGAGAACTTCCTCCTCGACAAAAAAAAAATCGTATACATATATCTGGGGGTGCAAAAAGCCTCTGAAAACGCGGGGCGGTGGAAAAAGCCAGCCTTCCGATCGAAATTAGGCCCTCGTCCCGAGAAACTCTCCTCTCTCTCTCTCTCTCTCTCTCTCAGCGGAGCTTCAATTGTGCGGCGCCGTTACGTAACGACGAGCGGACGAAAAATCCCTCTCGCACATTCCGCGAAAAGTCAATGGCAGAGCGACGACTGCCGGCATGAAATTCGCGATTCTCGCGCGCGCGTGAAAGAGGCAGAAAGAGAGAGAGGAGTAGCGCTTGGACATTGATCTTGATACGTTACGTAAGAACGAGAGAAGGGAAGGGGCACGCGGCGACGCGAGGCGGAAACTCGCTCTCTGCCTCCTTTTCCTTCTTCTCGCGCGCGTCGCGAGCGAGACGCGCGAATAAGCCCCTCTCGCGGAGTGGGAGATAAATTTATTCGCCGGATTCGCGCGCCCGAGATTTATCGCGCAATTAGCGTCAATTTTCTAAGACGGGCATAGCTCGAGAACTCCGCGCCGATTTATTTGTCCGCGCGATGTGTCGGCTCGACTTTTTGAGGCTCGCCCAGAGGTGAGAACGCGCCCGGGATTGAGATACTTTATGGTCATTATGATTGCATAAAGTGCGTCGCGCTTGTCTTAATTATTTACGATTAATTGGACCGAGGATATAAGTTGGAGGAAGACAGCCGAAACGGCTGCCGAACGAAAAAGCTCCTGCAATAAAATTTCATAATAAGCTTGACTTTGTTAACTCGACTATAATTAAATCAGCATCCCGACAGCCCTTTTTCCACCGCAGAAAATCCACTTAATCAACAGACGCTTTAATCTCTTTTTGTTCCTCGCTACGCGAGGAAACTAAAACAGGAAAAAAAAGAGAGAACCACCAGTTAACGCGCGAAGAGAAAAAAGTTTCCACTGCTGGAAAGCACCGCGAGGGTGTCGACTTTCTTCCGCTCCTCGGGTTTCCATCGGTGCATCGCGAATATAAAAAGCGAAGTGCACCGGCGGTCTGCGCGCGCTGAAATTTAAGAACGTCGCTCGCGGCTGTGCAAAGAGCGGTTTAGCGCATAATGAGGTGACTCAATTGTGCGTAATCGAAAGAGTCTTCGTCGCACTTGTTGGACTTAAACAGGATGAACGATCAGAGTTTGCTTTTCATCGACTTCTGACGACTGAATTTTATCTACATACAGAGAATCGAAAATAAATTATTGCCAGTAATTTCGAAAAAATTCGCAGCCCGCGAATCCGGCATTCCCTTTTACATTCGGTATAGAATTTCGTTCGTCCGGTCTCGTCGGCCAGCCGCCATTCAACGCGTTACGCCGGCCGAGCCTTGAATGACGGTGCGCTCGCCGCCGAGCGAGAAAAGAAAAGGCGGACGACACAGAGTGCAGAGACGCATCCTGGTATTGTGCTCTCTCGCGCGGAGAGCCGAGCAATGTCATTGCCTCCGGCGTTCTCTCTCTCGTCGGCGCGTTAATGGAGTCGCGTGCGCGCGTCTGGCGCTGCGATCGCTCTCCTCGGCGGACGACGGTAATCGCGTGTTTACATAACGCCGACACTTCTTCACCGCGAGAGCGACGCGCGACTTTCGCGCGTCGAGCCGCGATCGATTATTCCCCCTGTGGCGGGCGCGGACTACTTTTTTTCTCTCTCCCTCGCTTATACACACTTACTCGAGCGAGTCCTGATGCGCGCCCTGCTTCGAAGAGTGCTGCCACACGTGCTTACGTAAGCAGCTCGCGATCGCGGAGGGAACGACTGTTTGTACGTTGCTGCGTGCGCCAAAGTTTTGGAATCGTGCTATTTTTTTTTTTGTTTTTTTTTATTGCGCGAACGTGGCAGATGCTAAATATATAAAAGTTAGTTTCTTGCGAGAACGGCAAGTTATAAATATTATACTTTTTTTTTTCGAGAATGAAAACTCGTGCATTAATGTATAATGTGCTAAAAAAGAATACGTTATTTTGCAGTGAACAATGCATTCCATAATTCCTTTTTCGAGTAAAAAAAAATTAATAAATCATCGGCACGTCGGAGCTCCAGATCTTTGCAAATGCAGATATCGCTCGAAGGAATAAAGAATGGAAACAAAGAATTCACTTGTCCGAAAGCTCCTTTGTTGTCGAGCTCGCGAGAAAACGCCTCGTCAGTGTGTTTTTTTCTCTCTCTGCGCATTAAAGGAGGCGTGACGCAAAAATGTATTTCGCCATGCGGCGGCCAGGGAGGTTCTCGCGCGAGAGCCGAGTTTCCTTGACATTATGGATCGTTTCCAAGAGCACAGAAATGCCGTTATGCAGTTACATTGTTTGGTGGTTCTCTCGCGCCAGATTGCCATCCGAGATGCTCATCTTTAGACGTTCCTTGGTACGCTTCATTAGGACGGATATCATAACCGCTTCATAAAGACAAAGTGCCCGCCTAAGTTACTTTTATGTCTAATTATAACGTCTTACGACGTCTTACGACGTTATAATTATAGCGGTTTGCGCGAATCGCCTGGTATTTTAGCCTCCGCGATTTACGAAAGTTGCAACTTGTATATAAGGAAGTGCAATATTAAAGAAAATTGATTTATCCTCTTCATAAACCTCTGATTTACACTGTGAATAATTTACTAATTCTAAATTAAAGTTAAATTCATTAACCAAAGGCGAAAGTCCTCTTAAAAGACGAGTTTAAAGCCCCCCATTAACAGCATCCGAAACATCGTAAAGCTCCGCTTGACCGCCGCAACAACAAACCTCTCCTACAGCCCCGACAAAGCCGCTGGCATCGGCCGCTCGCCTAATAACCCTCGAGCTTGCGTTCTCGAATCAACAGAGCCTAAGCGGGTGGCGCCTCGCGACTGATGGATCGATGCGCGCGACCGAGTAGGGCAGGAAAAATGACGGGGTGGGCGGCGAACGCGGCCCCGATTAGTAATGCAAAGGTGCGCGAGAGCCTTTCGACGCCGGCTAATAATTCAGGGAAGCTAAGGCGACCCTGCGCATAGCGCTCTCGATCTTTTTTTGCGCAGCAGCTGCGGAATGCGTAAGTGGCTGCGGTATTCCTGCGGCCGGAAGTGGAGGGGATGTGGGTCGGCTTTGAATCAGAGGTAGTTTTGGCTTTTTCAAGTTTGCCTGGAGTGGATTTACAGCTGTGGGTGTTTAAAGATTTTTTTTTTTTTTTTTTTTTTTAAAGTGGCTCACGTGCTTAGAGTAAAGACCTCAATGTACAGTTATAAATGGGTGTGCACGGTATGTATTAGGCTGGCGATACTCTGAGCAATTCGCTTGATGGCGCCTAATTAGTTCAAGGAACAATGTATTATTCCTTTTCAGAAGTGTCGTTTAATTTGAATATTACCGGTTACGGATATGATTGAAGGAAAATTACGGATTCCACAATACCACATTCATCGATAACTTTACGAAACACCGGCGAAACTCAAAATTTACGTAAGCCAAGCCGACTTAATTAGATTTCAGTAGTGTAAGTCCCGTTCGGTAAGACACAGCCCGTCTTTCTCTCTCCGGTTATTCAATGCGCTCCATCCGCATCTTATAAATACCTCGAGCGAGTCGCGTACTCCCGCGCGGCATTACGACTTAAAATCACGCTCTCCGCAGCGCTCTCTCTCCCTCCGCGCGGGGCTCTTCCGCAGCTTATAAATCTTGCATCCGTCGCATATAAAACTCGCTCCCGCGAGTCGCAGGTGCAGAAACGCGCGAGAGGCGGGCAGGATACGAGACGCGGCGACGGTGCTGGCGATGGCCTTGCGGTGCGCGCGGATGGCATGCACATGCGGCGACCGATGCGGAAGGAAGGAATTTACGGGGCTTACGCGCGCGAGGCTGCCGCTTGAATTTGCAAGCTGGTTATTGGCTATTTTACGGCGGCGGGGATATTGCTGAACATTATCATATATATGGATTTTCGGGGTACGAAGTTCTCGGCGAGTTTCATGCGGAGCAATGAGGCACTACACTTGGTCTGGAGTATCGTTAGCCATAATTAGACAATTACTTGAATTTCGATCGATCGCTTCTTGAATCTGACAGTTTTCAACAGTCGAGTTTTGAACGAATACTTTATGCATTTCAGCAGTAAATGCGTCGACGAGCGCAGCAGGCTCGAAGAACGCTCGGATCGAATCCGCTCCAGATGCGTAAATCAAATGATGTAGATCGAGCACTCGATGCGTGAATATACGGCGAATCTGGTTGAGGACGCGACCGGATTCCAGAACGAGATCGACCTTCGGCTCGTCTTGCGGGGGAGTCGGTGGAGGAGGAGAAGGTGGAGAAGGGAAGCGAGATCGACCTTTCGACGCTGAACTAAGGGGCGCCTTGCTATTCGCCCGGGGGCACAATGGCGCCAATCTATTCTGCCTGTTGTCGTGATGTAACCGTTAATGGAACTAGTGCACTTTCCTCCGCCTCTATAGTTACATCGCGCGCCCCATTGTGTGGCCCCGAATCGTTTTATTTGCATTACGTCGAAAATTCTCAGTTGCCTGATTAAATTTTATGTAATTGATCGGGTATTTATATAAATGCATTCTGCATATCTATTCCTATTAAGAGCAGATTTAAATACAGAATTTTATTCACCGTATTGTATACAGATTTTCCACGCTCCATCAAAGAGAATACACCTCAAAGCTACATGGTCCCCTACTCGGCCAATCTCTCCGCCCTTGATTCAACGCAGCTCCAGTTCGACCGCAAAGCCGCAACTCAGCGGCTCTCCTCGCGAATCCACAAAGCGCATAAATCAGTCAAAAATTTCCGCCTGGCCGAAACTAAGCTCCCCCTGCTGCTGCATGTGCGGGGCATCAAAGGCGCAAGGAGAAAGAGAAAAAGAAAGAGAGAGAGAGAGAGAGAGAGAAAGGGAGAGGGAAGCAATTGCGCAGCGCGCGCACGTTCGCGTTCAAGTGTACGCGGTGGCCGGGTGACCGACCTTTACGTAACCGTACGCCACCGCGCGCCGCTGCAGCCGTCGCGCGACGTCCGCATCCGATCCGCGATACTGCACATCTCCCGCGCATCGAGTTCTCGCTGTGCGCGCGCGCCTGATTCGACGGATTTCGCTTTTGGATTGCCGGACAGTTTTTCCGAATTTTCATTCTAAATATCGATGAAGGTGATCGGTGATGGTCTTGCGGTGAGTGCATATGCGGCGAGTATACGAAAGAATATCGGTTTTTGATAAATGGTTGAAAATAAGCTGTTTTTCAATTATATAAATAAGGACGGAATTATTTTACATAATATGCATGTAATATTAATTGATGAATAACGAATAATTTCGCGTTCACTTTGTCGAATGGTTATATAAAAGTTTATTCGATAAAAATATTAATTTTGTTACGTTTAAATAACTTTTGTACCGCGAATATAACACAGTGCTTAATACAAATTTATAAAAAGCTGTACTATTATATACTATAGCATCTGGAATTGATCGATAAAGCGAGGAAGTTAATTAAAAAGCCCCATTGACAATAAACTTCCCGGCGCAAATTCATCACTCCAAAATGTGCAGCTTGCGAAAGGGCCAAAACATCGCGTGGCGACCGCAGTGAGAGAGGCGCTCGCAAATACCGTCATGATTAATCGAAACGAGCGCGTCAAAAGCTCGTCAGTCAGGCAGCAGCAGCAGCAGCAGCAGCAGCAGCTCGTCCTCACGACACTCCCCTCCACGGGTAGGCCACACGTGTAGCGCACACCAGACCGACCGGATATATAGGCGTTTATCGCGCGCCGCCGCCGCCGCCGCCTGCATTTGCGGAAAACGCGCAGGGGACGGAAATAATACCGGCGACGCTCGCAACTTTATGCAACGCCGCCGCGAGCTAAATCGACGAACGCCCGCGGCTAAAAATATTGCCGCGACACGCGCAAGCTAAGCGTGCTGCTTTTGTCGCGCCCGATCTCTGCCCGATTCATTTTTTCCTATCGGTTATTGAAGCTGCAGGGATTTTTCAGGGTTCCCGAGCTGCGAAGAATGTCGAGTGTTTGCTGCCGGGATATTGGTTTGGAAAGCGGAGTGGAATGGAGCATTGATGTGGTTTTCGAAAGAGAAGGGTGGCAATTCTTGTGAAAAGCTACACTTAGAGATCGATTGCTGTAGCTTTCGAAATTGAATTGTACGAGGGATTTTTGTTGCGAGAGGAGAAATTGGATCCGTCGTGCTGTAAGAGCAGAGATCTCGATACCTGGCTTTGGTGTTTCTGGATGATTAAAGGGTAACCGTCATTGGAATATATGATAATTTATTGAGTTGCAAAGGAATATTGCTATTTAAAAAACAATTTTCCGTTTTAAACGGTGAGAATAGAAAAAAATTTTAGTAATAGCCTACTTAGAAAATAATGTTTACTGCCTGAATGTGAATCATTAACTCCTATATGAATAATAATTGTTCTTTGCGTTTACGTATTTTATTATAAAAGAAATTAAGCATTCAAGCTGACTAATTAACATTCTTAAAGAAAATTTCTTCATTTTTCTTGACATGTTATTGATCAATGAAACATTTACATCCGCGAATTGAAATGTCGATAGTACTATAATATTCGTAGGAAGTTTATCTCCTCCTCAAACTGCAACGTTCGCAGGCAGCAACGTACGTGTTTTCGCGCGATTTCTGTTGCACAGGTTTTCGCAACAACTCAGATACACGTAAATAGGAGAATGTATATACGTGTGTTTGTGAACGAGTTTTCTTGGCACGTAATTGTCTTATAAACACAAAGCTTTTTTTTCGCATTAAATATTTATCTGTTTCTGAAACGAAACGGTGGCTGGCCTTATTCTCCGTCTCGTTTACTGCAGCGCGAACAAAGCTTTTGTCTAAATAATGCGCTTCGGATAATTTTAAATAGAAGAACGAAATTAAACACTCTAGTTCACAAAGGAGAAAAAAGACACAAAGAAACGTTTAAAATAAGAGATTTTAAATTACTAACGTTTAGAAACAAGTAACACCCCGATTACTATAAAACACTGCATCCTCGCTCGAAAAAGCTAAAATATTATCAGCGTAAATGACCGGGAAAAGAATGGAAGCAAACAAAATGCCCCGACTCGACTGAATCCGCAGTACAATTAAACGTAAAATAAACAACTCTAATATATATCGGAAATCCCAGCGAGACCGCACAGAGCCGCGATATCTAGTCGCTTGCGCAGCGCTCGTAATTGACCTGTAAATCGAAAGGTTCTCTCGCGGAAAGCTCTCCCGCAAATCCCCCCCGTTGCAGCGCGCCCTTCCGCGATTTTCAGAGCTGAACAAATGGAAGGAATAAAGTCGAGCCGAGTGTGTTTACCGTTGTGCTCGGCCGATAAGCAAATTATGCAATAGGCATGCGATGGCAACTGTTCTCGAGAATTGTCTATACTTTATTCATAATGCCAATGAGAGACAATCGTTCCTCGTTAAGCTACGTTTTATTGTTGCGTGGAGGTTTGTGTTTTTTTTTTTTTTTTTGCTGAAAGGGTTGTTTTCGCGTGGTTGTCAGACGGTGTCGGGACGTTATGAGAGTTTGTAAAGCAAGTTGCCTTATATAAACTGCACTTATTCGGCGCACAAATATTGTTTTCTTCCACGTTCACGCTGCAATTTTTTCAATTAATTTTGATCCGCTTCGAAATACCAGGTAATTCTCGCCGTTCGCGAAATTTTCTGCGCTTAATTACACAGAATCCAAAAGGACAATAAAGCCAATTGCATTCTATCAGTCCGTTAAATCCCCGAATATTTCTCCGCTGCCAAATTTAGCTCGCAGAAGGTTAAACAAGCAGATTAACCAGGTTATAAAAACGAAATTAACGAAAAAACACCAGCGGTATCTGGATAACGCCCGATAAAGCACAAAGCAAAGCAAAGAAAGCCCCGATAATTTGTTGAAAAAGCCAGATAATGCCGGGGTGTGAATACAGTGACATAACGATAGGCCCTCGCTCAGTGTGAGTGAGCGCGACTGTGTACGCGGGAGGCATCAATGAGGGGCCGATGGCCACAGAGAGAGAGAGAGAGAGAGAGAGAGAGAGCTTACGCGCAGAAAGAGCCCCGTTACGTAAAAAAAATCGAGAACGCTCGCGATTACAATAATTATTAATATACCTTGCTATCTGCTTTTTTATCCCAAGGCAGAGAGATGCAAAAAGCCACACGCGGCGAAATCAATGAAACGATTCCCGGAATCTAACGTGCAGAAAAAAACTTATCGCCGGACGAATGCGTGCGCACATTTCGCCCGTTTTTTGCGCCCGCGCGACGCTAAATTTAAACCGCCTCTCTCGATGCACCGTGTGTGTTTTTTTTCTTTTTTTTTTTTTTTTTTTACCAGCGGGAGAAAATTTATGAAGCAGGCCAGATAAGCCGCGCGCATTTGTGCAACGCTATCTGTTTATTGAGAAATTCGATATTCCCCCAAGGTAGTTAATATTTTTAAGCGCTGCTGCACAGCTGCCGCCTTCGCTTCTTTGTCCTTTTGTTTACATAACAAAAGACGCAAGTTTATCAATGCGGTTACGCAAGATCGGCCGCTGCTGCTGCTCTTCTTCTCCTAAGTCCGTCTTTCGGAGGGACGCGATCGCAGTTGCATATACGTATCGAGAGGATCGATTCTTATCAGCGCGGCAAATTTTTCCAGAGCGACTCGAGAGAGACTCAAATATTCATAAATTTTTTATATAACGAGCGTTTATATAAACCCGCCCGACTGACGCGCCGACCGAGAGAGCAGAAGCGCGACTCGTTGCCAAACGACTCGCGCCAATTCGACCAACCGATGCGTAGTGCGGCGAACGTCGGATCGTTTCTTTTTATACCCCGTCGATCGATGCAGTTTGTTGTTATTGATTCGGCCAATGTTGATAATGCACGAGATTAATATACTCGCCGCCGCCGCGCGGCTGCGAGAAAGACGTATTTAGACGGACCGTTGAAAAGTTTATACGAGACGTCGCGGGAAAACAAAATGTTTTATTTTCGATGCTAAAAATAAGGAGTGTGCAGACTTCGGAATATGCTACATCACTTATTTACTTCGGAGATGTAAGGAAAAATATATGAATAATTTCTAAAGTTTCTTTAGAGAAGACTCGTCTCTTTTTGCGCATTACTTCCAACGTTTACTTTACACGCTGAAATGGAAAAAGTTTAATATGTACGAATTTATGGACCGGAATTATTGAATAAACTTTATACAAATTCATGCATAAACTTGCAACATCTATTGCTCCGTAAGATAAACGGTGCAATAAATCTAAATCTAAATCTTTAACTTTTCTCTTTCGTAAACTTATGATGTCAGGTCGCACGTGACGAGGAAAAGAAATTATCATTAAATATTTATTAGCACGCGATATCAGTGGTTTAGCGTGAAATTGTACTGAAATTTTTTGTTGCAACCTATATTGCATATACCCAAAACACATGTATGCTATTTTCATCACGTATTAATGAATTGCAAACGAAAAATTTGAGTTATTTAAAGTGTATATTAATTTGTGAATAATTTCATTAATTTTTATTGCATTAGATAAGCTGAGGTTGCCTTCATATAATTACAAAATTAAATATACGCAACTATATTACATACATATTACGGCTGGGCAAGGTAAGGATTACAAATATATATAACGTAATAAATTATAACATAGATCGTAATTATTACGTGTACATTGTAACACATGCTAGTCGCGCTTTTATTTTTATTCAAAAACCGGTTCGAATTTACCGTTCCGAGATTAACGTATGAAAATAATTCATTTATATAATCAAATCAAGTGCATATTGAAACTGAAACGATATTATAAAATTAAATAGGATTAAACTAATTAAAAGTATTTCACGCACGAATTTTAAAACAGAGAGACTCACAATTTTATTGAAGTACCTTCGCAAACGTTTCGTAATATGTTGTTTGTCTTTCGTTACACTAAGTAGCCGAGATAGTACATTATATAATAACTATATTGTTACTACTAATTTTTCAAAATAATGCGGTAAACAACATTTATAGGTTGCAAAGGCGTAACTAATTTATTGTTTTACGTAAAACCAAAACTAATAACCATCTCGAAAACTCGAAACCCCAGCAAACACCTTATTTATTGTTCAAAGTTCAAAAGAATCAGCACTAAAATCTCCTTCCTCAAAGTAGCTCAACCAAGCCTGCCATCCAACAACGCCAGCATCCATCGAAAATCCCGCCCAAATCTACAGAATCCCCAAGCCCCAAACGATGAATAAAACAATAAACGCGACCACCGCGAGAAGAGGCCGCAGAGAAAGAAAACAGGCACACGGCGCCGTGTGGCATTAAACGCGAGAGCTGCGCCGCTGGTGCGCTGCTGGCAGCGGCACCGGTTACGGTGCTTTTCACGGTCAAGTACCCCGGCGGCCGCCGCCGCCGCCGCCGCCGCTTCCGTTCGATAGTTTCCTGGCCGTGCGACCTACTACTACTCTCTCTCTCTCTCTCTCTCTCTCTCTCGCGCGCGCGCGCGCAGCCATTCCTCGCTCGAGAGAGCGAGAGCCTTCTCGCTTGGTGAGAACAAGCGAGGAGTTTTCTTCCGAGCCGTCGCGTTCACTGGGACGTTGCTTCGTCATGGTGGAGGAACGCTATTTACGGAAAAGAGTCTGGTAAAATTTGGTGAAGACAGAAAAGCAGTAATAATCGCTTTAGCGCGCGTATCAATTAAAGAAAACCGCGTTTTTTCTCAGAATACACACTCTGTTTCATTAAGTATATTACGATTACAGACAAGCTGCGGTTTGCGTTATTATTACAGATCGATGCAGTATACTTAAAGTCGAGCTCGGCCTTTTTTGCGCTATAGTTATGATATTAGCGGTGTGGGTATCGTGGCTCGCATTAGAAATTTTCCTGCAGGTTCGATGACGGATGATTTTGATCGGCACGAGTAATATTATTGTCTTCCCGTGACGTTTAAAATATGTATTGAGTTTTATTGCAGGTCATAATTCCTTCGATGAGAAAACATTTTAAATAAGTTATGTAAAAAGATGTATTGCTATTTATTATTACCTTGCGCGACTTGCATTAGCATAAGTAACGACTGTTCGCGGCTCAAGTTCTTTCAAATTTTACTGGAATATACGTTTCGTTCGCGATCTTAAATCTTATTCGTAATGAACCCGACTTTTCGGTAATTAAAGTACCTCATGGTTTATTGTTCTTTCGCAACTGTTTGAAACGGATTGCGTGACGAAAATGTTCCAAATGCAAAAGAACGTTAAATTCCAGTATTTTAATACTTTGTTGAAAAGCGGTGCTTTATTAAGAGCAGGACTTTTAATGCGATAAATATATAAACCGCTGCGCGGATAATGCGTCAATCTATTTTTAGGTATATATACGTTCCTATCCGGTTTCAGATATGAAACGCTTTTCGAAAACCGCAGGAAGGAATGCAGTGTATTTCTCTAATTATTTACAACCACTCTTACAAACATTTGTAACAACCACATCCCTATAACCGTCGCGTGGCTCAGCCGCCCTGTGCGCGGTTACGTAAGATCGCGTACATCAGGCTCGCGTCGTTACATTATTCGACGGCTTTGGCGTATAAGCTTTAACGGCTATAAACCGTTGCGAAATCCCGCCTGAATAACGAGGCAGCGGGCGGTTTAGTCATGGAAAAAATCGCGAGGACGACGCCTCCTTTTTTCCGCCGGACAAAGAGAGCTGATACGAGATATCTGCTGAGGAGCAGCCGACGCGCGTGTGTGTCTGTGTGCGCGTTTCAATTTCTGCCGGAGATTATTGAAACGTTATTTACGACGGTGATTCTTGGAAACGGGTGGGCTGATACCGCAGCGCGAGAGATGCTGTTTTTCGAATTCGCGGTGAATGATTGCTTCGATTGAATCCAAGTGGGCATCGGCGAATGATTGCTTTTGCGGGAGAATTGAAAAATTAAGGAGGGAGCTGCGCGAGGCTGGAAACATTAGATGATAGACGTGAATATATGCGGTGTTAAATAATAAGTCTGACCTATATCGATAAATTCGTGCGTAAGAAACCAGTTGAGAATTTTTATTGCTAAATTAAATTGTGTAACCTCCCGTGGCATTTTGTAATTTCGTCGAGTTTTTGCAATAAATTTTAAAACTCTCAAATCTTAGTATGTTAGATTGTAGCTTTAAATTGATTTTTGGGAGTTGATATAATGCTGGTCGGATTGTATAAAAATTGCGCGAATGTCATTAAGTTGAAAGAAAAAAATATGTTTATCCAAAATAAAGTGTATAAGTAAAAGCTTTGAAGGGAAGTTTCCTTTAGCTACCCGATCAATTCCATTAATATAAACTTTAGCTGCCTTATTTCGTACAATTTGTCCAGACATGTTTAATGCAGCTGCAGATTAAAATCTAATTCATTACATCGACAGAAGAAATAAATTTTTCCACGATTTCGAGAGAAACACAATTATTTCTTTATTCAAAAAAATAATAGCAACCTCCGGCCTTCGCTCCTCGTAATTGCGTAAAAAAGGAAGAGAAAAGGCTCGACCAACGCGCACCGTAAACGCACAATGCGGCAAAAGCACGAGAGAAAGACTACAAAATATATATACACCCGAGAAAGAGGGGAAAAAAGAGGAGAAGCAGAGAGAGAGAGAGAGAGAGAGAGAGAACGGTGGCTTGCTTTATGCCGGCGACGAAACCACGACGGCGGCGGCGACGTTTGCCTCGTCCTTACATAACCGTCTTTTTATTACGTAATTGACAGAAACTTCGGCCCTGCGCGCGCACTCACACTCGCACCTCGCGCGATATTCTTGAATATATACGTCCCGGCGCGCGTCCTGCGAGCACGGAACTATCGAAATCATACACCACCTTTGTGCGGCCACCTCTCAAGGCGGTATAGGCGCAATTTTTACTCTCGCCGAACGTTACGTAACTTCCTGCCGGAAAGAGCCCTTTATTAATGGCTCCTTGATTGTAATTATCGGAGCGGTTGATATATTTTTGGGCAAACGATAAGAGGTCGCTTTAACGAAGCGCCGCTTTATGGGGATTTTGTCGATGCGCTGCACTGGGAAAATTTATTAAAATAGTAAAAATTGCTATTTTAATAGCACTCTTTACTATATAATTCGTAAAATTTACGAATTATATAGTAAAAATTATTAAAATATGAGTGTTTCCCGTGAGTACCATTAAAATAATAACAAAAAAAAAATTTCTCAGTGCGTGTAAATTTAACGAGTTAAAGATAGCCGAGGGTTGATAAAAGCTTCGATTCGGTTATATCGATATACGTGATCGGTATTGTTAGAGAGAAGACGAGAGCGGAGGTTATGATTTATTAGGCGCGCGCTTCGAATTAGAATTTAGTCCGAGGGAATTAGATCGAGGCGATGATTTTTGGAAGGCATAATATTTTCGCGCGGCGGGCTGAGCTATTTTCATCGATAATAAAATGTGACGCTCCGGTCGCTCGAACCGAAAATTTATCCGATCTCCGATAATTTCGTCTTGCGATTAACAAGTATAAAGAGTTCTCGTACTCGACTAACTCGGCGAGGCATTAGTATGCTTTGCTTATGACATAATACGTAGACACAATTGTGAAACGCGACCTATCGAAATATAAAGAGTTACGGGGCTCGAATAAAAACATTAAGCAGTCAATTACGACGATTACATTGTTTCGTAAGGTATTATTAATTTTCGGCAACTGCACCGTGACTCAAGTTGATCCCAAAAAAAAAAAAAAAAAAAAATTATAAATGAACATTTGAAATATTGAGCAAAATTTTGATCCAACCGCATTCCCACCAAACTTTTTACCCGCAGCAACACACAGCCCTTACATAATTCTTATTTCTGAAAACTCTGGCATTCCCGATACAATACGGGCATCGTTACAAAACAAATTTCGCGGCGGGGCACACTTGTCACCCACCCCTATTCACCCTCTCCCCCTCCCCCCTTCCCGAGCCTTCCATCAATCAATCAATGGAGCTGCATCCCTTCGGGCCGCGGCGGGTAGCCGCCTCGTGTAGGTATATCAGCGCGCGCAGCCTCTCCGCGTTAGATAATATAAAAGCAAGTGCCTAAAGCCTCTCTCTCTCTCTCTCTCCCGGCTCGTGTCAACGTAACCATTTATATAAATCCGCAGTTACGTAACGCGCCAGCCCGCCTCGCTTCTTCTCGATCGCTTAGGCCAGATAGATTCGGGCCCCTAAGCGGCCGCTCTTCTCTCTCTCTCTCTCGCTCTCCTGCGGGTGTAAGTGCAGGTACGTTCGTGCGGATTATGTAGCGGAGCACATGAGCGCAACCACCTGGCCCCCGCGAGATCGATGCTGTTGCGCGCGAGAGGGAAGAGAGCCGCTGCCTGCTGCCGCTGCTGCCGCTGTTACGAGCGAGGAGGAAGGTTCCGTTTTTGCGAGATTTTTTCGAGTTTAAAAAGGCGCGTGGAAAATTTTTCACGCAGGTTCCAATTTTGGGCATTCGCAGCTACTTTTAAATTTTGCTTAAATATTTCTTTAAGGAAGATGTGTATATTTTCCGAAATCGTTTGGTTATTCTGACAAGTTGTTCCATGTTTAAAGAGTTGTATAACGCCGTTGCTTAAAGGTTCGAGTACTTCGTCAGTCTTTATGTCTTTTTCTAAAGGAGTTGCTTTAAAAATTTCATAAAACCTCTTACATCTTACAAGACGTATTTATATTCGATAAATTATAGGATTCTTTGCTCTTGGAAAACTAGAAAATGTTTACATTATACTTTATTTTATCTTAATTTATCGTTAAGAAAGAATCTTTTGCCAAATACATAATATATTTTTAGCCCTTAATTATAAAAAAATTCGCGAGAAAAATGTATTAATATTATTCGGTTAATTAAGGAGTCCATTAAGTGATTTTAAACCGAAGAATATTTTGGGAAGGCAAAAGTTCTGAATTATTTTTTGATTCTCGAAACTAATAATAGAGGTGTTGCCGCAGTGTATACGTATATCTTTCAACTGAATGTACGGCAAAAAATGATGAGATAAGTTTTTGCCCCCGCAATAAAAAAAGTTTTGATAAAGCCAACAATATTTAATATGAACAATAAATCTTCGGTGAAAATAACTTTTTTTGTGAAAGTATAAGATTATTAAGAGCTTATCAGTAAAAATGTTTTTTAATATTACTACGACACATCTTTTTTAAACACCTCAATCCTCACGGTCGAAATCAGAATTGCCACTTTTCCTCAAAGCGTAACCCTGCAAAGATTTTTATAATATCTACAAATCTCTGTCTTTTTATAGCCGGTCTGCGCAGGTATCGAGCGTCTTCAGACTTACTATGTAAACTATTCTTGACCGAAAAATCATTCAAGTACACACGTACATAACTGCCAGGTGGCCTATACGCGAGCTGCCGAGGCACACAGTTAGAAAAAGCCGGATTTATGTAACGAACCGTCGGCTCGTCTTTTCACGAAAAACTGCGCCCGATAAGATAAAGGATCTCGGCAACTCGGATAAAAAAAAATCTTTCGACTGATGCACGCCAGAATTTCGGTTAAAAATAGCAGCCGCACACGCCTCTTTTTCTTCTCCCCAAGCGGGGAGAGAAAGAAGCGGGAGATAAAAACAAAAAGCAGACATCGTGCGAGATTGCACGTGAAGCGACCGGCGAACTGAAGGCGGAGCAAAGAGGGATGATGGTTTTTCATTGCTTTTGTTTGATTAACTTTTACGAATGTTTGAGGAGAAAGAGAGGACCGTAAGGTCTTTTCGTTTTTCGTAAGATGCAGTAAACTTTGATAAGCTTTGCTAATATTTCGGTTTGCAGAGGTTTTTTTTATTGTTTCGTAGCAATTTTGTAAACCGATCAATTAAGTAATTAAAGCTGGAAATTCATCAAAGCCATGTTTACATTTTTATACTAATCTATGACGCAAGTTAGTTCGCAAATTGGTATTAGGTTTGTATTTACCACTTTGACTTTCGAAACAATTCTACGACCTTATGAATTTAAATCAGTTCAGCCGACGATACAAAGACTAATTAACGATAAAAGTAGAAAGACAATTTCTGAATGAGATGCGTCATTTTTTCTTTAAGTATTCAGTGCTGTAAAAGAAAATGATTTTCAAAATATTATTATTGTGACTTATAAAAAATGAATATTCATAGAAGCTACTCAGCACGCCTTCTTTCACTGTTATAAAAAAAAGCCTTAAAAAATCGTCCACCTTGGCCGCAAAAATTGCAAAAAAAAAAAAAAAAAAAAAAAACAGCAATCGTCCGCTTATCGGAGAAAAAAAAACCACACCGCGGCGAAAAAGAGTGGGGGCGTCGCTCGGGAAAGCGTATCGCCTTTAGAGAAGAGCCGCTCGACACATACCTCAAGCTCGTTCCGCGCGCGTGGAGCACATGGCGCTCGGCCAGGGAACGCGCAAAGTTTACATAACACTGAGAGAGAGAGAGAGAGAGAGAGAGCGACACCCCGGCGCAAGTTTGACAGCGGCCAAGCTTTACGGAGCACGTGACCGAGGCGGCCAGCCGGCCTCCTTTATCTTATCTGCGCGAATACCTCGAGCGGTGCGCGCGCACATTTACGTAACTGCCCGCGAGACCGAGAGCGATCTGCTTCGATCGAAGCGTGCTCGGGGTGCCGGGCGATATTGCGCCGGGTAGACGTGGAATTATTTTAATACCTAATGAGTAGGTGTGCTTTAAGTAGCTCGCGCGGTTTGAGGCCGATCGAAATTTGCAATTTTCGAGGACGAGTTCGCTCGAACGTTCGTTCAAAGCTACTTGGATACGCTTCGTCCAAAATCGATGAATCAAAATAGATTTCGTTTTAAATCCAAGACGCAATCAAAGATCTCGACTTTAAAGCCTTTACAAGAAAAGATCCACAGCTCGAGACGCGAGGGGGCAGGCGGCTACTTGCACTCGCTCGGCACGACCGCCGAGAGTCTGGTCCGCAACCTTCCAGCTGCTCCGATTTCGCGAGAGCGCGCGCGCGCTGAAAAGTAGGCCAGGCCGACGAGTGAGCGAGCTGCGACGCATGAATGAAATACGCGAAGCCAAGCTGCTGCCGCCGCTGCGACAGACTCGTGCACGCTTATACGCGCCGGAATCGACTTCTTTTTTACCAGCCGTCCACGTTGTCTTGCCTTATAACTTTGATGTACGCGGCGCGCCTCGCGACGACCGAGGGAGCTTTACCGCCGGTGCAAATTCAGACGCATAATGGGCGCGTTATTTGCTTTCTCGGAAGCTCTCTCTCTCGCCCGACGCTATTTAGCTTTTTTCTCCGTCAGGGGAAAAATTAATAAACCGCGGGCCTATTTTCGGAGCTGCCGGAGGTTGAAATGCAGCCCTCGAGTCTTTAATAAGGCAGCGAGGGGGGTTTTAATAATGACTGACTCACCATTGAAGAAAGAATTCCAACGAGCTCGACTCTTTCGTTACGTAACCCATCACCGAAATCTTCGCTTATGAGATGCTTGGCGGCTTAGAAAGAAGATTGGCCGGCTAAAAAAAATGTCGGCTACTATCGGAATACGACCGCGTGCAAGTTCTGCCAAAATAAGGCTTGCTTACATAAACAGAAATGAGTAAGCGCTTACAATACCGAAATCTCGAGATCCGATCTCCGAAGAAGCCTCCCGTCCGTCTTATCTAGCTCGCGAATCGGCCGAGCGACACAATGAAATCCGTAGAAAAAAAAAAAAGAAAAGAGGGAGCCTTATCGATTACGTAAAAGCGTCGTGTGCGCGACTCTGGATTCTCGATCTGTCGAGCGCACTTTTTCCCCTCGATAATCGCGACGTCGAACGTCGACGCCCACTACTTTTTTTTTTTTTTGAGCTAATGCCGGTGATAAGTATATATAAATTGTGCAATCGTTTAATTTGGCGACGAGCGCGTTAATAATGCGATTCCTAATTCGTGCGAGTTTAAACAGTTTAGACTCGAGTCATGGAAAGATAAACAAATTACATAATGAGACGGAATGTGGTTTGTTGATACGGCGAACAATGTAAAAGCGATAAACCAATTTACAATAGTCAAATCAATAACATCCCGCAACGATACCGACTATTTTTATATTATTTTCATTAATTGCTCGGCTCGCACGTCATCGATAAAGATAATTCGCCTCGAGCACCCATCGTCGCCGATACCATCCGCTTCTTCGTTTGATTACGCGGATCGCGGTCACGTGCGGGCGTCGATCATATTTATCCGACGCGAAAATTTCGCCCGACCGAGGAAAACGACAAAAAATAATGCACTCGAGCGAGCTTCGTTTCGATGTTTTGAAAATTTATTGGTATTACCCCGGTATTGATCTGACTTCTAGTTCGATAACGAAGCTCCGACCTTATCGGTATAAAGTAATGGTCCGCTGATAGTGCGGCTAAAAGCATTTTAGCTTATAGTTCGCTAATTTCACGAATTAAGCTCCGACGATAAAGAATAATCAAAACACGAGAGCTGCTAAGAATTTAATTAAGCTCGATTTTACGGTGCATTTTCCGATGAAATTACGAAAATAAAAGAATCCAAGTCGACAGAAATAAAATATCACTGCTCGCGATCCAGTTTTGTTTGCTAAATCCAGTCGTCTAGTCTCGCGCAGTTTTTTCAGTCTTTCCTCGGTGACCGCTTACATGTAAGACCGACCGAAAAGAGGGAGAGAGAGAGAGAAAAAAGCGAGGTACTAAGTGAGGCAATGGAATTAAGCAATTCCCCTCCGTGCAATTACGAATTAGGCAACGCCGAGGCTCGCAGAGTCCTTTCATCTCGGCGGTTCTCAATCTCGCGTGAGGAAACACGCCGGGATTTCGCGCGAGAAAAATCGCAGCCTTTTTTTTTTTCTTCTTTTTCTTCTGAAAACGACTCGCTCTCGAAAAATTGCGAGATTTAGTTGCTCCGCCAAAAGCAGCGCGCGGAGCTGCCGGTGAAACTAATTGTGGATTAATGGATTAGGCTTTGAGAATTTGTTGAGTAACCCTTTTCGCGGTAGAACATTGTGTCGAAAGACAAATTTTAATTTCGCGAATATTTACATTTTATATATATTTATTTTGCAACGAGCAATTCTGAAAACTTAATAAATCCCAGAATTATTAACTATCGAAATCCAAGGAGAGATGGTTTGTATTCCGCATTAACAGAAGTCCGAGTACAACGATATTCCGTGCTACTCAAGTATAAAGGATCAAATTTCCGCCAAATATCTCGGCACTTCATATCTCCCCCTGTTACATAATCGGCTTATATATTCTCTCATCTAAAAATACGATCGCATATCCAAAGTAATCTTTTATCGAAAAACATTTTCGCTCGACAATCAATATAGCACTTGCTTGGCAAAGTAGGCTCAACAAAGTTATCTGAAAAGCAAAACGGCCTCTCCTCGATAGCGATTCCCTACGCGTTAAAGCGCTTGAAAGCGCGCAGAAAAACATCCCGCGCCAAAACAACCATCCGTGATTCATCTCTTATCAAGCCGCCAGAGTCCAGCTAAAGGAAGGCACGCGGCGCGTATAACGTGGCATACGTGCCGCTCCGTGAAAAAAACTCGCTCGCGCACTTCCGATCCTCAAAGAGCCGCCTTCATCGGATCAAACAGTGAATCACATTGACGAATATAACGTTAAGCAATGACTAATAAAGCGGAGACGTCCGATTACGTAAGGAGCGACAACGAGTGGCCTGACCAATTTCACCCGGGGAGTATTATACGCGCCGAACGCGCGCGGGAATTGATTCCGCGCGACTTAAATAAAATGGGAAGGAGTTAATTTTGGAACTGGCTGGAGAGGCTTCCGCGCGCCGCTGGATCTTTTTAGCCGGGCAAGTCGCGTCTTTCGTGTCAGGGTCTTTCGCCGCGCTCTCCAAAATCTACAGTGTGTCGATTTTTTTTCTGGCTGGATTTGATATGTGTTTTTTTTTTCAGCGGGCGTCACGCTTCATTTAGCTTTTTTTTTTACTCCGTTTATCTTATATAATCAGTGATTCGCATGTAAATCAAGTTTGAAACTAAATTGGTGTTACAGCGTGGAATTTACACATTAGTAGTAGCTCGGAGAAATAATGTTTTAGCAATCATTTAATCAGTAATGAATAATATCAAGAGGTTCCGACGGGTTTATCCCGTGACCTGTTTGTTGGTATTGCAAGACATAAGCGGAAATCCTGTCGTAGGAATTGATACATTTGACATTGGGATACTTTAGTGAATCAGGCTTTATTGAATGATAGAATTGGCAAAGCTAAGCCTCGTGTAATATTAGTTTAAAAAATAATAAGGATCTATTTGCGTAGCTGCTGTTTTTCATAGTTAGCATAAAGTAAATTTCTTACTATAAAGCTGGTCGGAACTTAATGTAGTAAGTACTGGAACTTACCTACAACATAAAACAGAAAATGACAATTAGATATAAATATGATGCAGGCATCTTTATATAGACTTAAAATATATAAATTTAAATTTTCGTTACATCTGCTGCTTCCGCAGTTAAATTGTCTTATGGTTACGTTCTATCCTAAAATTACGCGAAGCGGATGAAAATCTCAAAACGATCGAATTGTATAATTAAATCCTCTGGCACTACATAATAAATTTAACCAATGCTTCTGGTTATAACTCTCCATTACAACACATTTTATTATGTTGCAGTTACATCATATAATAGATCCCCTTATTATTAATTCAATTCGCTATGATATTAAGAAAAAAAGACCAATCTGACAATAAAATTACAGAATCTTACGTCTTACCCCAATTTCCCAATGTCTACCGCAAAATTCATCTAAAATTGCGGAATCAATAAACGTTCTTCGTAAAAGGACATAAATTTTTATGAATCTTTTCCACTGCGCTTTAACATAATCCCTTACGAAACCACGTCCCTAACGTTCAGATCCAGATCTAAAAAAATTACTCGAAAACAATGCAGAGTTGCAAAAGCAGCCAACAATGGAAGCTGGATGATCACCGCGAAATGCTTCATCGAAAAAAGAGACGAATCATCGATTCTTCTCCCGCTCCGAGAGCTTCTCCGCGCTTGTCCATATAAATTTCAGAAATTAATCGATCGAAACTGTGGGAATTCCCCCCCCCCCCCAGCCGTCTGTGTGTGTGTGTGGCTGGCGACGTAATCCGACGAAAATAGGATCTAGCGGTCGAGTCTCGAGCTTCGTCGCGCATATATATACTCGACGCCTTAGACCTTACATGGACGCACAATTCGCAATTGGCGCTTGCTCGTTCGCCCGCAGCCGGGAGATGGCTTACGTAACGAGAGCAGCCGGCGAGTCGGGGCCTTTGTAAAAGGCTAATCGCTCTCTCGCCGGGCGAGAGAAACACGCCAATTCGCCAATAAATATTCATAAACTAAATCATCAATTATTTATCGACCTATTTTCTTGGGCGTTTATACATATACAGCGGTCGGAGGGGATCTGAATTTTCGGGGCTCCCTTAATTTGCACGTGTGCGTCTTTTATTTCGAGCTTCGCGTGGGAGAATCGGATTGTAGTTGAATTATTTGGTTTTAAATATAGGCGATTAGAAGCGTCAATATTGACTTTCCTAGGCTGCGAAGTTACTACGGAAATTCGTATCTGTACTTTTATTTGGAAAAATGCAAAAGTTAAATAATATTATGTAAGCTGCTTTGGAATAAAATTTTGAATTACATTAAATATCCAGGAAAACAAAATTCGACGGCGTAATACAATTACGTAAGTTTTTGAAGTTGCGCATGTGAAACTTGTTTTTCAATAATATTGATTAAAATCGTGTTTTTTTCTCAAACTTTTCAACAAATTTTAAAAGCATTTCCTGAAAACTTTAGCAATATACGGAGCCGCGTCACATCCTGTTCTTTTTATAAGTTTAATATAATTTACAGCTCGATATCGTTATTGTATCGAATTTAAATTAATTTTTTCCGTCGCTTACGCACGCGTTTTTGTTTATCCCGTCCTTTCCTAACCTATCATCGAGCAAAAACTTATCTGGCAAAACTCGAGCCACCGAATTTCCGAAAGAACGCTTGCGAAAAACGCGCTCTATCAAAAGAAAAGCGACTAATTAATATGAAAAGAAACATCGCTCTCGCGAGCTTCTCGTGCAAGATAGGAAGGGCATCGCCGGCTGCAGACGAGCGTTGTCTTCTTCATTGTCTCGAGACTCGAGCCTGTGCATAGGTGTGCACGAGGCGCGAGCAAAGAGAGGCGCACGGGGAAAATCGTGGAGAGTCGAGGCTTTCTCGCCTTGACACGAATCGCGAACGCAAGGCGGATTAATTTCGTGCGGTAATTATGTAACCGAAACGTGCCCGCCGATCCGCGATGCAGAGGAGAGGAGAGTGTGGGTGCTGCGCACGCGTATACGTGCGAGCAGAGACGGCGTCGCTGGAAAATTCGGGAGAGCGGCAGGCAGGTGACGAATGTAATTTCCGAGAAAATATTCGTCCCGATGTAAGGCAAATATTTTTTTATTTATTCCAGGGAAATTGGAAATTTATTGTTTAAATACGGTTTGTCAAGTAAATATTTGGGATTAAAGATTTGTGGGAGAAACGACAGTTGGAGTATGCTTTGCCAACTGTTGAACCTGCATCGACTTTTCGGTGTATATTAAAAAACAGATTCGATTTACTTTGCACTGTGATTTATCTCTGCGGCGGTATTGAGGTTTCGAGAATTCAGGGTCTGATTGCTCAAAAATTTACTTGTCAATATAAAGACACTGAATTTTTTCAAGGCTTTATGACAGAGATTGGAACGGAGTTTGTGATTCACGAATGTGTTCACGCGAATGTTATTTTTGGTTAAGTGTTCACTCTTATCTGGATTTTGCCTGTACCCCATCTATAATAAGATAAGACCACGTGGCCTCCGCTCGGAGCAGCTCTAAAACTGTACTAGATTATATAATTTTCAGATAGCTATCAATCCGGCGGCAATTTTTTTCTGCAGATGTTTACGTTAAGTGTAAAGAATTCTTTTCAACATTCTAAAAGTCCCATTTACATTAGCATACAGATTGGCGAATACTGTTTTTATAACCATTCTATAGCCAGAGAGGAGCGCGCAAAAGAAATACTCCACCTGCCCGCGCCAACAGGTGGACAAGAATCGCGAACGCAAGGAGCATGACTTAATTACGAAAAGCATAACTCGTCGATGAGTAGAATTATTTACGATATTGTTCGAACTCGTGTCGTCGGACAAATACACTCGAATAATTCTGTCTTCGGGTCGGCTCAAGAATCAACTCGTAGTTCTCACCCAATTCGAACGACAGAAATAACGAGGGCGGCGCGCGTTTAACGATTCGAGCTTACAAGCGCGGATTTTTCATTGGCGTCGGTCGAAGTTTTACGAGCGGAGCAAGACCGATTCGGTTACGTGGGGAGGGCACAGCCGTACGTGACGCGTCGCGCTCTTAAAGTATTTTCGTATATGCTTATAGTATTCTGGTGTACCGTTTTCAGGCCCTCGGCAATTTTAAATTCGAGATCCTTGAGACGCGAGATTCGGCTTCTATATCGGCGACGTGTCACTTGAATTTTAAGGGTTACGCAATCGTTTTGCAACCTTCTTAAAGCCCGATATCGCCGAGCCTTCTCTTTTTGCGGCCAATTTTTCAATGACAAATCAGGAACGTGCGGCACCGAAATCTGACGAAACTGGGATGCAAAACAAAGAAATCGCTAAACGCTCGGCAGCCTAGAAAATGACGAGTCACAGAGAAAATTGGCATTTCGAATTCAGCGAAGCTAACGGTGCATCGCCGGCGTGACGCCGCGGTCTTTCTCATCAGCGCGAGCAATTAGCCCGAAAATTCAGCCGTTCATTGACACGCGACGTCGGAACGGCTGGCAATTTTTCACGACGTCGCCAAGCCGGCGCTTGCTGAGCCATCGGCGAAAAACAAGAAAAACAGAGAGAGAGAGAGAGAGAGAAGAATGGGAGAGATGGTTTATGTCCCCCCCGAGAGTCGTACGATCTCAGGAATTTCGATTAAACAATACTATAATGAGACAAAGCCGAGGGATATTTTGCTTGGACCGGTTTATTTGTTTCTGGAGAGATTGGATTCATAGACAAAATACAAAGATAATGATTGCGGTTCCTATGGGCGAGAAAAATTGTTCGCGAAACTTTCGAGGCAGCAGCAGCGCGTCCAGCTTTCTCGAAAAACCGCCTCCGAAATTTTTCTGTCCGCCTTTGCACATGGCGGGCAAGTGCAAGTCCAAAAATAATCCCGGGCCGCTTGGTTAATTCGCCTCGTTATTTCGAGACGGGGAGGGAACGGCGGTGAAAAAGTCAAAGCGCCTCTCGCCATTGGATGAAACGAGGCGAACAGACGGGAGAAAGAGAAACGAGGCTGAAAGGGCGAATGAAAGATATAAGACTCGGAGAGCGGCCCTACAGCTTCGGATTCAGGGTCGCTTTATGGGCGACTTTTTAAGGTAAGGATTATATAGAGGGTCGGGCCTTTCAAATTTTTGAGGACGGATGTTAAATGCGATGCTTGTTCTTTATAATGGCGAGTCATTACTTTGATTAAACTGGGTGCGAAGAGTTTTAGCTTTTTCGCTGTTTGTAAGGGATTAATCATTTTTAATGCGACCGCTGGAGGAGGCTATTGTTGAACCTGTGTAGAATTACAAGTCTGCTTCGATTAGAAATATGCACGACAATATTTTCGCTCGGGAATCGAGCTATTTTTTTATGAAAGCATCTAAAAGTAGCCCGAAAGTTGTATAAATACTTTTGTTTATAATGAAATTCTAATTTTTTCCCTGTAGTATTTTTAAATACAGACGAGAGATTTTTCGCTCTCGAAAAGCATTCTAAATAGCTGAAAGTTCGATCCAGCAAGAAATCAATGCAAACCCGGGCTACGATAAACCTTCCATTCTCGGTAACGAAATTAGCAGCCGGGACAGGCGACGAATACTTGCGTACTACTTTTACACTCCGTGAGTTTTTCCTCTCTCTCTCTCTCTTCCTCACTCTCCTTGGCCTCCCTCTCCCTTGCCTTACTCCCCATCCGCGGCGGCCTTGACACGTCTCCGTCTTTCTCTCTCTTTCTCTCTCGGATCGTTCTTTTTGCGAATCGCTCGAACTCCGCGCGCGTCCTTGATCCTCCTGTTCGAGAATCCGCGAGGCACGTCGTGGCACATTGTCGTATAGGAGCGAATTCTGCCGCGATCCTCTTCCGAATTTGGCAGTCTTCCATCCGGTACGTCGAACCCGCGAGAGCGGAATGCGTTTCGAGGGAAAGAGAGAGAGAGAGAGAGAGAGGGAGATAGAGGGGCTCTTTGAAATTTTAAAGGGAAACACGCCGCGGGTCAGACTGAATTATTCATGATTATGGCTCGCGGGCTTTTGCGATAATGTTTTGCGGGCGTCGATTGTAAAGCACCGTTCCGTTTTGAAAGCTTTTTTAACTGGTTTGCGGTGGGGATGGTGGAAGTTGTTTTGCGCGCTCGATTTGTTTTGTATCGAATTTCAGATGTACGAAAATGCTCGAAATAGCTTAACCTTAGCATAATTCATCTTATTCAGGCTCCTTATCCGAGATAGAGTGGGAACCCTTGTTTTTTTTAATGTGATTGATGTTTTGAGAGCTTTCTTAAAACCTGCATCTATCAAACTGGAAAATCAGCCAAAAAGTAAGATTTATTATGTACCCGATTTGATTAAATTTAAATATTTACTTCCTTTCGTTTGAAAAAATTACAAACTTAACCAGCTTTTTCCTTTGAAATTGTAAACTTTAAACATGGAAAGATTTTATAGCACTTTTCTAGATACTCTTCTAAAAAATAAAGTAAATTTCCTAGTCTCTAAACTCCGGCGACCTACATGAAAACGTGGAAACGATCGATAAAAAATTCGTTTTGTTTTCCAAAGCCGCGCGCGCGCGTAACAATCCGTTTGTATATACGGGGCGGCAATAACACGCGAGCGTTTATCGACACCGATAAGAAGCAGGGATCGAAGAAAAGAAAAAAAGAAAGAGAGAAGGAAAGAAAGAGCCGAACGCGAGAAATAAAAGGCGACAAAAGCTGCGAGCACTGCGCGTTTACGTAAGCCCTCCGTATATACGCGCAAGTAATCCGGTCGATGTGTCACCTTTTCGATGCTCCGATAAACTCACGGCGAATCAAAAGCTACACCGTCCGCTTATAAACTTGTTCCTTTGTTGGACGACCGCGCGAGTCTTATCGCTTTCCTCGAGCTCCGGCATTTCTATCGCTCGCGGCCTCCTTCTTTCTTTGTTTCCCGCGTCCTCTCTCGCGCTTTTTTCATCGCGTGATAATGTTGCATAATTAATTAGAATCCGCCCGACGAGCATATCTATATATACACATCCGGACGCTGATTGATTTCGACCGCTCTATTAAAGTTTAATTTGAATTTTCATTCTGCTCCAGAGGCACACGCGTGATTTTCGACACGCGAGGAAAAAAAAAAGGACGGCGCAATATGTTATTCCAGCTTCTTTCCGGAGGGATACAGCCAGTTTGACGGCTGCATCCCGCCGGGCTAATTATAAATCTCGCCTATGAAAACAACTCCGCCGTCTTTTCGACCGCCGAATATTCGGGCGATGTCGGTTGCGTAAGCCGGAGGCGCGGAGACGCGATCTTTACTGGATAAGAATCTGCAAAGTTCGTGGAGATCTGTAGTGGGTTTCGACGTTTGACGCTCGATTATGTAAGTGTTCGCGTGTGCGTATATCGGTTTATTGTATCATCCGCTGCTACGATTCATAGTCAAAACTATATTGATCTATGGATGCTCGCGATCGAACAATGAACTCATTCTTTCAACTGGTATTTATAAATTGCAGGTTCAACTGTTCATAACTAATGGCGAGTGAAAAGCTCCTTGAAAAGCTTCGTAACTATAAATTATCATCTCAGTGCAATCTGATTTTTTCCGAGAAAATTAAACGGGTTCTCCCTTGAAAAATCCGAGTTGAAAGTGCGCTAGCGGAGTGCGTCGAGAAATCTGACGGCCGGGGAGAGAGAGAAAAAAAACGAGGGAGCTCGGCAGGTGAACTCACGCCGCGGCGGCGCGCAGGTGCGCTTTCAAGTGTGATCGCGCAGCTGCGCGTCGTCGCGATTTCGACCTTGTTTCTCGGAGCGCCGAATAAGGCGATGCTTTTTTTTTTCAAACCCGACCGCAACGGCAGATGTGTCATTTATACCGTAGGCTCGCGACAAATCTCGTATCGCGGGCTTCTTTTTTTTTTTTGTTGTCAGAGCTAAATAATGGCCGTCTCGTAGGAATTCTATGGTAAGAGTCGATGGTGAATAACGAGGGGCTGGAAATAACCATTGATGATAAAATGCGATTTTTGTGCCTGAGACTTATACTAAGGATGACAGTCTATTTACGGAGAATTATTAGTTACGTAAAATTCAAGTTCCTTGTTTTGGAGCGACGGATATGAAGAATGAAATTTTTTTATTTGTTATTGTGATCTGAATGTCAAGCTTCGTCACCGCGGTGTAAAGTCCCATTTCAATTTATTAATTTACATATTACGCACGATATTTTACGTCTTTTCGCTCAATTCCATTACGATTGATGCACCATTCAAGTGTCCAAGCACGACTCGGCCTCACTCAATTTTGTTTTCCAACAAAATACCCCGCCCAGTCCCGGATTCCCAGCGATCGCTTATAGAGCAGCGGCTCAAAGAAAACCATGCACGTCGAAACCCCGCCGAATTCTCGCTAATCGCAGTTGACAATGGGCCGGGAGCGATAAAATAATAAAGCTCGTTGCGCAAGCCGAATTAAAGGCGGCCGCGCAAGAAGCCGCAAATAAGAAGAGCAGACGTCGTAGCCTCTTGTCTAAATTGACCGTACGTTCGCTTCCTCGCCCTCCCGGCAATTGTCGCTCTCTCTCTCTCTCTCTCTCGGCAATCACGCTGCTCCCGGCCGCGCGGGCAATCAGCTGCCGGGGTGTGTGCGGGCACACGCGCAATTTCGAACGCGTTCCTTTGCTTTTTAGAGGGCCGCGGCCTGAGAGAAAGAGGGGCTCCTTTGCGCAACGGCCGGCGGACGCGACGAGGCTGCACGGCAATTAGGAGGATCGCTAATTGGGAGACCGCTGAGCGTATAAGCTTACGTAAGGGTTTGGCGATTCGATTATTTTTTTTTCGCCGAGGTTCCGAGCGAACAATGGCTTCGTTCGATTTTCTTTTCTAAATAGTCGGCGAGTGCGAAGAGTCGGCGGTGAAAAATGGAGGTATTTGTTTTCAAGTACATAACTCTGCGTAATTGGGCTTAGGAAGAGCGAATGATAGCAACCAAGATTGTAAGCTCTTCGGTGATTAGGTAATAGCCTCGACTGTTAAGAGATCGACGTAACACTTAATGATTGTAAATAAAATTGGCCTGCATATTAAATTAAGCTCCAGTATTAGCTCATCGTAACGCACCTCGTGTTTAAATAACGCCGCGATTACACCTGGAGTACCCGCGCGACACACATTTAATTACGATAAATCTCTCGGTCTCCTCAGCCTCCGTCGACCCGCGGCGAGTGTTTCTCCCCTAAAAATCCCTCTCCAAGTTCGGGCGTTTCGCTCGTTAACCGATTCGAGCGAACCAGAAGCAGCGGCGGCGTCATCGGCTTAGAGAAAGAGGGAGAAACAGAGGAGACCCGCGACACCGATTGTCGGGCGCGCGAGTCCGTTTATGTAAGTGCAATTTGAGCCAAGTCGTACGTAAACGTAACAGACATTGCTAGAGTGTATTTATCTAATCTTGGAGCGCGCGCACGTTTAAGAGCTAACGCGCGGACTACTGTCCACGCCTCTCTTTCTCTCTCTCTCTCTCTCTTTCTTCGCTCTCGGGTGTGTGTACAGTTGCATCACGAAAGCTCTCCGTGGCCGCTGGCCTAATGAGATTAACGGCTCGCCGTTTTTCCCGATTTCGTGGGAGATTTTTATTTTTGATTTTCGGCCCCGGTTTTACGTAACGGCCCCAACGCACCTCGCGGCCGACTGTTTATATAAACACCGCGCGTCCTATTTATCAAGTCAAATTTTCGGGGTTTCTATAGCGCGCGCGAGAGCTGCGACTCTTTGTGCTCCCGATGCATTTTCGGTGCTCGGTGCGTGCGGCGCGCGCGCGCCTCGTTATGTAAATTTTCCCGCACGAATCTCTCTCCCTCTCTCTCTCGTTCTCGCTAATTATACTCTTTTATTGAATTATCCTTATTTAAAGAGAACCTTCGCCGCGGAGAGGCGCTGTTTACTTTATCATAAGGAAATTATTGTCATTACGTAACCGCCCGCCGCGGATATATAAAACTGCCTTCTTTTTTTTCAGCGTCTCGAGCAAACAAGTTCACTCGTCGCGGGAGCATCCAATTACGTAACTCCCCGCGCCCGCCCGGTGATGCAGTTTCCCCCAAAAATCGCTTACGTAAGTCGCAGAATTCGATGTTTAGCCTCTTGCTCCGTTCGGCTTGGTTCGCGCGGCTGCCGTGTTCCTCCGGAAAATCCTCCGAGAGGAATTACGTAAGCGCGTCGGCGAGGACTCGTTAAAAAAACGTTACGAACTATCAGCGATGTCGTCAGTGCGTGCGCGCCGCCGCCGCCGCCGTTGCCGCGCGGGAAATTTCGTGCCGGCCGATCTCGTAACGACGCTAACGGGAACGATGACACGTAATCGCGCGCGCGCACCCGATGCATTACCCGGGCGTTATTGCGGCGCGCTCCTTTTTCTTCGTTCGCAGATAAGCCGCCGCGTCGCTCGATTTGGAAACGCGGATGATTTTTGCTGAGACGGGCCGCTTGCTCTACGAGCCGTGTTCGAGAACTCGCGTTGCACAAAATTCGACACAAGAATGAAGATTAATTCCGAGAAGGCAAGTGACACTGTTACGTACGATTAAGAGTTGTTAACATCTCGCTCGGAGATAGAGGCGAGATTGCGGGATCGGGCGATTAAATTTTGCAAGAATGCACGAAAGCGAGTTTTTCGTAAGATCTGCAGCGGCCGGGGCATTCCGCAGTTTAGTAACGAAAATTTCACCGCAAGAACTTTGCAGAATTAACCGAGGCGTAATAAGTTAAATGATGTCATCGGGGGCTCTGACATAATCGATCTTTGTAATGTGTTCTAGTCTTTCACTGGCAAATATTTAGTTATTCAATCGCAATAATTGAGACGGTTTACTGCACTATTGCGGGAGTGTGAGCGTAAAATTTTTTCGTTACGTAACGGCACCAAATTCAAAATGTCACATTTGTAAATCGATAAAGAGTCGATCGTTTAAATTCGGTTCAATTATTATTCATAAATCTGACGTTCGTTTGTCTTTATTTTACGTAATTTCTGCGTCTTCTTTTAGCGTTTTTTGCAATAAAGATACGCGATTAAAAATTGAATGCTGCTACATATTATATAATCGAGATCTCCTATATTGTAATTTTAACGTATTAAACAATAAGAAGATCGATTATATAAAATATTTTTTAGATTTCCCTACATAAACACGTTACGTAAGCGAGAAACTTAAGATACTACCGACTTTTAGTTCCGAATCAAGGTTCTGCCAAGTTCAAAAGGTAAACAATTTTCGAAAGCTATAATATTCCCTCTAAACGAAAGCGCATTTCTCTGGTTTTCATCGCAAAAGCTTTTAATAATCGATCGCAAAAGCTCGCTCGTTCGCGCTCGGGATTTCGAAAAGCTCGACGAGTGCGAGCTTTACTTTTTCTATTGTATTTGCCTTTGGCTCCGAGCTCTTATTCTTCGAAGTGGATAATAGCAACGACGTTTAGAAAGAGGTCGCAACTACAAAACAATGATGTGCGCATGTCCTTCGCGATGAGAATCGTTAAACGATTATACATGTGTAAATGCATAATTTTACTTGGTCAAGGATTTTTCCGCACAACTCCTTTGCTCCACTTTGTTAAATCAGCCATCCGGTTCTTTTCGGTTTTCTGCAAAATTGCTGACAGGGAAACTACGGCTTTATTAATAAACTTTTTAAGTACTTAGTATTTTCTAAAATTCATGACTTGTTTGATTTTTCGTTCGCTATTAAAAACTTCCGTTGTTTTCCAAGAATATTGTCGAGGATTGTATAAATTTGATATAGATCTCGTATTTCAGTTTTGCTTTGATATTATATTACTCTGTAAAAAGATCGTAAAGTTTTGAAAATAACTCATTCTTTAAATTTCTTTTACCAACAAAAATAGTACAACTTAGAAATTTTAAAAACAAGTTTTATTTCCACTGCAGGTAGATATTTTCTTTACGTAATGAATATGATACTTGCCGATTATCTGTGCTTTTATGAAAATAAATAATTACATTTTTACGTAGAAGAAAAAAATATTTTGAAAAAGATAATGATCATATTTTAATATTCTTTTTTTATTTTAGGTTATAGAACTCATCGAATGTAAAAACAAAAGTATTAAGACTTATTAGAACGAGATAATCAAATTCCGAAAGGCGTGAAGGTATTTTCGGGTTAAAGAAAAAACGCCTAAAAATTAAAGTTACGTGCATACTTTCAGCTTTATTGTACGTAAATTACCAGCACTCTATTTTAAGAACCATTTTCATTTTTAATTTCATCAAAGATAAGAATAATATTTCGTTCTTTTTTCGAGCCTCCGAATTAATATTTATAAAGCAGACGAATTAAAAATAAGCAAACAGGTATTTCGAGCCACCCCAACAACTTGTTAAGTCCTCAAACAAAGCAGCCCACCTCGCAGCAAAGTGATAATGGGTTCCTTCAATTTACAGGGCAAGCAACTCAACGAGCCGGACGACTAATCCGCGAGCTAATTCCCGACAGACTAACCCTGCAAGGGCTCGTTTTGTCGCTCCCAGTTTCCAAGCTCGCCTCTCTCTCTCTCTCTCTCTCTCGGAAAGCCTTTACGCCTCGTAAATTCCGCGTCTCGCCTTTGTCTCCCTCTGGCCTCGACGGCGGTGCAAAAGAGCATGAGCGTGCATCCCAAGAATCCCTTCGCGGCCGGGAACTCTGCGTTCGGAATAGCCGAGAGAGAGAGAGAGAGAGAGAGAGAGAGAGAAAGAAAGAGGGACCGGCGCGTTATATAAGAACCGACTCTCAGACTGGCCGTGAACTTAGCAGCGCGTTCGTTCGTACGGCAGCTGTGCGTCCTTTTCTCAAGAGAGAGAGAGAGAGGCGCGTAGCGCAGCGCACAGCCTGCTGCACGAGGAGTGGGGAATTTATGTATCGGCACCGGTGGAACAAAGGATATTCGAGAGGAGGATTCTCCTTCGTTCTTTTTTCTCTCTCTCTCTCTCTCTTTTCTCTGCCTCTCGCTCGCAGAGAGCTGCGCCCGATCTCTTTTGATTTCGCGTGTGGAAATTTATTTCGGGCTGTGCGAAAATTTTAAGTACTACGTTATATTTTTCAAAGCGTTAGGAAACATCTGTTTCCCGACAAAATTTTAGTGGCGTGTGCTTTATTTAACCCGCCGCTGTTCGCGCGTTGTATTTTGTAAACGGAGCGCAGGAAAAGTGAGTGTTTAACACAAATGAATGATTAACCTACGACAGATCAAAGCAGCTTCTATTAAGAAAGACAATGTACTGGAAAAACTATAAGTTTATAATTAAATGTACCTGGTAGAAAGTTAACGGTAATTGAGCCAATTTGATAAGAATCCATGTCAATAAAATTATTATTCTTTGCTTTATTAAAGCCCTTCATTTGACTAAATGAAGAAAAATTAATTAAAATGCATATCAAGTGCTGCGGTGCAACTTCATCATTGACCATTAAGTAATTTAAAGAAAGCACCTTTGAAGCTCAACCCTCACGTGGTGCATTTCTATTAATAGTGTCATAAG
Source organism: Ormyrus labotus (assembly GCA_035582975.1). NCBI lineage: Eukaryota > Metazoa > Arthropoda > Insecta > Hymenoptera > Ormyridae > Ormyrus > Ormyrus labotus. The sequence goes on along the minus strand of JAWWEO010000009.1, from coordinate 19,347,029 downwards.
GATCGTCAGGTGGTTATCTGCACAATCTTGCGACTAAACGAATGACTGAGAACGTCGACCTATTTGTTAACGACGAGCTCGGAATTTTAAAGAGTGCACGATTGAACTGGAAAAAGGGAGATTTATTTACATAAAGTATTGCATTACAGGTGCAATTATCGAAGAGTAATAACACTTCGGTAGTGACTATTGCCGCTATTAATATTTGTACTTTCTTATTTGAATCTTTCGCTTGGATTGCGGTACTAACGTCTTAATCAACGTTAAAATTCTGCAAATTATGCAAACAATAAAATTAATCGTCGGTAGGAAAAGTGAAGAAAATATCACTAAAACAGCTATAATGTAACAAGAAAGCGCGAGTACTTATACATTTATTGTATAAGTAGTTATAGTTTAAACCAGCCAGACGCTTCGTAAGCAAATGAACGTATTATCCAGCGTTATTTTGTGAACTTTAACCGTAATCATACTTTTACTAAAACTTTCTACAGGAACTAAGATGGTTAGAATTTTTTAGTAAAAGTTGTTATTGTGGAAAAGTTAGTACAGTAACTTTCGGTTACGTTACTAGTTATGCAGACCATTTCTTGAGGCCATCTAAAACAGTTTCTAGGATGTTTCATAATTTTTATCTAGATAGTAAAGTAAAGTAAAAAAACTCGCATTTTGCGGAGACCGAAAAAAAAAATGTGCGCAGCTCGAAGTTAATGCTCTCAATCAATTAAATAATGAATTAAAAAAAGTAGCAGACTCCAAACGCCAACGGAAGAACGAAAGTCCTTTATATAACGCGCGGAGCCCGCTAAATTAAACATCCAAGTCTATACCGCTTCCAACAAAGACATTCCGCGTCGAGGCGGCCTACGCATTCCTCGCTTTTCAGCTTGCATCGCGACTGGTCAAGCACCTCCTCTGCAGCCCACGTCCGAGCGGGAGAAAGCTTCCGCGAAGCCGCTCCTCTTCCTATATAATACCGGCCGTTTTATTTTCATTGATATAGACGCGATGCATACGTGTACGTGTAAACGTGATTGTAGAGGGGGGGAAGACAGAAGGCACACACCGCGAGAGTCATTAACGCCGCGTGTCTCGCTGCAACGCCGCCCGATCTCCCGAGAGAGAGAGAGAGAGGGAGAGAGAAAGAAAGAGCGAGCGGCTCTGACCTTGAGGCTTTTAGCGGGAGAGGAGTTCGACGACCTGGAAGTCGTAGTCGACGCGCGCTGCACGCAAGGTCGTCGCGGTCGCTGCAGCGGAACGAACAGACTCGCCAGAATCGTTTTCGAAGATCGCGCGTGGAAGTGCGCCTGAAATGGCGTTGGGGGGGATTCGCAGAAGGAGAGAGAGAGAGGAGTTTTTTGCTCGGAGTAGTTTTGCAACCGGCTGCGGTCTCCTTCGAAAACTGGCTCTTTGTCGCGCTGGTTTCGTCATTTTCAGCAGTGGCATAGAATTAAATTTCCAACGAATATCGTATCACAATGCATTTAGCGAGCGAGACAAAGAGAGATTCGAAAGCCATTAAAATTAGAATGGAAGCGATCCAAAAATCGGCGGCAACTTGTGGCGTGGATTTAAACGACGGCGACGAGAGAGAGAGAGTCGGATGAACCAATGACGCGTGCACCGGCCGTTTATTCCGACGTCTGGGAATCCGCACAAAGGAGTTCGAGGGCAGGGAACGAATAGCGCGCCGCTCTCGGCAGCTGCGAGGTCGTCAGCCCCCCGTCGGCCTGATTAAAAACACTTCTTCGGCCGTCTCGCTCTCCGGTCCGGGAGAAATTTGCCGGCGCTTGTTTTGAATCAGCTCCCCCGAGCTCTTTCGCTCGTGCGAGCGGCGAGGAGTTATAGAGGTGGCTGCCGGTTTCGCGCTCCCGGCGAGTACAATTGCGGGGCGCTCGATTAATTCATCGCTGGGTATTATTATACTTTTGAGGGGAATTTTTGGAAATGATTTTAAAGCCGTTTTCTCCCGGGAGTGCAGCGTACAATTTCGTAAAGTATACCGAGACCTCGAAAGAGCGCGGCGTTGCCGTGAAACAGTTTATTTACCCCGATTCCGTCGAGGTCGCGGCGAGAAAGTAGACCTTGCTCGGAACATCAAAGGAGATTATCTTTAAAAATGGCTCCTCGCGAGATGTTTCGCTTGATACCGTAGACAAACATTGCCAAGGTTCTAGTTGATTATTGTTTATCTTAACTTGGCAGCTTTTAAATTGACTTGCAATATGTAACTATAATAGACTAATTTTTGAAAAGTACAATTAATCTTCGAACTTAAGCTCGGTCTTGCTTTTATATACGATTTAAATCGATATTCTTTAAAAGTAATGCAAATTTTTTCGAAATCTGCCGCTTCATTTCCTGCTCAAGTTATCTCTCAAAGTCAAGTGCTGAAAGCTATCGCACACCCTTATTATGAACTCATTGAATCGCAAAGATAATAAGGAAACTTCAAATCTTCAATAATTCAAAACTACTTCTATTATTGAAAACAGCCAACATCATTACTCCCCACTCTGTCCAATCACCTCAAAAAGCTAATTCGTCTTTTTAATTAAAAAAAAAAAGGAAGGCCTCTCGAAAAATAGCCTCTCAACGTAAACGGAACCGGGCTTCCGATATCGCTCCGTCTAATTTCCGCCGCGATACTCGCTTCACTCGCCGATGCGTGAGTCATCGCGAGCGCGCGACGCCCGCTCGGATTCGAGAGCAACACGTACCCGACGTGCCGGCATATACGTCAGCGAGCGCCTCTGCTGTGTTACGTATTCTGCGGGCGGATTTCGCGCCGGGCGAAGGGCCCACTTTGGGGGGGCGGGAGGGTCGGTTTTTTGAAAACTGCGGTGTCTTTGGGCTTTTGGTAGGCGGGGAAAATGTATGGAATTATGTAATGGAGTCTTTATCGCTCATCGTGGATTTACGAGCGGGAGGTGTAAATTGTTTCAGTGAATTCCAGTGATAAGCGGAGAAGCTTTTTAACGGCTGGATTAATTTACTTATTAAGCGGAGGAATCCCAGGAACTCGGGGCTATTTGTTCGACGAAGGCAAGAGTGATTCAACTATTGGTGAATTTGGTGTAAAAGGACGATGACTTATGCAACCTTTATAGTCAAAGTCGAACAATTTCCTACTCTGTTCTGTGTAAAATACATTTTTGGAGATTCGACAGGGAATAAAAAAATTATAAAGTTTTATTAAAAAATAATTTTCCGGTGCAATTTATGTCCTCGGCTATATATATTGCAAGATGCTTTTATTGTAAGATATATTATCGTTATTAACTATATAGAAAAGGCATTTTTGTCCTTAATCGATCGCACTTTAGGGTTTATGTAAACCGTAAAATGCGTTTTGAAAGTTCAAACGGTATAAATCAAAAGTCGCACTCGGCTCGCAATGAGTAATTGAGCCATCTACCCTAGAAGCTGAGCTTTACGTAATTTTTTTACGCTGAAACATTGTGTAACTGGTTTAATAAAAAAATAGACTTTGTTATATAAAAAGGGAGGGAGAGCAGCGAGAGGTTATTTGGCAGTACGTTAGGTGCAGGTTTCGCCTGCGGTTGGAGCTAAACGGCTCGATTCGTTCGACGACTCGGTGTGTTCTCTTTCGATTTTTTTTTCTTATAAATACCCAGATTCGTCGGCGAGAAAATCGCGCGACGCACGAAATGCACACGCGTTATCGCAAAAATTCTTTTTTTTTTCCCCGATCGCAAAGCAGCGCTTCTCAATTTAAATAATGTTTATTTCTGCGATAGTTGTGTAACCTGCACTCAATGAAACTTGGTAGCGAGTAATAAATATTTCTTCGGTACGTAAACGTTTTTAATTTTATGAACGATTTACAAAGCAAAAAATATCTCAAGAGTTAAAGAGAACGATGACTTCATTTTCCAAGTATGACTTGTTCAAGTATATCGTTTTTTAAAATTGTTAAATGTTGGCGTGGTCGTATATTAATTTGGGTCACTGAATAATGGCGGTCATCTAAGCGTTAAATATTATATACGGCTATTCGGAACGTTTTTACTTTGATTTATTTTGCAATTATACAATATATCCGAGCTTTTCATGCGCTTCCTTTTGAAATGAGTTTATCAGGCACAATTTTACGAGCAGTTATTCGCTGCTTTACCTCTTTATGCGACGCATAAAAATTATTTTGCTTTACTAACGTTCTTCCGAGCAATGCAGGTTTAGAATCATTGAAATTTCTTTCAGTTTTCGTACGAGATATGCATTTTTAAAAGCAAGAAAAAAATGGTTTGTTTACACAAACGGCGTTGCTTCTTTTTATTCCCGGATTTCTAATTTAGCGATTTTTCTAATTAATTGTTCACGACACCTTGCTTTTGTCAAGTCATTCGGTGCGATACATGCAACATGCCCTCGACTACATTACATAATTTGCTCTGCACTGTTTTACATAACCTTAAATATTCTATCCGAGAACAAACGTATATTAAAAATACACCCGTTTCATAACAAAAACTATTATGCATCGCATCTGTTTTATTCGTTTGCTAAAAAGGATGAGACGTTTTAAATGATAGGAAAGGCTTAAAGCCTTTAAAAATATTTTAATTGCAAGTAAAAATATTTGATGCTGTGTCATGTGAAATATAATAAAGAACTGTTTAAAAAATGGAATTGAGACGTTTAATTAGTCGAGTGATTCCTATCGCAAGTATTTTTAAGAAATAAAAATTAATTTGCCCAAAAGCTTTGCCAAAAATGTCGGTAGATTTTCTTGATTAAAACCAGGATATTTTAATTTTTTACATCAGTCAGCATACTTTTGTAACTGATGCAAGGGTAATGCTTTGGTTGCACGAAGACCGTAACTTCGTACTTGAGCTCTTATCATTTAATCGTTTTCAAGCAGTAAAAGTCGACTAAATGAAAAATAACTGCAGAGTGTTTCGTCAAAATACCGTTTAACTAATTACTCCGAATAATTGACATAAACTTTATCGATAGGATATCATTTCTAATTATAAAGTGCCGGGCAATAACCTTAAGAATGACCTCCTTTTATTGCTTCTCCAAAATAGTCTTGTTTCTTTAAAGAACGATCATCTTGTTCATTTAATCGAATGGCGCGAACAATGTGCTTTATTTACAGAAGCAGATAATAGCCGAACGAGTAAGGATGTCTTACCCAAGCCGGCTGTCATCTACTTACACATCTTCCCACCGATTCCTCGCTTTAACCGTTAATCCTGATTCTCCTTACATCGAAAGGAGCCCTTAAACCCCCCCCAACCTCGATTGAAAGCCCCGCTCCAACCGCGGGAGCGAGGCGTCCCACCGAGGTCACTGACCCCGCATGCACAGACAATGCGTTCTCACTCACCGAGCTGCACGGCAAGGTCGTATCTCTCGAGGGCCTGGTTGAGGTGTCCCTTCTTCATGAGGAGATCGGCCTCGTGCCTGGCGGCACTGGCCTCCGCCTCCCGGGGCCACCACTTCTCGACGAGCCTCTGCACGAGCACGTTCGTCTCCGGGCAGTGCGGCGTCGAGTTCTCGTCGGCGAGCCTCTTCTGGCCGCAGACCCGGCAGCAGCCGCTCTCGCCGAGGCAGGCCCGGCAGAACGTGTGGCCGCAGTCGAGGGTCACCGGCTGGTACATCGCACCCTCGCAGGTCGGGCAGGCGAACGAGCTGGTCTCGCTGCTCCAGCTCCTGGTGCTGGTGGCGGGGACGCCCAGCTCCTCGAGCAGCGCGTTCACCAGGTGGCGGAGCTTGTCGGAGGGTACGTTGCCCAGGGCGAGGCAGCGCGAGTACACGTCGATGGACTCGCGGATCCTGCCGCACCGGGCGAGGGAGTCCCCGTAGCCGAAGAGGACGTCGAAGTTGGGCGCCTGCTGCTTCAGGCAGCGCTCGTACATCTCGACGGCGAGCAGGTAGTTGCGCGAGGCGAACGCCTCCTTAGCCATTTCCGTCATATCTCTCTCTCAGCTTGGAACTCGGTGCGTGCGTGTTTGTGTGTGTGTGTGTACTACTTGGTCGCAAGCTCGGTCGTCTTCACCCTTCCAGCTGCCTCGGAGGCTCCGAGGCTCCTGGTCATGTCTCTCGCTCGAAGCGGTCAGTACTCGGCGTCCTCCTCCAGCCAACTGACGACCAGCAGCCAAACCAATAACAAAAGATAGAGGAAAAACAAAAAGAACAACGAAACTTGGGCCGTGGGATTCACTTTGAACACTGTCCGTAGCACTGGTTCACAAAATTCGGGGGCCGGATCGGGTACAACGACGCTGCGCGTTGCACTTGGCGCGCGTTGTTTACTGTGTACGTCGGCGGGCAGCGGGGCAGGGATGGAAGAGCACGCGGTTTAGGCACGGCGGAGCAGCTGAGCGCGTTCCGGCCTCCTCGCCGCTCTGAGGTTCCCCCGACGACTGTCGGCTTTCGCGCCTCGCTCTGCTGTACTCGACGGCGGCGGCGGCGGCGGCGGCGGCCGCGGCGGTGGTGGTGGTGGTGGGGTGCTCGCTGGTAGCAGAGTCGCGCTTCGATCGACGCGCCGCCGCGGCCGAGCGAATGAGAGAGAGAGAGAGAGAGCTAACCTCGAGCGGCGTAAGGAGCAGCGGCGACGACGCTCGTGGATCCTCCTCTCGGTCCCGCGCGTCACCCGGCCGCAGCGACGTAATTCGACGCGCGATTACGTACCGATGACGACGGACTTCTCGAGATGGGAGGGGCCGCCGGGGGTGGCGAGCTTTGTCTCATCCGAAGACGTTGCCGCGTTGGCCCGTTGCTGATGCAGACTGAGGTAATGAGAGGCTGTACATGGACGCGTAATACCTGTCGTCGTTTCCTCGCCGCTCCTGTGATTGTCCATTGGGCGGAAGAGCGGCTTTTTGGGGTGGCCGATGACGACGGACGGGGGAGAGGCGCCGAGGCGAAAGCTCCTTTTTCTCACAGCCGATGAATACTCTCTGGATTACTCGATGATTATATTAGCAGGAAGAAGAAGAAGTAGACGAATGCTGAGAGGAACAGCTCGAACTGCGTGCAGTTGTGCTTGCAGATTATCGAGATCTTCTCGAGCACGAAGTTTAGGGACTTCTTCAGGAACTCCGGCATCTTGATTGGCACTGCTTTTCATTCGACGCTCTAGAAATCTCCGGTTTGCATTAAATTTCAACGCGCCGGATCCGCCATTTTGAATTTCAAAATTTTCGACTTCGAAATCGCTTCGAGATCTAGGATTGTCTCGGCACCTAGACGAGCAAATTTTTAAGCAAATGAACGAGGAATAAAATGTTTGATTCAAAAGGTCAATGGAAATCGCGGAGACAGCTGTCCCGGATCCATAGACAACGAGACACCTGAATTTATCTTATATCAGTCCTGAACTTAGATACTCTTCGAGCTTTCCCTCCGAATGGCTTGGCACACTTTTTTCCCCGTACAAAGGAATAACTCAACTGCAGGCTGGGCTTATCAATCTACTCCAGTTCGGACTCTCCACCCATTGAGCAGGTCGATCAGCAATTCCGATCGCGTCGACTCTTTCTCTCTCTCTCTCTCTCTCTCTACGTATCGTAGACGTCGAGCATTTGGCCAGTCGCGGGAGGAAAACAACAACAGCCAGCTATCGGGTGAGAGAGGGACACTTGTTGTCCGCGGGCAGCACTGTTGCCGCGCCGGCGATGCCAAGCGCTGTAGCCCGCTCCCTCCCTTCCTCGCTTCCAGCGCTCGGAGGGTATCTGGCGGAAGCACAGCCGCCTCGAAGGAGTCGAAGCGGGCTCGTCGTCGATGTGTACCACGAAAAACCCGAGAGGTACTTTGGTCAGCGAGATCGCAGAGCTGTAGAGCTGGTCGCCCGGGCACTTTTCTACTTTCCACTGCACGGCCAGCCCGGAGGAGCGTCCCGAGAGAGGCCAAGCACGCATGAGCGGAACTCGCGCCTGCGCCTGCGGGACCGTCGAGGTGCACCACGAGGCATGACTCGACGAACGCCCCGCGTAATCGACCTCTCGCTATACCACCCCCTCCCGGCGGGAGGGTGGGTCGCGTCGCGGATGGCTGTCCCAAAATTTACGACTTGTTTACGGCCGAGCGTCGACGGGTTTTACCGCGATCCATCAAATTTTTAAGGGGGGAAAGCTTATCCCTTTCGATAAGATTGAGAGCTCTGACTTTTATTGTTTGTCTCGGGTAGGATCGCTTTTTATGAGGCGCAATGAAGAGCTCGTTTCGCGACGAGCTGCTTTTCTGGATGATAGTTTGCGGTATATCGAAAAATCTTTAGCTTCGAAAAATTATTTTCACGACGACGATGATGACATAGGCTTTGGATGCACGATAATGGATGCACGTAAGAGGCTCGGACTTATGAAATATCAATTCGCATCGGAGAATTCGAGTCACAGGAGGCCTGCTCCGAGACGCGTCAAAGGGGGAACTCACGCAACGGGATCATTTCCACTTCTTGTTATTCTCATAAGGCGGAATAACCGATCGAGAAACGTATAACGTAATTATTACAAGTTACTTCAAATTATGAAATATTAGGAAATTAATGACATCAGTAGTAGTTTAAATTTAATTCATTTATTTGGTAAATGAGACACAAATTTACATCGAATTGTTACTATTAATGTTTAAAATGGGTACATATATTTGTGCTAATGATACTTTATCACTTAAAAGTGTTAAAGCTCTTTGCGAATGAAAGCATATATTAATAATTTACATTGACAATGTATCGGTCAAACATCCGCTCGCATACTTTAAAAAAGCGTACAAAGTGAACAAATTGAAGATAGCTTTTTGTTTAATTTTCCTTATCTTATCTTCTGTTTTTAATCATCAGTGCACACAAACTGCAAGAAATAAATGGCAAAAACTTGGAGATAATGATGAATTTATTATATTAGCGACTCTCTCGAATCTTTGACGTATCTTATACAGACGAAAAAGTGCACGAGAGATTTCGAACGAATATAATGAAAATGTGAGTGTTGCGGCGTAAAATCCAATTGATTCTTATGTAAGGGCCACGTGAGCAGGCCGAGCGCGATTTAAATTTTAATTTCAAAATGAGATTAATAGCCGCATATTCTAATTGAATTGCATCGATACTTCCATGGCGCGCCGAGCGTATAGACCCAAGGCTTACACTTCGCTGTATCGCCTCAAAGTCTTGGAAAGCAGATAAGATTGCTTTTCTTTCTTGAGCCGCTTATTTACGCCTTTGACTTACGTACACTTGGGATTATTGCAACAATGCAGCCCACGACGCGCGGTAACTAATAGCTCAAACATTTAAATATTCTTTTAAATCGCGAAAAACTCGCAATTTATTTTTTACTTTTCTTAATTGATTTTATTCATTTGAAAAATTGCGATGGATTTTTTAAAAGGATTTTATGCTTTTACGTTTTCAAAGTAAAACATCATATAAAAAAGTTTTTTATTGCGAATTATATTTTTTTATATTCTTTGATATATTTGTTATCACACGGTTGAATGAGTTCAAATGGTACAAATATAATTTTGATAATTGATAGTAATTAAAAAATACAAATATTTAACAAACGAATATGCTTTTTCAAAGAAAAAAAATAATTGTTTTATAAATGGATACCAGTGAATTTTTATCGAACAAGAACTTGAATATTATGACCTTTCTGCCGATTGTTTATGCACGCGCGAATCGTTTATTGACAATCAACATAAAATTGAAGCATTGATTAAGAAGCATGTACTCTGCTATTTAAAGCTCAAAAATTGTTTTTTAATTTTAATCAATTAAAGAGACATTTATATAATACCCGTCCTAATAGTGACTATCAATATTTTTCAACAATATTATTTAATTTAACTAAACAATACAAACATTGAAATTAAGAAAACTAACTTTCTTAATTCAATAAATTATAATTAACTTGTGACTCTGAATTAAAACGCGATCTCGATCGTCGCTCGTTTCGAATTTATGAAAATAAAAACATGTTTTTAACAAACTTGAAAAAGCATTCGTAATAAATCATTTCCTTAATGCAGAAACAATAATTTGTTTTTCTTTTACTTTGGCGTTTAACAGCTTATTTTTACTTTTATCTTTAATTCAAGAAGAAAGAAAAATCTTAGCGTCGAAATACTTGGGACCAAGCTCGTGTCTCACAATCGACACACTTCGGTAACGCAAAGGCTCGTCTCTATTCCAAAGCCATCGTCGAAAAACGCGCGATACTCCGAAAGCAATCGCAAAGAGTCCCTCGGGCCAGGCAAAAATCGCAAGAATAGAATGCACGACGATTGCGCCGATCGGCTCCGCGCGCGAAGAGCTTTAATCTTCGGCTGCATGCGCATTTATCTGGCGCGCTCGCGCGCTTACATAAGCTATTTGTGCCGCGCGCGCGCGCGAGCGTTATATTCGCGGAGCGAGAGAGAGGAGAGTCACCTTTGCAGCCGATCGCAAAACAAATTGTTAATCATCGAAAAGCCGCCGCCGACAATTACGTAAAGGCAGCCGAGCGAGGAAGCTTTCTACGCGTCGGAGCTTGCGCGCGCCGCCGGCTTTTTGGCAGTTATTTCGGCGGCGTTCTACGAGATCGGGAGGCGCTGCGACTGATTCATCGGGGACGCGGTTAGTGTGTATAGGGACTGTTATAGTGGTAGATTGATACCGGCTTATTGTTTACGCAAATTTTCTTATGTAATTTCGCGAAATTTCGCGCAACACTTGCAAGGCTGCCAGCGAGATCCCATTCGAAGGAACGGGCTGATGGTTCGGAATAGGAACGAGACTCGTTTCTCGTGTGGGTGAGAAGCTATGGCGGGGTCTTTTTAGCGCCTTTATCGCTCTAGATTTGGAATCGCTGGATTTTCTCTGGATTCGACTGAATTCTTTATTGCTCAAATTTTTAAGCTCGTTTTGGGAAATTTAATCGTTGAGATCTAATTTTGTGCTCGTTCGAAAGTATTTTGCAAAAGTTTATCGCGATTAAAGCGGGGGTCAAGGCTGTAAACTTTATCTTTTAAAAGGCCAAATAAAAGATAATAAGATAATATTAATTTGATTGATAAGAATTCGACTTTCATTATCTCTAAAAAGCTTTTAGCTTCTCTGCAAGCAATTAAAAAGCATTATCTTTTTCTGAAAACAATCGAAAGAATTTTTTCTTTTAATGACTCGTTAAAATTTATGTGAAAATTAAAAAACTTGTATATCAATTACGCCTCTTTTTTTGTACCTTTGCGATTTCGATGTCACAGCTTATCGTGAAATGGTCAGCGAACCGTGATAGAAATTTTCGTAATGTAGAAACTGCCGGCCGTCTGATTTTCGATGACAACGAAAGGCAGACAAAAGAGGGGAGAAATTAACATCGGTAGATTTTGCAGAGTTTTAAAGCGGATGTTTCGTAAAAGTTACGACAAAAGCGCGTTACATCGAAGGAAGCGGATTAATGGATACGTTTCGTTTCATGATTTTACCGGAATAAGTACCCTTTTGTAGGACTGGTTCATGTACAATAGGAAAAAACCAGAAATATTTTAGGTTATTGGAGCATCAATTATTATTGGATTGAATTAGTAAGATTGGTTGAATACCGTAAGAGGGTTGCTTAAGCAGTATTAGTGTTGAATGTTATATAAAAAGTAACTTGCAAGATTTGAGCTAGGATCCGAGTGTTTCTCATAAGTTTATTTGGGAGGATGACTCTTGTTTACTGAAAAATGGTATACATATATTTCAGCTGTGTGGATTGTTGTATAATGTTTGAACATTTAGCTGCCTTTCAGCGACAACTTATTTCTCGATCAACATCTTTGAAATTTTATTCTGACGAGTGAAATTTTTCTTCGCAATATTCAGCTTTAAATACTCGTGTGATTTAATTTTTGTTCCTGTGCACGTAATAATTATTAAATCGTGCTTGAAAAAGTAAATTCATAAGTAATGAAGCAGTAACAACTGCCTAAAAAAAAGTTTTTAAATAAATTACTTACTCTCTTAAGTATATTACGTCAAATTATTCAGCAGTTATTATCAATATTAATTTAAATTATTGCGTAATATTTTCAGATCTGTTCATAAAATAGATATTATTTTGAAAAATTTCTATTCGTTAATTTCCGCGGCGGTTACTCACCAGTCTGACTAATATGAAAACAACGAAAAACCAAGAAAATGACGGAAATCTGAATTCACCCTTTCGTCGCTCCGTATTTAGCTCCTCTCATCTGGGGGAAAACCCAATGATGCATTAATTTCTGGTACCTGCTTATTTGCATAGATCTCTCGGCATCATCGTCCACGAAAATTTGCGTACACGCATCGAGAGCTGCGCGGGTGCGCCGCGCGTTGCGTAAGCAACATAAACTTTTAACGTTTTCATTCTGCCCGCGCGATGTTCTTTGAAAAATGATATTTTTTATGCGCTTACATAAGCTCAGATAAGTATTCGAATATTAAGTTCAGTGTTTCTTTTCGAATTAGAAATTACATAATCGCGGCTAATTGAAATTGGTTTACTTTATAATTGTATACGAACTCGTTTTCCAAAATTAATGCGACGATGCAGTAACGATAAATTGTTCTTAACCGACATTCACTTTGTTTATTGACGTAAACAAAATAAAATTCTCGAAGCTTAGCACAGCAAAAATTCTAGAAAATACGAAAAATTCAGCACACTTGATAAATCTGCAAGCACAAGCCCTGAGTGCTCTCGAGTACCGCTGCAAAAAACTATAAGCGTCCCGTCGAGGGTTCTTACTTTTACGTAAGCCTGGTCAATCCTTCGGAAGCGTCGCGCAGCACGCATATAAACGAGAGCGGCGCTTCGGCGAATCAACCGCCGAAATCCGGCGTGCGGGTGGCCGCGTTACGTAAACGATGTCCCCTCTCCCCCTGGCTCGGATTTTCGCGAATATACATCAAAATGCGCGCTCTCTTCTTCTGCTCGGCGTATCATCGTCATCTCGAGAGGAGAGCGCCGCGCGGCGGCTAAAAATAAAGCGGCCCGAGATGCGGCGCAGAGCGCCGACGTGAGCTTTTATATAATGAATGAGCGTGAATTCGACTTGTCGAATCGGCCCACGTCTTGGCGTCGTGAGAATCGACGTTCGCGGGGTGCGATGCGCTTTATTGTGGGATGCCGATTGACGCGATTCTTTTTCTTTGTTTATCGAGCGCTTTATGTAAGGAGGATGTGCGGCGGCGGTGTCGGATTGCGAAAACTTTTTTTTTTAACTTTCTGACGAATAAAAATAGGACTCGGATATTAAAAGTCTTTTAAGCGATAGAGAATAGAGTCTCGTATAAATCTGTTAAAAAAACGAGTTTAACGAACTTTTTATCTTGTTAAAAGCTTCTATAATTAAGAACATATCCGCACTATAAGTGCTTATTTCTAGGGTTACGCGAAGTATACATTTTCCGGAAAATCTGTTTATTACTTAACAACACCTTTCCGAATAAACTTTGAGTAAGCTCCACGAGCTTACTTTAATCTAGCTTTAATCTGTTTAGCCAAAAGCTAAAAAATATATTCCGCAATGACTATATAGGAAAGAATAAAATAAAATCATGTAACCGAATAAATCGTAAAAAAAGCAGCTCCAATTTCTTTGGAAGGTGCAAGAGTATCTTAATTACGCATGCATCATTTTCGAGTGAATCGAATTGCAAGTCTCATTGTCGCATTATCTCGCTTGTTTATCACGCACACACGCGTCCAAACGTCTCGCCGATTCCGTTGACCTCACGTAACGAAGGTGAATCGGACGAAGCCAAGCTTTTTCGGCGAGAGAGGAGGGTGGTATTTATTTTCGATGTCACCAAGGCTCAGATAAGACGTTAATTCGTGCGCTCGTCTTCTATTTATTTTTCAAGTTATACAATACGGAGAGGATACGTGTCCGTCCATATAACCGTCGTTGCGCAATGCAATTTGAAACTTTTAAGTAATAAACGAGCTTACATTCTGTCGACGTTTTTCGAAAACGGAGCCGTTAGCGCAAGCCGGATTCTGTATTTAACGCGGACGCGTTTACTTCCACCGCCAATTTACATAATGACTGTTTTCGCTCGGTCTTATTTTTACAGTTTATTTTCTTTTTCGAAAACCACTTGCCATTATCCCTCGGAGCTTTAAAAACTTTGAGAAGTATCATTTTCTAGCCAATTATCCGCAAAAATTCTAGTAAAGCTCATGAGCACCCTTACGTAAGCCCACCCCCGTCCATTTCCGCCCCACGAGTAACAACCCGGAAAAGGCTGCCCCCGCTGCCGCCGAGGAGAGAAAAAGACGGCTGCCGCGCGCCGCGCGCACGTTTTTCTTTGTCCGCGCGCGCGGCTCGGAGCCACGTGTTGCCGGCGGTGCATTCCGCTCGCGCTGTGCCGAGCGAGCGAGCGAGCAAGACGGAGAGGGCGGATATATGTATGTCTGCGCGAGTCGCGTGCGACGTTCCGAGACTCGCGCGCGCGCGCGCGCGTGTCATTCGCGCGGCGTTAAGGTGAGTTTACGATAAAAGGCACTTTAAAGCATTGTACTTTTTACATAAGAAGACATTTGCTTCACTAATTCCTCCCGTACCGATATGCGCAAATGGAACGAAATATTAAATCTCGGTCTTAAAGCATTCCGTTTTATTGAATTGTTTAGGCGATTAATTGCGCAGCGTGTGAGGTTATTTTTTTATTTATATGTTTGGATACACGATGTTGTTGCTTTATTTTGATATAAATTATAAAATTTAAAGCCGCTTTTCTACAGAGAGGAAATTAAAGAGAAGAAAAAAATCTTTTCTAGAGCACATACCGAGTTGACTTATGCAAGGCGATTCAATGAAAATTAGTGGGACACATTGAGAAAGTATGTACACTTTGTAGCAGATAAATGTAGAATCCGGTCAGACGCATAATTTAACTGCACGCGCGGTCGTATATTTTTGAATTGGAATAAAGTCTTTTTCATTTTGTAGTTATTGGCGCTTTACATAACTACATACTACAAAGGAAGCTTATATAATTAAAGCAGATTATACCGAAGAAGACGTGAATTTTCCTTTGTTGCTTCAAGTCAGTTTCTTACTTTATATCAACTTCTCGATGTAAAATCAATAATTCAGCTGTATAAACTAACGAATGAAAATTAAAACAATTTTAAAGAAACGTCAGTTGAGAATTTAATTTTTTTTATAAAAAAATATTCGATAATTTCCCTAATAAACTATAAATCAGTGTAAACCAGACCCTTAACTGCAATTAGGCCGTCCCGCCTGTAGCGCAGTTTGATTACAGTCGCGAGATTACGCGCGGATGAGCGTCGCCGCGCAGTACATTGTAATATCGGCCATTTGTCCTGCTTTATCGGCTCGTCGAATCGCGGCGCCTCACGGAATTCCGCGAAATTTCCGGCTAATTCGTTTCTTTCGTCGGGCGCACGAAAATCGCAATAGATCTCTCGTACTATGCAAGCACGTGCCAAGTAGAAAGCCCGCCACCTTCGCGTAGCTGCGTGGTCTTCTTCACCGCCGCCGTTGCCGTTGTCGCGGTGCTTTCACGGGCGGGGCATCGCGCCAGGAGTAACTTACGTTGCGGCTGAAGAATTTCTCGTTTAGCGATTGTCGGTGAGTGAAAAACGTTGAGCGATTCCTGGTGGTTTTAGGGTTTAGCTGAGTAATTAAATTCTGGGCAATTGTAGGATTGGCGAACTTTTTTTAAGCGTATTGGTTGTAATTGCGATAATCGTACTGCTAGAAATGTTAATGTTAATTATAAAAATGATTAGATTATCTTGCTTATACTAAAATACTGTACTTTGAACAATTAAATTAGAAGAATGTTACGAACTGAAACTTATTTTGGATAATTATTTTGTAGCATTATATAATAAATTATTATTCTTCAACTTGCAATTTCTGTTCGGGATATAATTCGGTTATATGATTAGCAAATTAACAGCATGTAATATAAGTAAAGGTAAAGTATACGAAACTGGACTTGTATTACAAATTAAAACCATAACCCCTCTTCGTAATTACGTTTATTACATTGCATTTCTATTTCAGGCTCTCCAAATTTAGTCCATTTTATATAGACTTTATGTAAACAGAATTTGCAACAAGTTCGTGGGTGATTATTTTTGTATAAAATTATTAAAAATTTATTTTATCAAGCCAATTTAAAATACAAATATTTGTAAACATTTTTAAACTACAAGTTTTGCAACTATATAATTAACTGAAAACCAGCACGTATTCATAAAATTACATAACCACTTTTTACAGCAATATCAAATTTATCGTAAAAATTTATCACTAAAATGCGCGCACATGTAATAGAGACCCGCAAAAATACAGCGAAAGAATTCGATGAACCTCTCGCGAAAAGCGACGAAGAAGGAAACTCGTAACGTAAAAAAAAAAAAACGAAAAAATATCGAAAAATATTCTGGCGCAAGTCGAGCGGCAGTGTCATGCAAGCACAAACGGGAGAGGAGGGAATTAGATAAAAGGTCGCGTTACGTGAGGATTGCGATCCCAGAGAAAACGTCCGCAGTGCCGCGTGTTCACATAAAGCCAAAGTAGCTTCGTAAAACTTCGCGCAACGGCTTCACATAACACCAGTGGCTGCGAGTTAAAGCTAGAGGTTACGACTAATTTTTAATTGACACTGATATATGGACTCGACTCATTACGGAGATTTAGAACTATCGTTTTAAAACACTGTTTCGCGAAGCCTCGTTTTGTTCCGATGCTTAATTGCTCACGTTTTAGACTTCATTTTTCTGCGTTACGCAATTATAGAAGTTATAGAATTTCTAGCATTTTTTTCCTCATATTTTCAGAAGATGGTAATGAGATAAAACAATTATTGGACGTATTTTTGATTTTTTTCATGTTTTCGGAAGGCTTGTGAAATGTATTTTAAAATAATTGATAAAAATACTATGTAACCATTTATATCGCGTATAATCCGGCTTGATTAAAAAATGAATATCAAAGTGTATAGGAATCTACACGCACGAGTGCAAATACGTCAGATATCTCGTACAGTTTACATTGAGACTATCGATATCGATGCATCATAATTTCAATTTTCATTTTATTTGAGCGTGTTTTTTTATTAAAAAATAAAATCATCTGGGGAAAAAGGGTTCTAGAAAAAAAGAATACATTGTAGATTGAAAGCGCTTTAAATACAATGTAATAAACGGCAAAACTTACAAGTTCAAAGATTCCCTCGCAGGCGACTTCCACAATGCCGGACGAGAACGAAATTCGCAGAAGCGCTGCAAGCTCTCTCTTTCTCTCGGGCACGTGCTCTATCTGGGGACATTCTCTTTATAAACACATCGGCCGCTCGGATCACGTGCGATTCGGAGCGCGCTGGATGAACTTTACATAACCGCTGTATATGCGTATAGTGGCGTTATAATGTGCGCGTTATGAGCTCGGGAGAGAGACGACGACGATGCTTTGTGCCGCCGAGGGGCCCTTTTTACAATGCCGAGTATGCAAATCTGAGAACCGTGCTCTGAAAGCGTGGGAGCAACAAAGAGACCGATCTTTATCTCGGCTTTTTCAATCCGGCGATTCGCGTGCTTTTTTTTTTAAACGATCGGAATTTACATTATTTTTCAGAACGGATATTTATATAACTTTTGTAAAGTAGGAATAAAAAGCGCGCTCGGCGATTAAAATGTGCCAAGTGAAAAAAAAAAAAATGCTTTTATCAGTTTGTAAACGACATGCACGGCTCAGTTACACACCGGCATGGGACGAAATAAAGCTACGCAAGCAGAGATGAGCGGACCCTCGAGGCGGCTCTAAATCACCCCAAGTACATTTCATTGACTTATTCACATGTCCTGTACGTTCGATGCTCGGGATGACACAGAAAGCGGCGGCGCAGACGCGCGCGCCCGGGCTTTATATAAAAGTTACGACGCGTGACAGGCTCGCCGTCGCGTTATGCGTACTTCTAGAACCCGGGGAATCAGAGCAGTGCGCATACGCGCGCTTTATATAATCGCAGATTGTGTTAAATGAGCCTCCGCTCTTTGTCCCATGCGACGATCTTCCATTTGATGCCGCGGTTCCGCGTCTGCCTCGTCGTATTATGTAGCTTGTCGCGAGCGCAGTTTTCGACGAGGAGTATATACCGGTAATGCCTGATGCTACGAGAAGACATCGTCTGGCGTATAACTTGCTTTTATTTCTGGAAACGTATCTGTCGGGAAAGATGAGTTGGGACGCTTTAGAGGGAAGAAGCTAAGAAGAGGCTACGATGACAAGTTTTTGTTCCTGGCTTTTCATTGAAGTCGTGCATTATGCTTTTACAGCTTCATTGTCGAAGTCAACGTCTTTTATGTAATGCTCTTTAGGAATTCGAAAATGAATGCACATTCGACGGATAAAAGTCTGCTGGAAATATATTAATTTAGTAGATTAACTCTAAAAAAGCATGAGATTTAGCTAATATATTTTGCTCACCGTAAATTGCTACCTATCCGGTGAATGAAAGTGTAAATCATATTTAGTATCAGCGATTACCCAAGGATCGCAGTGCTATGTTTAAATTTGAATCTTAATCAATTCTTGCTGAGCAACACGTGTTTTTCTACATCTAAGTAGCATTGCGTTTCTCGCATTACCCATAATTATGTTACGCGCCTGATTTATCACTCATTCATCATCCCGATCGAAACAGCCATTTACTAAATTATCGTACCATAACTTTGCATGATTCTAGTTCTGCAAATGAAGCGTCAAATCTAGCCAATCCCGAAACATTGGCATTCAAGGCGTGTTTTCCTCATCATCGGTAACGCCATTAAGCTCAATTAGCAACAAAGTCCGGCGGCGACGTATTGGCGACACTGTGCAAGGCAGCGTCTCAAAAATTCATCCAGATTCGCGTTGTCGGCGGCGGGCTTTTTCAATTCGGAACTACCGAGCTCGAGCTTTTACTCGACGTCGCTGCCAGCTGCTCGCGGCGGCTCGCGGCTTGTAAGAGTGTGCGCGCGCGCGTCGCGTCTCGTTGACGCGCGCTCGACAACAAGTTATGTCACTGGCCTCTTACATGGGGCAGCGCGTCCGGTTCGTCTCGATGGATTGTTTTCTCGCTTCGCTTTTGATGAGTCGGCCGCGTGCGTCAAGCTCGCAATCCGACACCGCGTCGGTTTTTCCTCCCGAGTGCCTCTCTATAAGTTTCGATGCCTCCGAGGGGGAAGTGCCGCGTGGCTACTTTAACGGGGAGAATTCTTCTGAGGCAGGCGGGTGCATTGCTTTCAAATTTATGACTGATAAACTTGTTCTTTTAGACTTTGTCCGATAAGTCGTTCATTTTAAAAGTGTAAAGACTAAAATTTTTGCCTAAATTTCACTAAACTTTTAGGCAGACACTCGAATTTCAGAAATAGTTGGTAACGCCACTTTCATTGTTTATTTACTAGTTCATTTACTAGCATTCCGAGAAGTTTGAAGGAGTCCTCCTCTTTCACTTACTGCGACATCGTAGTGTCGACAATTAGTACGTCACGTGGCGCGGTAATGCGATTATGCAAAAAGAAGCGCACCTATATATGCACGCACTCCTACGCTCGATGCATGTTTACTTTAAATACCGCAATTGTGCTTAGGAGTTTCTCTACTTAACCATACTCTCATTCCCTACGCGTATAACTGTATAAACAAATGGAAGCGGGTTGTCTTTCTTCACTTGTAGTTTTCACTTAATTGAGTGCATTAACCGACGCTACTAAGAATTTTTTTTATATAACTTTTATCTACTTTGCAAAAGCTTTTTTGTAAAATTATGACTCCACTGGCAAAACTGTTAAGAAAATATATCGGATTCTCATAAATTTGGAAGTTGAAACGCGACATTTCCGACAGTATTTGATGTATACGTTTTAGAAACAACGTTGGCGCGTAAAAAAAGTGTTTAACGTGACAATGCTCCCGAGTCACAAAACAGTGCAGTACACTTTTTGCAATGTAATTCATTTCCCTCGTGGGCGTAAATATCCGTGGAGATCATTTGATTTAGATCTAGCAGGCAGCGTCGCGCGTAGGCCCACCGGAAATTGCTACACTTGGTTTTCTACTTTTTTTGACAACTTACTTCTCGTAAATAATGAACGCACTTCCTGCACCATATCGGAAAATTTTATTTTCTAGAAAGAATCCAATTAATTTTACACTGTTTTCTATCATTTTATGAGTTTAAATTATGGATTAAATAATATTGCGCAGGAGCTTGTAAGTCACAGACTGTAGATTATAGTATACATCTGATGAGCGTTTCACATGGCAGAGATCGGTTCATTCATATCGCGCAGGTCACATACAGTCGTGTACTGTACGTGTAATCGAGTTATTTTAGTTGAAAGAAAGGCTGCGAGAAATTGCTCCACGTTGAACATCGAAGAAGCAAGGTCGACTACACTGCAAAATCAAAACTGTCACATTTTCAAATAGTTTTCAGCTATTTTTGCTTTAACATGAAATGTATACAAGTAAAAGTTGACGCTGCTTTGAAAGATTAGTTGCCTACATCTCCTTCCTTCAAAATCTCTCCGACGAAGCATTACATAAAAATGATAAAAGTTAAGAAGCACATAAGAGCAATTATTCACAATTACACGCTCGAGCTCGGCAGCTCGCGAGCCCCGGCAATCCAATCGATTTCTACAATTTGAGCAACGCCTGAGAAAAAGGCTCTCGACGTAATCACGCCAGAGGTCTTCCCCGTCGGACTCCCCGAGAAAAAAGCGCGGCAGAAAAATGGCTACTCCCCGCAGGAATCCAGAAAATGTCCCTATATACCCCCTCGCGAAATCTTCGTAGGCATTTGCGCGGCGGCGACGAGATATATGGTTACGCGAGCTCACGTGTATGTATACCCCGGCCGTTGCGTAATGCCGGCGCGATTACGTGTTACACCGAGCGCGGCTACGTTGGCCGGCGGTTGTCGTTCGACTCGAGACACACACGTGCTCGTCCGAATTTCGACGATCTTTTTTCCTTTTTTCCGCAGGCCTTTCCCGCGCGAGAGACTTTGCAACGTAAGCCGAGTTAGGTCATGCGCTGCCGTTGCTGATTTCGCGCGCTCTTGAGCTTGTATGAGCTTTCGGGGCGGGCAGTTTTTCGTTCGCGCGACGTTGGATTGGGTAAGCGCTGGGATATGGTAGCTTTTGAGTGGCTGCTAATTTATTGATCGACCGCTTGGGTAATCTTGAATTTGTGTAATTGCGGAATAATTAGGCGACGGAATATTTCGTAAAAGCTTTTTTTGCGATCGATCGTTTTATGCTTTTTTCGGGGTGAATATGACGACGGTTTTTTTATTGGATTTACAGTCATTATAAAACTACTTACTTAACAGTTGACTTATCTTATAGTCTTATAGATTACATAATAATATTATTTGAAACTGTTTTACTTTTTTTATACTGTGGGAAAAGTGCAACTATTTCAATTAAAATACAGCTCGATCTCTTGACTTTTTTTTTATTATGCAAAAATAATGAAAAATTACAAAGTGATTATTAATCGATACAAACGATAGAAAAAAATAATTTTTCAATCAAAAACAATGACTGCCTAATCATTTAACCATCTGTGCTCTTAGAATTCATTGGTCGGTTAAACTTATGATTTTCCGTGTAAAAATAGTTCACATGGAGTGTCAGCGAATTCTACAGTTTCAAAGACAAGCTTTTTATACTCTCCAAAAACGTTTGTGGCATCTTTCGGACAATAAAGCGGTATTTATTTTACGAAATTTTTTTGATAGTTTGTAATATTTTTTTTAAATTGATTCGTTGCAATTGAACTTCCTGAAATTTCAAATGCTTTGGCTTTCATAAACTGTGTACCAACATTCTGTTGCCAAACAACTTGTCCTTAATTTAATTTCAATGAGCAGAAAAAGTGAAAGTATATTGCTTTTGAAAAATGTAAGAAGAATCGTTATAATATTGTGATGAATTAATGGGGTAAATATAGCAAATCTTCGGAATTGAAAGCGAATATATCAATAATTACTAAAATTAAATAATTAAGCACAATAAACATTTCTGAAATACTATAATGCGATCTAATTGCGAGTAATTAATTAAGAGGAAAAAAGCCACAATTAAACATTTTTCTCAGAGGACAAATCTCATAAATAAAAGCACCCACTATTACTCTATAATTACAATCTCGCTTGTTTACTACTCCCAAAGGAGGTCACCTCTCCACTCGTAAAATCCCGCCCAGCCCTTTCCGAAACCCCGATCCCATTCTAATAAATTCAACGTCCAGCCATTCAGCAGCGAACGCGTGATTCGCATCGGCAATGTCCCGCCGCGCCGTTACAGCTACCGTTCTTACACGCCGAGCCGCACAAAATATTATACAGCGCATTTCTTGAGGTTTGCCAGATTAGACAGATTCTTGCATCGAGGCTGGAATTATTGCGAAAATCTCCGCGCGGCGGGAAAACGCGGTGCTCGAACTAAATTGGATCGCCGTGACGGGTGGGGGAAGGGGGAGGGCAGGTTACGTAAGGGATTGTACGAAATCAAAAGAATCTCATTGCCAATTCTACAGATCCTGAGGAGATTGTTAAGCTTTCGTCACCGAGGCTCTCTTGGTTTATTATCGCATTTTAATGGACCTCCGGGCCGTTTAGCTCCTAATTGGGTGGACTGAGATGCCTTTTTTTACCGCGATAAGTGTTTACCTAAGCGCAACGCGCTCGAGCGGCAACGGTTTCGTAGGCTCCTTTTTCAGGCCATTCGCTAGTAAGTAATTAGGTGCAATTTTAGTAAGAAAAAGGGTAAAGATGTTTAACGAATTTATATCTCGATTTAAGGTGTCGAATATCATAGTCCAGTCTATTATAAAAGATCATTGTTTTATTATGTTGTCATTTGAAACAACGAAATAATCTTTTTTTTTTCGAAAAAATTTTTTATTCAGTTTAAATGAATTATATTGCGTCTGAACGTCACCAAATCGAGTCAGCAATCACGTGACCGTTAAAGTGTGAGGTCATAACCGTCAGTGTTCACATAATATCTGTCTATAGTAAAATGAGATAATTATTAACTAATTTTATTGCGCACGACTTACGTAATAAGCACTTCCATTTGAATTTTCACAATTCGAAAATAGCAGCAACCCATAAACCTCCATCCCCATCCTTCTGAAAATCTTTCGACCCAACTGTCTAAACCAGGATTCAAATATTTTCCCCAATGACAGAGTAGCCACACTTCTGTTCTGCAACGTCGGCCCGTTGGCTCGGAGCAAACACGCAGAAGCCGAAGGTCCGAGTGTCTCTTTGGCGGCGCTCAAGGAGGATAATTCAGAAGATAACCCATCGGCGAGAAGGAGAGAAGCCGACGCCTCTTACGTAACGCGAAGCGGGTCACGGTCAGCCGAAAATGTGCGCGCACACCTTTCGCCTCGCTGTTACGTGTCAATATGGCGCGCGCGCACGCGAGGATTATCTAATTATTACCGCATTTATAAAATCTTAATTACGCCGGTCGCTCGATTAATCGGTTACGCCTGCGGTTATGGGGTAATACCTCAATGGAGCGCCGTAATTTCATTGTGCGATCGTGCAGTGACGAGCCGCGCGCCAACGGGTATAAAAAGGTAAATATTGCTCGTTGCTCCTCGGAATTCCAACGGCGAGGGAGTCGTTGGGTTAAGTAATAATGGAACCGGCGTCGGTTTCGTCACGTTCTTCGGAGATTTGGCGAGGAACGATTGTAAAAAGTTTTCTCACGATCGAATTTTTTGAATTATCAATGACGGGATGAAAAAAAAATTCGAGTTATTAAAGAGTTGGATGACCTCGCGCGTAACCCAATAACAAAGAGCGAATTCTTCGAATGTGGTATCATTAAAACCGAAAGATATGACGGAACATAAATGCTATTCCTGACTTAGTATTTAGGTAACGATAGCAATGAAGACTATAGGGTGGCGCAAATAGATGAAACATAACTGCATTTGTAAAATTAGAAGAGCAAAAGTAGATTCATTTTTCGCTTGAATTGGAATGTTAATATTCGGTATTGGTATATTTTTCGATTTCTCCCAGACAAGGTCTGGTGTGGCGAAATAAATAAGAATAAAACTTGGTTGAAGTAACGTTTCCACCCTCTCGAGGCTAAAAGTCTTATTTATTTCATTTCACGTTGACTCGGTCAGATTGAGAAATACCTTAACATGGAATACATTTGTAAAAGTTTGGTTGCAGATTGTAAAATTTCTTCGATTTTTTTTCTTGCAAAAGAAAATACACACAACGAGGGGGGATACTTGCAGAACAAAGGTAAGCCACTAATTATAGCCCTATTTGAAATTCTTTGTGTCCTGGAAGTCTTCGTAGTTCACTAGTTCTTGTTCCTTTCTAATGTAAAAACAATCCTGTGCAATTACAAAATGTACTTTATTAATCTTGCAAAAGAAAAAAAAACTGCCTGATTTTCTTCCCAACCCAGAAGGCAGAACCTCTCCACCAATTCGCCACTCGAATTCGTTCCGGAAAATCAGCCTCGGCCAAGCGTCAGTTCTAGTTACGTCTGTCCGGGCGCCCTTCTCTCTCTCTCTCTCTCTCTGTCTTTCTCTCTCTCGGCATTCTTTTTCGCGCAGGCGTATACGTGTGTACAAACTCGCAGCGAGATTTACGAGAAACGGCGACGTTTACGTAATCTTCGGTCTCCTTATGCCCATAGGCCCTGCGTACGTTAAAATTAGAGAGGCAGGCGCGTGTAAGCTACTTGTAGCAGATTTCGAGCGGCGGATACTTTACGACGCTTTTCGCGCGCCGTTTCCTCCGCGACTCTCGTCCGAGTCTTTGACCGGATGCGCCAAGCGCTTTCTTGCTGGCTATTTAGTCTGACGGACGCTGCAGCCGCGAGGGAAGCTTCGGGCTACAAATGACGCGAGTGTCTTTGAGATATGGGCTTTTTGCATTTTTACTTACCGTTTCTTATTTGCAGTTTAAACGTTTCAAACTGTTTTTAAGCAGAAGCTGAAAAATTGTTTATTTGATAAGATGAAAAAGTTTTTTTTTTTTTATGAAAGAATGGTTGGATTTCTTCTAGTAATAGTTTTTTTAGTAAAAAGCTTTAATTTTTATACCATAGAAAGCATGTTAGAATACTTGTAAATGCTATTTAAATACGATTGAGCAAACGTAATATATAAACCAGTAATCATCCATTTCAGTACGTAACGTTCGATTACACAATTAGGTTTGTGCGAATACAACGCAAATGGGTTTGCTGAAATAAATCGTAGCATACGTCGATTTAAATGATTCATGCTTTTTATATGACTTGATTCAATAACTTCCTTTCGAGATGCTCAAACGATATTTTTTTTCGCAAAAAAAATTGATCAATTGTAAAACTAAAGTGAAGTTTTGAGTCCAGAATACTACTAGTTTGATTCTGTTAGTCAATCCCAGCAAGAAAAAACGAGTATTTTGCAGATGTGTGTCAAGGTTAAGACCACAGGCAAAAATTTTGCAGTATACTGTTGAGTGAGACGAATACGTATTGCAATTAGACGGATATATTTTGATGTTTTTCTTTAAAGAAGGTTTTTAGAATACATCAATATTTTTATTCGCATATTTTATTTAAGTGTTAAGTGAAATTCTAGATTTTTATTTCGTCTTGGCCTAACGCTTATTATTTAACTTATGGAATGCATTAAATTTTAAATTGAAGAATAAATAAAAGCTTCTTTTGAAATTTCGTTTAACCGAAGAGGAAGTTTAATATCCCATAATATTGTTTAATTTAATCTAAATTAATGGCCACAGTGACCGTAAGTGTATCTCTACAAAGGATATCATAAATTAACTCAGATTTATTTGGAGTTGAAGTTCTTATTGTGCGTGGGCCAGAGCAGAAAACACGACATCAATTACGAATAATTAACATTTTGTCTGTATTTATTCTTTACGTTAGCATCAGTTAATCACGAACTTATTTACTTTATATGCACGAAATGGCTTGTTTTGTAGGTATAAATTTGCACGCCTCGTATCTCAATTTTAACGGTTTAAAAACAGAAGACACATGGCTCGTCGCGGTAAGGTGGAGCATCTTTTACTACCTTTACTATTTATAGGTAGTGGCGTTTGATACTCTATAAGCTGTGCATTAATTTTTAGGTATCAGACGTAACGGAGAATAAAGCGTTTACAAAGAAGATTTTAATTCTCATTCAGAATGGAAAAGATTTAATGGCTGAAATGAAGTTTTTTTTTTTTTTAATGCCAAAGAATTATCATTTAAATGTCGCTTACTGCATAGATAAAGCAAGAGTTGAAAGGAATTTCAGAGGCTCGGCTGACCAAGATTATTTCAATTCAGTATTCATTAGACATTGCGGATCATGTCAATTTACAAGTGAGCTCGAATAAAAAAATGTAATTTTTTGTATTTATACATATAGAAAAAACTATTTTAAAATAGACGTACCTCGCCGTCGGTGCAAGAATAGCAAATTTGTTGCGATATTTATGGAAATCATGCATTGATTACATTTAATTCCCATAATTGATTTATGATTGAAAGATAGGAGGTGTGTCTGTCGGGAAATGATCCCTTTATTAAATCAAAATTCTTCAGTTCTCAGAATAATCAACTCTGTATTATCATCGGCCGTTTAATTCCAAAACACTTGCGCCTGTTTTCTTTTAAATTAGAATACGTCTCGCCGCCTCCCAGCGATCAAAAGCTATAGCTTCTCATTCAGCCAACATTCTGCACATACTCATTCCGCTCTCCAATCCGTTCCGTCGTCAAAAGCCGGTCGGAGGAATGTCACGGATACGTCTCCCTCGGAGAAGGTTCCTTACGCACAGAGGAGCGCAAAAGTCGGGCTAGAGCTCGGCGCCCTGCCCGAGAGTATTTCATAACCCGGCGGCGGCGGCGGCGGCGGCGGCGGCTGGAAATACGTAACCTTTCATGCGCATTTCCATTGTCGGGCGCGCAGTGACGAAACCGAGCCGGCGAGCCTGTATTATACTTGCGCACCACCTCGCGGTTAACCGACGAGGGAGGCGTGTGTGTATAATACGCTCGTCTGTGCGCACCGCGAGTCCTTTTCCTCCTATCCCTTCGCGAACTGTTTGCGCAAATGCCGCTGCTGCGCGTGGTTTGGGTGTGATTGGAGAACAATGAGAGGAAGGCTTGGGTGTTAACCAAAAGAGGTGGGAGGGTTGATTTAAGGATTTTCGGCAGCTCTTTATGGAAATGAGAGTTATTAGAGAGCGTTGCAACGGGCTATTATTTTTTACTTTGACTCTGATTTGCGAAATTGCGGCGATGGAGTCTTACTTCTCGGCAGTTACAAAATCGTGAAGCGTTTCTATAGATCCTTTGTTTATCGAAGTTACTTAAGAATTAATGTATAATTGCAGAGGGAAGGTAAATTTACGTCGATGCAGTCATGGTACACATTGAATTGTACATTTAATTTATACTTATACTAGTCGAGTAATTTTTATTGAAAACTGTTCTACTATCTAGAAAAGAAGACATTGCTCAATGCTTAATACCTTAGTTTAATGATTAATCATGATTATGATTTTTCGCTTCCTCACCGGGAAATTCGTTTCACGCTTGAATAGTTAAGAAGGCTCCGAGAGGAGGACACCGATTCCTCATTTCTCTGTTCCGCTGCCTGCAGTCTCCGCTGTAATTTCTTACTATTTACGATAATATTCACGTTCGATAACGCAGTAGTAATTTAATTCCTCAGAGAATGCAGACGGTGCGAGCGCTCGCGCACACCTCTCCGCCTCTATTATCCTTTGATTTATTTTAAGAGGCCTCGGCGACGCTTCGCGCGCAATCGAGAACATTGTCCGCGCCGGATCATAAATAATACGGCGCTGATTTTTATATCGGCGACCTACAAAATGTCGATTAACGCCTCCTTCCATATTAGCATAATTGCAAAATAATCTGTGCGCGCGCGCGAAATTGGCGGCACTTTAGCGAGGCGCGAGAGAGCCTCTTTTATTCCGCGCCGCCGTTGTGCATTCAGTCCGCACAGTCGCTCGACGAGGATTCAAAGGAGCGCGCTTGCGATTTTTCATTTGTCGCGCGCCCCGAAGACGGATCGCAGCACAGCCTGGTGACGCGCATCTTAGGCGTTGCGCAATTCGCAGACGTTAACTCGAGCCATTATTTTTCTCTGAATCGTGTTTGAACATTGGCACCTGCGCGTTCCTTCGCTTTGATTTTCGCATTGTTCCGATGGAATGCGCGGAAGAGTCGCGAGATGATTATTATGCATTCTAGCTTCCATTGCGCAATTGTAGTCGCTGCTATTCTGCTTTGCGGTGTGCTTTTGTTAGTTTTGAGCTTTTGGAAATAATATAAGTACATATTTTTACTTTTTTTTTAGGTTTTCGGTTTTGTTGCACAGTTTTTATGATTAACGAGGATAAGAATCCTTTGCACGCCGCATCTTGATAATATTTGAAGTGAAGTCGGAGGTTATAACATTTTGCGGTCGTTCTTTCTATAGTCACTTCGCGCAATTTCTAAAGGTATTCTTTGCGCTTAACGATAATTGCAAATCGTTAAGTACATGAATACAGAAACTGAGGAGGAGTTCAATTATCCTAATTGTTTTCCTTACGTTAAAAAGGAAAATGTCCTCGCATAAATTCAAAAATATTTTTATTTTTAACTTACAAGAGAGCATTATTATTAATCAATATTGAAAAATTATGTTTTTATCAACAAACAAGTAACTTTTTAAAAATGAACAATATCTTTTGATCAATTTCTTCTTCAATGCATTACGCGCAAAAGAAAGAGTTTAAATCAGCCCGTAAAACAGCCGACTGCGCTGACTCAATTTTCGGCATCGTTTCGCCAGGCCGCTCATTCATGCCACACACTCCATCGGCGGACACCGCAGCCAGAAGCCAAAAAAAAAGCCGAAAAACCGAGAAAGAACAGCTTGCATCTCGAGAGCGAGATTCTCCGGAATCGGCCGTCTCGCCTTGAAGGATAAACCGGCCTGAGCCAACGTCCTGCAGTCGGCGGCGGCGGCGGCGGTTCGGCTCGGTTCTTCTTACGTAATGAGGCTGCTCTCCGCGAGCGCGTGACCGTGAATCCATCGATTTCCGACGTCGGTCTATATAGATATACGCGGCCAACTTCGGGGGGGAACTTTAATGAGCGTCGTCGCTCTCTTTTCGAGACCATTTCCCATCGAGCTCCTTCGAGGCCTTTTGTCCTTCGCTGCGTCCGTAAAAGCGCGCGAGCCGTGCTAAATTTATATGCCCCGATCGATCCCCCATATCCTTTTTGTCTTCTCGGAAGGAGCGAACGTTTTTTAGAAACCTGACGGTCTGGCCTGTTTTTTTTTTTTTTTTTTTTTTTAAACGAGTAAGCTGAGGAGTAAGTTTAACGTACATAGCTACATAAATTATTGTTAGTTTTAATGTTGTTTAGAGCTGCGTTGTATTATTTTTTATTAGTATTTTTACACGTGTATTACTATAGTAGTTTCCGATGTCATCAAGGATATAAAGAAATTTTAAAATTCGAAAAAGTAACTTTAATATGGGCAGAAGGTAAACGGAAAAAAAGTTCACATCAAAGTTTTAAAATTTTTAAATTTAACTGAATTGTCACCCATTTTAAAAATTATTTTTAGCATAACACATAACAAACGTACTCTAATTTTATACAGCAGTTTCTTAGTATACGTAATCGTTTCTTAATTTAATTCTGGCAATGTTACGTTAATGATTACGATTAAAGGCGATTAGTGAACTGAAATAAAATAAGATACGTTTGCAAGAAGTTGTAATTTATGCGTAACTTTCATTAAATCATCAAATTATTCAATTCCACGATAGACGTTAAATAACAATATTTTACCTACATATAAATTGTGAAAAATTTTAAACAAATTCACGTTATCACTGCGCATAATCTCAAATACTCGAACCGTTAACAAACAAGATAAGATGTAAGTAATAAAATACGTACATTTAAGAATGTGCCACTTTTTACTCGTATAACTATGATATTTATTAATTCTTCGTTGATGATGCGCCGTCACAACTTACGAGGCGTCTCGCAATTAATTGCATCTGACAGACCGACACTGCGAATGTCCTTTTTCTGCGAAATACGCTTTCAGACGGCTGAAGTTTTTTGGGGTCTACGTCCAGACGGCTGGATCGAATACCTTTCATCCTGTCTATTTAAAGACTGCAAGAGGTTCGATTTGAATATTTAGGCTAATTTAATTTCAACCTAATCTTGGTCGGCCGGTGGATTTTATTTTCAAACAAAATTGAACAGAAAATATTATCTTTTTACATAAAAAATGATCAGTAACGTATAGATAAATAAAAAGTTTTTCTAACTAATAGTAAGTTAAATCATTATTTCTCCAAAAAGATTGTCTAGTGTCTTTATGCACCCAAAAGATTAATGACAACATTTTTGCCTCTCACTTGACTTGATGGGCAAAAAATTTGAGCATTTCACAGTTTATTTACCTCGTATAAGTCAATGTAAAGCTAATGAGTAAAATCGATGTTGTAATATATAACGTAATAAACAAAAACTACGTAATGCAAAATAGTAACAAAAAGAGATAAAGCATTACGTTACAGTATTAGGCCAAAAGCAACTAGTTATGCACATAGCAACAAGGGTTAGGTCATTTAACAGCTTATTGAACAAAAAACTGTCAAAAAACTAGTCTACTTGTAACAAGATTACTGTTACATATTTCTAGACTGATTTAGGTCATATTTTTTCAAAATTAAATGCCAACAAGTAAATTGTTGAATAATCACTGTTTTATTAAAATTTTAGCCATTATAAAATGATTCACCACTTTAAAGATACACGAAAATCGCTAAATCTAAAACAAAAATCTCATTGAACTTCAGACTTTTGCCAATATTTCGCAGCCGCGGCCGCGCAGTTTATCCCCATAAATCAGGCGGTGCGGTTGGGCGAGCAATAACGCGAACGCAACCACGACTCGTCATAATTCTGTCTCGGCGCGTTGGCTTTTCGCGTCTGGCGCGGATTTATGTAATGTAAGTTCGATAATGTCTCTCCGCGCAGCAGCAGCCTCTATGTGCGATTTTTGCGTCGTTGCGCAAATGCAATCGTTAAAGTCACCTGAATTACGTTGGCGGGGGGACGCAGTGTATACAGTTTGGGATCGAGACCGTATTGCGTTCTACGTACTCCTGAATTTTCATCGAGTTCAGAGTTTTGTGCTTTGTTTTCTGCCAGGAATTTGCAGATAGCACTTCAGAATTACGATTTGTGTTATCCGGCTTTGGAATCGTTAGAATGGCTAAGATCATTGAAGAACTTGAGAAATTTTGAATAGATGCCTTTTTTACGAAAAATCTCTGTTTATAAAACGTCGCTTTGTAAAAACTTGTTCCGAGACATTTTTTTTTTTTGTTTCAGAGAAAACGCCGAAGTATTACATCCAAAGTGAGTTCAGGTCATCTTCCGTTCTTGCGAACCTTTTCGGAAGTTGAGAAATCTTGACGTAACGCCAGAAGCTACAAAGCGCCGCTTGAACGTCCTGCCGGTGACGAAATGTAACGCCGCGAAGTGTGGCGCGCTGATTGATGCCACTGCCCAAAAGAAACATTTGACCATTGTTTTATAGTAAGGCGTGGTACTGTATGTTTTCTCCATTTCCTTGGTATAAAAAGCGTAAATTACGCAGCATTTGCAATGCTGAAATTGAAAAAATCATTATTTATTTCTTAAGGAATTTAAATGGTCGATGTTGAAATTTCTCTTTCCCTATGTAAACATTGATTGTAATTGATCTTAACATAAATTTCATCCACATGTGAGTGGTATACATTGGGAGTTCAAACAAGACAGTTTTAACGTTTATTGTACCTTATATACTTGTACTAAAATGGCGTGACATTTCTCGATCATAAAGTCAGTTAAAATTCCAGCGGTAAACTGAAAAAATGTGAAAACGTTTAGTGTGCAGTGCGCCTATTCGTAAATCTTTTAATAAAATAGAATTCTACTCTGGTGTTATTATTGATGCCCTAGTCCCTTTCACTTTCCTGATTGATTGCGTAAAACGGGCATGAACTAGATACTATTCTAAACGCAATCCACCTCTGTAATGGTAATGAGGATTTCACAAATACTGGTTTTGACGAAATTTTCGCGAGTAAATAAAGCAGTTTTTAGGCAGTTATAAATAAATTTTCTACGACCCGAATTTTGCAAACAGGATATCTACCTCTAACTAATATTTAAGAAAGAGAAAGGATTGGTGATTGTTACAGGAATGAAACGAGTATAGAAATAGACAAGTAAAAAACTTTTCATACTCAATAAAAATTTTATTTTCACATAAGACACGGTTTTTCGGCGACTTTCTTACATAATATCACCTTTCATTACACAAATTAGCGTTTTTGCACTAAAAATAGGGTAAATATTGCTTTTTTTTAAATATATTGCATCGATAAAATTGTATATTATGGAAAATCTAATACGTACTTTAGCGTTCAATCGAGCTGAAAATTTGTTGATTAAATTGAATATTTTATTGACGCTTCTAAGCAGCTCTTAATTAATGTAGATTTACATCAATCTCAACTAAAGTTTCATCAAAAAAAGTAAAGAATTTCCATATTTGAATGCTTGAATTTCAGTAGACTCGGCAGAAGGGTGCAAAACAAGCACTCTCCTTCGCACCTTCGCAGACAGTATAGGCAGCAGTAAAAATTTGCAAAATCCGTCCGGTAAGCAATAGTCGATTTCGCACAGAGGTTTTTCGGCTCTGCGCAGGAGAATGTAATTGGTTTGTCGCAATCGTTGCCCGGGCGTTACCTCGCGCGCTCTCCCCGCCATTTGCATAATCGACAGCCGCGCGCGATTGTCGTAATAATTTCGCTCCCCCTCGAGGTTTCGCGATATAATGTGGCGCGAGCTTTCGTTATGCGCACGCCGCCGGAATAGATTTATATAGACTGGAGGAGCCCGTTATCGATCACTCGCCGATAAGAGGTGTGTAACGCGCCTATTATGCATCGCGAATTTTCCGGGATCCAATGCCAAAACGTTGACGTCGCTCGAGGTGCTTTGTTTTATTGGCCGGCTCGCCGTTATAGTGATTTACGGCGAACTAAGATGTAATTGATTAC
The DNA here is from genome assembly GCA_035582975.1 of Ormyrus labotus. Classification (NCBI taxonomy): domain Eukaryota; kingdom Metazoa; phylum Arthropoda; class Insecta; order Hymenoptera; family Ormyridae; genus Ormyrus; species Ormyrus labotus. The sequence continues at coordinate 19,313,842 of JAWWEO010000009.1, read as the reverse complement.
GTTACAGTCGTAACTCTTACGTTAGCAAATTTTGTAATTTTCAGATTATATTGAAAAGTTAGAGAGAGATTGGGAGAACTGTGGAAATAGTATTTGGAAATCTAAGAAGTAAAACTAGATTTTTTAATGTAATCATTAGTCATCCTCTATTATGGTTATATTTTAAAATCGCTCCTACACGAAGGACTTGACGTACTTTCAAAATATGCGTAAAATAACCTACTGAGAGAGTTGAAAAATGCTTGTTAATTTGGTAAAATAAAAAGCAGAACTTTGTCGTAATCAATCCGCTTGCATGCAGGCGAGTTACTCCAAAAGCACATTTCTAGAAACATGTTTATATACGGGGAAAACAATTTTCTAGAAAAAATTACAATAGTACATTTTAATTTGATCACAGACTATAAAAATCCTAAAAAATTACCAAGGTCATAGTAAATTTTACAAGTCTGTGATCAAATTAAAATGTAATATTGTAATTTTTTCTAGAAAGTTTTTCTCCGTATACGGACGAGCTGAAATCAGAAAATATAGAACATAAGAGGCGGACGCGCCGTGTAAATGTATATAAACGGAGCGATTGGCATAAATCAAAGCGATCACGATCGTATTGGAAGATAGAGGATCGAATCCAGAGAGCGTTCGCTTATACTACAAGATTTATTGCAATTTTTCTACGCAATCAAGCCAAGGAGTCGTGTTGCTATATTTTTTGTGTGCTTAATGTTTAGATTTTAAGTAGACACAATCACTTAAGACTTTATCGCCTTCTGCAGCTGGCTGTATAAATAGTCGTTCATTGATCTTTCATTATTTCAAAAGAAAATACTGTAAGTTACATTTCGTGCGGTCAAATGAAAACTGTTTGCTATAAGTTTAAAATAAAAAAAAACAATGAATTAGACGAAGTTACAATTTGTTGAAAGGCGTTTAAATGAATACCTGATTTAATATTTTTTGCAATCGTCTTTAAAATTTTTTAATTGGTTGAAAGTGAAGTAATTAGGTAAAGTTTTCAAATACGTCAATTTCAATCAGATTTACATAAATGGTTTCCAAATCGCGTTACGTATAAATTTAGATCTTAAAACTATCCGCGAAAATGAAGAATAGGTTAATTAGAGAGTATTGACGTAATCTTGAAAGGTTACATCATCGAGGTTTAAGAAATCTCTGTTTGAAATCAACTAATAGCTTTATAATATAATCGAAAATTGCACACGCGGCAAAGAGAATGAGAAATAGCTTATAAACACAGCTTTATTGTTTACCAAAATTTGCTTCGCCGCAGAATACTAATAATATTACTTATTATAATAGTAATAAAAAAGCGTATTAATTATCACACTGTCATTAACTTATTACTAATGCTTTAATTACTCAATCTATCATCGTAATTCAGAGGACTCACAAGGAGAAGAGTCGTTGAGTAATTAAAATCAGCTCTTGAATCAGCTTTTCAACAAGTTGGATTAATCGGACGTTGAGACGGAGTATACTGGATTTACAGAATTAGACTTCTCTTAAGTAAAAGTGCCTTTGAGCCACTACAATTTTTAATACTTTCAATAATTCAAATCTAAAAACTGAAAGAGTTGCCAATAGTAAAAGTAACTTTTTCGCTTACGTCTTGCATCGCCATCATCTTCAAATAAACATCTCCGAAAGCTGCAGCACATTTCCGGCAGCGAAATTAAAGCATAAGTTTTTCAAAGGCGAGAGCGCCATTTAACTAATTGGCTGACTCCCTTTTCTGTTCGCAGAAGCACATTTGCGTTAGCGGCCAATTTCAGCTGAGACACATGGCAGAGTCGGAGAGGATGTGGCCGCGATACACACGCGAGCCGCGCTTTATGACTTGTGGCAGCGGTGACTATCCCTCTCGCAATATGTAGTTTACAACGCTTTGTCTTGATTGTCTCAGTTTTCTAATTTGACTATTTTGCACCGTGTGGGCTAATACTTCAGCGGCGAGCCGTTGTTTTCGGAGCGAAAAAGAGCGTGGGAAACTGAAAGAGTCTTTTCTGATTTTTTTTTTCTCGGTTAAAAATTCGTTTATTTATCGTGCAAGCAGACTGGAAGTCCTTTAAAAAATGTAAAATTAGCAAAACCTTAATAATTAATAATTTATTAATAATTTAGCTCAAAGCTAATTTCACAGCTCGCATTCGATAAAAATGCTTGCAATTTTTCTCCTCGGCGTTCCTCTCCTTCCTAGCCTTGCCAGCCGCGATTACGTGGCGCCGGGAAATTAAAAATCATTCACGTGTCGATCTCCGCGCGCTTCCACGCCGCAGTCGATACTATACGACGCGGAATAAATTTTGCATCAATTAGCGACTCTTATACAATGTTTCCTTCTTCCACGGCGCGCGCCTGCATTGAGTAAGATCTTATTAAACGATTGTACAAATATAGACGTTCCTGCGCACACGGACTTACTGCACCGATAGATACGCAACGGGACTATCGAAGATTCTCCGATCGGCCGCCGCGCTCTTACGCACCGCGGCTCCCGGCTGCAAAAATGCAGCGCGCGCCGACAAAACTACACTCCGATTCGAAAATCTGAAATGTGAGTTTATACGGGAGGGTATAATATTAGACGGTGTATGCAAATGCTTCGGTAAACTCGCGGGCCGCGCTCGATTTGGCTGGATCGCGTGGGCCGAAATGAATCGTTTGTTTCTGCAAAGGGGCTTGTCCAAGGCGTAAGAATAGTCATAAGTGCCCGACGCCGGTTTCCGCCTTGGAAAATGACAGTTTCGAAAATTGTAGTCTAACGTTTAGGTTACAAAGTGAGATATTATAATTCATCCTCGCGATCGCAGGAGTGATTGCACCTTGATTATGCTGGAGTAAACAGGTTTAGATCGACACGGATTAACGTGATACAGTTAATTATGCGATTAATATGGATCTTTCTAGGCGTAATTTATGTAAAACATGATAATTATGCTTTCGCAACATATTAAATGTACCATAATTGGAGCGTTGGACCGATGAATAACGTTATTTCATGAAAAAAATTTTATGGATTTTTTTCCAAGTTCATAAAAATGCCGCTCTACTCGGACAAAAGCAATGTTGTCGCAGAAAACTGTGTATACAAATTTTTCTTCAAGCAGTCATCACTCAGCTTGGAGTGTGCGAAAGTTAATTTACGGTGGAGTTCGACGTGTTGAAAATTTTCTTGCTTCGGGTCATAATCCAAAGCTGCTTACTCGGTTCGCAGATTTGCCCGCAGTCGGTGCATTATTTCAACAAGCCCCTTACAAAAATTAGCATTGCCTACTTTCCACTTTTCTATAAAATAAAAAGCTGATAAAAGACTTACTATATAACGAACAAAGTCTCACATTTAATTATCAAATAAAATTGTCTCTCATCAGATAACGTGAATAGGCCCTTCGAAAGAGGCTTAAAGAGGGTTAAAAAAAAAGTCAAATGAGCGCCTAATTAGCAGCTCGCTTATCTCCTCGGACAAACGATCTCGGCTAATAAGCCGCGAATAAGCGCGCCACACTGTTGCTTCCTCGCTTACGGCGCGAGAGCTGGCTCGACTTCTTATTATAGAACGTCGCTTGTGCATATATGCGCGTGTATCAAGATCGGCCGGTTGCCGCCACGTGCGAGCGCTCGCTTTGGAATTCGCGCCACTCACTGCGGCGGCGGCGGCAGCGGCGCACACAATGCCCCTCGGGTTGGTAGGGACTGGAATTTTTGGCGCGAGCGATTTGCCGCGGCTAAGAATACGCGCGAAGTCGAATTAATTAAGGCGGGTGGGATGAGCCGGGGACTGTCACTTCGGGCTTTTCAACGTACTCGCCGCTGGTGGGAATCCGGGATGAGAAATTCGCGCGACGCGATTGATTTATGGACCTGATGTAACGCGTGATTTTAGGCTAGGAGAATGATTTTTTTTTTTTTTTTCAATTACTTGCTGTAATTGGAGGTAAGTATTCTCGTGAGAAGTTTTTGAAAATTTGCGCTTTCGGTGGAAAAGTGATTGGAGTCTGAAACGATTAATAAAAAGTTATTTATCGAGGGGGCTGTGGGGAAATGCACAAGTGGTTAGAACGCCGCGCGGTTTACTAGCTTTTTCTGTTTTCAATGCTGAACTCGCAATTAGCGGCTGTAATGTACAATTTTTGATGATGAAATATTAAGAAGAAAATTTGTTTTATCGCCGCTCCACGTGACGCAAAGTGAGTTACGTAAGCCGGCTTTTAACAATGCGTCGAAGTATGAAAATAAAATACAATTACATCTTCGCCACTTGAACTATTAAAGCGTAAGAAAAATAACAATCGTTGAATATTAATGAATTTCGAGCGCTCGTTTATGTCGCGCGCTTTGCAACGTATACGCCGAACGACATACATACGATGTTTATCCTCCATGAAAGTACGGCGCGAAACGAGCGACGATTCGCGTGAAAATTTTGCATTAATCTATTAAAAGCGGCTCGACGTCATTAGTTCCATTAGCGGGCATTGCGGCGAACATTGTAAATTATTTCAGACTTGAGCCGAACAGACGTCGCTTGTTGTGTCCGTTCATTTTTCCAAGATGACACGAACGCGTTACGTAAAGAGTGCTAAGTATGCAAAGCGTATTGAAGCATGAAATGTTCACACAATAATCATTAGCTCTCCGAGAGTGGGCTGCAAAACTCCCTCGAGAGCAGCGCTAAATCATTGCTTTATTTACTCGACTGCAAATCGTCGCTTCTTACGGAACCCACGAATCCGGAAAATTGTGCGAGAGAGCAGCCCCACCAAAGCAAGACATCAGCCGCGATTACACGCACGTCCGTAAAAAAAACGTAAACGGCTCGCGCGCGACAGCGGACCCCACAGTGGTGTAACACGGTGTTACACCGAGAGCTCCACATCTCGCCTACTGTAACGCCGCGTACAATGCCGCTGCTAAAAATCCGCGACGTGAAAGTGTATATTTCTCTCTCTCTCTCTCTCTTTCGCGGGGCGCAGCGGTGCAGCGGCTCGAACTTACGTAAAGAGCGAGCGAGAAGTTGGAGGCGGAATAAAAGCGCCGGATTGTCCCGCTTTTGTTGCCTCTCCGATCGGGAAGGTTGACGCACCGAGATTCGCGCTTCGTTGATCGGAGCTGCTGCCGTTTTTCTGGGGGAGATTATAAGCGTTCTTGCGGCGAGGCACGACTTTATCTCGGAGGTTTTGCGGGGACGAGCGAGGCGGCTGAGTGAATGAGTTTTGCATGAGATTGAATGAAATTTTTTTTCGATAGTCGGGTGATTGATTTTGCAATGTGCAGAATAATAAGTTTACTGGGTTTATGATTCTTTGTGCTTTGAAAATGTATATCATGTTGAGGATTTAAATTAGCATGTAATTCTTTTTGTAAGACTTTGTACGAATATAGGAGATTTATATAATTAAATTAAAGCTTCTTAAGCTGCTTGAATTTGCATCATTTTGCATATAAAACTAATCAATTTTGAAATCTCATTTATCTTAATTAACGTAGAATAATACATTGACGAAAGTAAATTGTTTGAAAGTTCCCAGTGCAGCGAATCGACCGATGATACTCTCGAGAAATACATAATAGTACTTTTATTTTACTTGGAATTCTTCTGAATTTAGCTTAAAGTACTTTACTTTAAGCCTTACTTTACGGCTTTGTTGCATTATTCGGCTTGATTAAGTTATTATATTGGTATTAAAATTCGAACCAATCATTAAGCTTTTTAAATAAGTAACAGCCGCGCAATTTTCAGAGTGGAAATGCGATTATCGGTCGCCTTTCTAACGACAAAACACAAATGATTCATTAAAACGAGGCTGTGTCCCGGTTCAGAGTTCGGAGCTACCAGTCCGTAACGATTAACAAATAACAGATTGCGTTAATGAATGGTTTCTAGCATTAAGTTATTGGATAATTTTATACAGCGGTAGCACTTTTTGCTAGTAATGTTGGTAAATGAACCGCTTAATGATCGAGGAAAAGTAGGTAGGCTTACCTCTTTTAAAACGATATATTAGTCAAAGATTGAACTGCAATTTAAATTATTATTGTAATTTTGAAAAAAATATATATTTTTACATGTATTTAAAATGAAAGGGAAATTGAAAAATATTATACTAATATAAAAGAGAAACCATTACAATGTTATTTTAAGTTGAATATATCATACCCATTAACGTTATTTATTCTTTGTGCACAAATTTGAGTAAGATTGCCATCTCACACAGAGAGAACATGTTAAACGATGAACTTATATTTTCAAGAGAGTATCATTACTTACACAAACTTTGTTGGACGCTAATTTCCCTTGACGTTTTCGTAAACACGTATGTACATAATCATTAATATTAATAATCAATCACACCGTCAGGGAGATAAAGTAAGTGTGCGTTAAACGAATGAATATAAACGAGGATTTTCTCGTTAACACCTTTGGTAAGAGCACATGACTTTGTAACACTTATCAAGAATTTATGATAAGCTCTTGTAACCATCATACATTGTAGCGAAACTTTATGTTGGAATTTTTTCACATCGCTTTTTTTATGGTGTAATAAAATTTTAAATTAGAAAATTTGTTCTACACCGCTTCGAATGAGAAACAAGATAAATTTCTTTAGAATTAAATGCAACCGTTATATAATAATAAAAGCTATCAAAGAGGTTCTCGCGCTAAATGAAATGATCAACTTTAAAGTAAAAATATTAGCTTTATACGCGCAAGTCATTACGAGTATCTTTCTTCTTTGAATTGCAGTCTTTTTAAAACTAAAGATTACGACACTTTTTTTTAATAATACTGACGTTCTTGCAATTTTGATAATAAATTAGATACCTGAGTACTTTGAGAATTCTCATAAAACAAAGTTTTGTTACCTTCGTACTATTACACAATTCTCTTAAAACTATTCTCTGCGTAATGTATCGGATTTTCCTTACACAACTCTTGTAACGTAAAGAATGCATGTATTTGCAGCAATGCCGTAAACGATTTATTTTGTATATTTTAAAATAAGCAACCTTGACTCTTCAAGCATAAAGGTAAAGCCTTTTTTGAATTATCCTCCAACTTTGTTCAAATTAATTCCCCAATAATTGAACCAAAAAAAAAAAAAAAAAAAAAAAACCACCAACAACCCCAAGATATACCCGGCAAAAAAACGCCCGTCGTCGCGTCTTCCTTATTCCCCGCTTTCGTAACAATAATCCAGCTGCAAATCCGTGCTCCCGTGCAGCCGGTCGTGCAACAAGCGAATCACGCATTCCCGCGGGCGTCGATTTCCGCGGGGACGCGGCTCGCATACGTACGTACGCTCGTCGACTTGCGTCTTTTGCGCAGGCGTGCGGCGCATCCGCAAATAGGCGCTTCCGCCGATCGGACGGGATATGCAGCGGCGCGCGAGAGCCCGAAAATAGAATAATAAGCGAGAGCGCGGCGCAGGAAGAAACAAATCCATTAGCGGCTCCATCGATTATTCGGAACTCGGATCCGCCCACCGCGTCGATTGTTGCGCGGCTTTCTTTACATCCAGCGGGAGGAGAGCTTGAATTTGCATCGGGGAAGCGTGCGTGGAATGGGAAATGGATACGAAGGTGCATCTTGATTCCGGGGAGTGTGGGACTGCTGTTTGCTGCAGGGAACGATTGATTAGTGCGGCTGGTTTGTGCTGTGGTTTTGTACTTTGCGAGAGTTTAGATTATGTATGGGAATGGCTTTTTAGTATGGAAGTAAATATTAGATTTGAAAAGAACATTGCTAAGATAAGAGCTGCGTAACCTTAAGTGTTGATTTGGTTTATGGTCTAACTTTTGATTAAATTATTGCAAGGATGCATCAAAACAACGTAATTTTTTCGGTCTATTAAAGGTATACAATGAAAAAAATCTATAATTATAAACAAAATTATATTTTATATAACAAAAAAACTTATGTAATTCGACCTCATAAATTTTATTTGCTACTTTTCTGCTAATATTTCATTTCAGAGATGATACGTAATCAGTTTGTCGATATGATTTATTACGAATTCAATTATAATGTCAAGTTAATTGTAAAATGACCCTTCTTCGGCTTTTTCAATAATTATCATTTTAAAAAGTATGATTTATATAATGTAATATATTTAGATTTTTCAAGAAGGGCAATTCCTCCATAAAAACGTCCTATTCGCAAAGATAAAATACAAAGAAATATAATTAAAAGAGCTTTTTAATGCATAATGAAATTCAAAATCCAAGTTGACATATCAAGTTACGCAGTAAAATGATTATGCAGGCACTTAGCGTTAATTTTGCTTAAAATCAATCAACTGAAACTGCTAGCATGGAAATTCGTTAACTTTCAATGATGATATCTTCCAGACTCCGCACATTGTTGCGAACTTCGATTTAATACTAATTTATACCATTTACAAGATTACAATTCTCCTCTAATACGCTTTTAGCGGCTGAAACTTGGATGATTAAAAAGACAAGTCAATAAGTTAACGTTGGGTAACTCGAAAATCCCCCGCTTAAGCATCGGTATAATTTACGTTTCACTCTCCGCTGCAGCTCTCCGGCGGCAGCTCTAAAAAGGCGGCCTACCTCGCATTATTTGTCACTTACAAAAGCACCTCGACTTTCCAAGAAGCTTTCCGGCTTAGCGCATCGCTCGTGTAAACGAGCCAAGAATCGGCGCTCGCGCCGCTTGCTCCTCTTTACATAAAAGCCCAGTCTGCGGCGTCGCGCTAACGAGCCTCCGAGCAACGGCGCGCATCGCGCGTAACGACAACGAGCGACGGGCGCGCGCGCGCGCGCGGCGTTTGATCTCTCACGATTCTCGCGGCAGCCGCAGCTATCGATTGTTATGTCGCCACCATTAGAGCCGCGCGGCGAGCGACTCTACGTTGCATAACCGGGCCCGTAAACATTGCTAAACAATAGATTATGGCGCCCGCATTTCGGAGGTGGATGTCAAGGAGGTGGGGGAGGCGGCCCGCTCGACTCCTACTGCCGCCGCCGCCAAGCTTATGCAAGCGTTACATACATTTGGTTACATTACCGTTTTATTACGTAAGGAAGATTATGAGGAGGTGAGCCGCGAGTGGGAGAGACGCCGGGGGAAAAAAGTTATATTGTTGCAAGTTTTAGGCGCTTTGATGGAGTGCGTTTTTCCAGGGGTCTGAGTATGCGTCGGCCTCCTTTTGCAATCGGTGCGGGTTTATTCTCTTGATTAATGAGCTTTAATGATGTGTAGAAAAGTACCCTTCTTTCATTTCCTATATTTATTGCAGGATTTATTTCGTATTGTATTGTCAATAAGTCTAAACGACGAGCATGACTAAAGCAACTTATTGGATTATTATAGACGTTAATTTTTTGGCTTAACCTTATTATTACTTTACTATATGGACAAACTTGAACTTTGTGTCAAGTATAGGTTCCTTCTCGTCGATAATTTCTACGAAATCAATAGCTCATGCACACGTCTTACCTTACATAACACTGCAATTCAATAATAAACGGTACACGGGTTATTTCAGATTTAGGAATTGCGTTATTCACCGACGGAATATTTATCTCCTCGTGCGTTGTTTCGAAACATTTCGTAAGGCCCGGGCTATTTAAAAAAAAAATTCTAAATAAACCGAGCGTTTCTCGCAATAAATTGCAAAATTGAGCCGCGCGGCGAGTAATTTTATTGTCAATCAAGAAAAATGCCCCAATGTCGAGGCTCGGAGTTTTGCATATTTTGAAACTGAGCCACATAATTGCGACAGCTAATTTGTCTGCCTCTCTCTCGTGGGGATACGTTTTCTGTGATTTGTCGTAATCGATGCGAGACCGGCGAGAGAGCTGCGCCGCGATGATTGACGTGTGACTCCTTCGTTCGTTGCGCCGCTTCGCCAATTGCTAAAGCGCTGCTAAATTGGACGCTTTATTGTTTGGGTCGCTGCACTTTTGAAATCAAGTTTCGCGGTAATTATCATAATTTGTTGGACATCGTTTCTTTTGTCGTAAATTTCAGGCGCGAATGCTTTCGAAATTTAAAAATACAAATTCTCTCTCTTCCAACTAATATAGTCTCTTTACGCACCCTTTTTGACGCCATATATTTTCCTTATTACACGTTTAGTTTCATGTCTGAATTAATTAACTTAATTTAGATAAAATACATAAATTAGTGTATCTATAAAATATTTACGTAAATACATATTAAAATCTGATTAAATCATCGTGCAAGACGCGGCAACCCGAAGAATCGAAAGCCGCTCTGCGTTTGAGTTACACGATCAACAAGCCACTCGAGAAAAATCTTACGAACCGAGGCTTGTAAACTTCCCCCGAGAGCAAACTCTTATCTTTTTTGCTCCCCTGAGTTTCTTGATATTCCTCCAAAGGAAGAGGGGCGGTAACGATTATAAATGTTGGGATAATAGAGATGTACAGGTCGAGCAACCAGTGATGAAAAGAGGCGCGGTATTTCCGGGAGCTTATGAGGTCATTTAGCGGTGAAAATGTTCGATAATTGGTTACCGCATTATTGAATAATTCACTGCAAAGAAAATATAGGAAGATAAATTATTAGTTTATCCTATGCTTTATTCTTTTTTCAAGAGTGTATATTTATTTTAAATTGGAATTCAAAATTTTTGGAAATCTAAAATTAATCTATTCAATCCAAGTAAAATATTTTTGGAAGAGAATAATCTAAAATTGGATAGAGAAAAAAAAATTCAGATCCTTTTATCTTTAATATATCCATATCGTAATTAATTAAACTACATGAGTAGCGGAAGACTGCAATCATTTTGATTCAAAGAAGAATAATTTATATTTTATTATCGAAACTTTTTAGACAGAAAATTCTAAAATCTTACGAGGGTAGCAGAGATCCGAGAAACGTAATTTTATCAGAGAATTTAATTATAATTGGCTTACGAACATTAGACAATCCGGTTATGCACTCTTATTATACACTCTTGCTAATGTAACGGTGGCGATTCGTTAATCAATCATTTAACCCAAAGTTAATTTTAACCTTGTATCTTAGGAAATATAATTATTTCCAATTATATAAACTCCTATATCAACGTCCGTGAGACTGTAAGGCTTACAGCTAAATAAAGATACAACCGTACGAAATTATAATTCGGTTAGTTTAGACTGTTAAATCATTCGGAGCGCTATAGAAGCTTACATCATTGAGACACGAAGTTTATATCATAATACTGTAAAGTATAAATATTATTTTATTACATTTTAGTGTAGTATATTTTAAAGTACAAAATTTACATCATTTGGAGCAGTTTCGTAACTGACATTAAATAACCATGCAGAATATATGAATTTTTTGGCGACCAAATTAAAAATGCGAATAAAGAGTACGTAAGGTTTTGGATATAGTTTCGTTTTCACGTAAGTAAAAAGTTTATTATTTAAACGTCGCCAACAGAGTGTACGGACATAAATTAATTTTGAAAAATAGTTAAACACAAAGAACAGATGGTAATTAGGCTATTCGCGGAATTGAAAATTTTATGAATTATGCAAGATTTATTGTATAAATTTTTAGCAGAATTCCTGCATTAATTACGGATGCAAATATCGTATGTGTTTATTTTTAATCAGTGCAATTTTCATTTAAAGTTGGGCGCAAAACCGTAAATTTTAAAGGCAATAAAAAATCTGACATGTACTTAAAAACAACACAGAACCTGTTCTAATTTAAATTGATAATAAAAGTGTATACAATAATCGCGTGCCGCAATCTAAAAATTTAAATGAAGCACTAAAATCGAGCAAAGAAACAGAACCTATACTATTATATACATTTTCAAGTCAAACCAGCCAATTAATCGTCCAAAAAATAATTTTCCTCCCATGTAAACAAATGTCGCATCATTCACTCGCCGGAGCAAACCTCAAGCGACACGCGGTAATTTAAGTAAAACAATGTATCTCCGATCATAAACCCGAGAGCCCCCGGAAAGGCTGTCCGTTGCAGAAAACCTCTCCGGTAAAAGCGGCGTATAAACAACGGCTTTCGCGGTGACAATAAAGCGCCGATTTGCGGGCGGAAAAAGTCAGTGCACACATAATATCCTATCCGTTATCGCCAGAAGTGCGAGCGCGCGAATTACGTAACGCGGCCGCGGCGTGTGTCGCTCGTTTATGTAATGAGGCGGCAGCCGCGCAAACTCGAGCATCCCTCTGGACCTCGCGACGCTTGGATTTTTTTTTAACGCTTGGAGGTCGGAGCGGGAAGCTAGGAAAGATGGGAGAGGGAAGAAGAGTATTGCATGAATGAAAAAGAAAGAAGTTAGAGGATCGGGGAAGGAGGTTCATTTGCCCGAGAGAAGGAGACGGAACCAGTGGAGATAGAGAGCTGCTGACATCTGGAGTCGTGCTTTGGAATTACAACCGCTGGAATTCTCGTTGGTAATGGAGAGATCCACTTTACTTCTTAAAGCGATATGTTATTTCATTTCGTTTTTTTCGTAATGTTATTTCATATTGTGTAATTTTATGTACAACTTTTTATTTGCTACTACATTTATTTTATGATTTTACATTATCCTATGATCAATTTTTTTAAGATTATTTGTAATAGTAGTTAAAATTATTTATTAGCTAATAAATATTTTAAAATAAATTTACAGTTTGTAAAGATATTCTTCTGTATTATGGCAAACAGAACATTATTCGATAAATATAAATGATTTTATTCTCTGCAAAACTTTTACTTGTTTTTTAGTTAAATATTAAAATAAACCTACAAATAATTTTTCCAAATAATCATTAGACATTTTTTTAATAATTGCGTTGTATCGTATTTATATGTATAAACTATATAAATATTATATTCATGTTTTTATCGATAAATTAAGATACAAAAAAATAATAAGCGCGATATCATATCACATATTCTTATTACTGAAAGTTAAAAAGTTAAAAAGTTCGTATATTTTATCGAGTTTTAAATAATAGAAGTTAATACGTAATTATTTTTTTCAAGGAAAACTAACATATAGAATTTTCTTAATACAATATTACAATTTGAAATACCTTATAAGGGAAAAAATCCTGAAACGCGCTGGTTCAATAGATGGCAGCATCATCAGCTTTTGGCGCAACCCATAACAATAATTCAATTCCTTCGTTATTCTACGATCACGGGACAAAATCTCCCAAAGGTTTCTTTAATAAAGTGTACCTCAAACCCTCTTCCCCTCCTCCCTCCCCCTCGCACAGCGTCTCAATAGCTAATTTTTCAAGTTTTCGAAAGCCTGCTATCCGGTAATTTTCTCCTAATCGAAAAAGAGAGTTCACAGCACTCGCGTCAAGAACTAGACATATCGATTTATCATACTCTTCTCTACACCCGTCGTCGCTTTGCTAATCAACTCGAAATTGCCCTTTCTTTTTTTATGCGTTCGTGGCTGAGCTTTCGTCGGACGGCTTTGACGTCTGACGAGTCTCGTAATTATCTACTGCGCGCGTCGCTTTCTATCATTAATAGAAGGACTAAAAGCTTACGAGTACAGCACACCCTCGACTTTTTTTTTTTAACTCTTATTACGGCTTTTCGTCCTGGAAGCTTATTAAGGACTGCGTTTCTCAAATTAAATAGATCCCTGGTAATTTTCAGGACGGGTTTCTCCTCGGAATTAAGGTCTACTAGAACGGTTTCAAAAAATGCTTGGAATCAAAGTGTTAGAAATTTAGTCAATCCCGTCGAGCATTTCAGTGACTTATATGGTTGCAAAGTGAACGCTGCTTGAAGAGCACGGTAATGTATTAATAACAACTGTCCATAAATTCTGAGGAAGCTTAGTTCGCAGCCACAAATATCTATTACGTCTTATAATATTTTTTCCGTGGAAAAGCTACAATTCATGCTTGGATCGAAATTTGATTTATTATGGTTGGATTCATAAACCGAAAGAAATAAATCAGAGTTAGCTCCCGCAAACCACAAATATTGGCAGGATTGCGTTATTACTTTTTTTTTGTTCATTATTTATTACACTTTCATAAATAAAATAATTCAAATTTTTACTTTTCTGCAAAAGATCACGAAATTCCGAGCTATTTAAGAATTCGACGTCACTCGCCTAAATGTCACCCTCCTCAACTAAATTTCCTGAGGCGGTAATCTTTCCATAATAAAGTCTTGAATAATAAATGATCGGTGCGCTAAATTCTCAACCTGCAGTAAAAAAGCTTTATTTTCGGATGGCGCTATGCTAATTTTAAACCCAAACTGTAGCAGCGAATGGAGAGAAATTGAATACACCAAAATTGGCTCATTTATTTAGTAAAGGAGGAAAAATTTGTTATGCCTCAGGCAGTTTGCGTGTAAAATAGAAATGGATCGTTTTACGCAATCTTAACACCTCTTGAGTGGCCATTTTTATGGTTTGAATAAAGATACCTAATGTAGGCCAACGGTATGTAAATTTTCGATAGCACATAATTAAAGCTTCAGATTGGATCCATTTTTTAAGCAATTTCTTATGTAGATCTGACATACAATACTTACCAGAACTCAGATACAGTAAGATTTTTAAGGTATGTTTAGTTCACATTTTTCAGTTTTAGATCAACGAAATGATTCAGTCAAGTTTTTAAAGAAAAAAGTTATGTATGACAATATTTAAAAAAAATATCTCTTTTATTGAAGATAGTATTAACGTGTCATGCACGGAATAATCCTTTAATAATAAAAGGAAAATTGGATGATCACGTAAATACTTTCATTACCATCCTACTGTCACTGCAATCGATTAATTAAATTGCACACGACTGAAGTTGATAAGCCGAAGTAGATAAAAGAGGAATTACGCGGGAACTGCATGAAATTCAACGAACGAACCCTCTTGACCGTCATTTGCATGAGAGATTCCTTAGCATCTAGATTATTGGCAATACATGAAACGATTTAAATTAAATTATGATACTTGAACATTTATTGATTTTTATTATGGTTGTTACGAGTTTCGAAATGTCGAAATCGATATAACATTCTTTTTAATAATGATCTGTTTAAAAAATTCAAGAAATCATATTTTTTCATCAGTTTTTTTTCTTTTTTTACAAAGAGTCTTCTGCTTATTTTAATTTGAAAAATTTGACGAATTATTACTTTTCTTTTACGGAAATGTAATATTTGAATTTCAAATGTTACTTGAAACGATTCTAAAGACTTCTTTCCAAGTAATTAAAATCTACCTAAATGGTAAGAGATCTGAAAATATTCCCCATTCTCAACCAGCACATTGGTAACCCTCGGTTCGAATAATTCTAGGCATCTGCAGAGCTGGGCATCAAATTGCGTCATTAAACGGGGAAAACTGCCGATCGAAGACATATGCATAAAAAGAGCAAAAAAGGAGCTACTCCTCAGTTACATTTACGGTACGTCGCGCTGCTGCTGACGTGATGGTTCGAAATACTTGGAGCGGAATGGCTGTACGACGTTGTCTGCGCACGTTGGGCATGATACGTCGGGGTGAATTTTATTGCACGACTGTGCGCTCCTGCCCGAAGGCTAAAATTTAAGAAATATTTCTGGGCGATGTACTTGTACAGTTGGTTATGGCTGAAAAAGTTGTGCTCGTCGCGTGTTTCTCAAAAAAATCATCAACTGGTAAGTTGTACTCCAAAAAGGAATAGTAAATCAACCATTATCTGGTTTATTTTCTTATAAAACTACCAGTTCAGTGGGGTGACAAACCTTCCCTACCCTCTTCCAAATAGCACTTATCCTTATCAGCTATTTCTTTTCGGCCCTTCCCTATCCTTAATATATATTTTATGTCTACTAGTTCTTCTTACGTTTCGACAGGTATACAAGTTCAAAAAGTCAGACAAAAGTTTGAGGTACAAGTAAAATGTAAAAAGTGTAAATTTTATTCAAATTATTATTTTTATTTATTGGAAAACATCAATCTGATCATCTTTTTGTCTTTTTCAAGAATACAGAATTTGAAGATCCAAATTTCTTCGTTGATAAGTATCGACAGTAAATATAATTAAATTTGCATTCATTTTTTTCCTGGATATAGTTTGTTTTATAATTAAAAGAAACTCATTAAAAAAACGCAAAAAGTAAATAATTTATACGCCACTAGATTTATTTTCTTTGTACGGCAAAAAACCGAGTACGGTGCTTTATGAATGCAGTACAATTCAGAAACTTTTCCACAAATAAATTCATAAACCAATCTTACCGAGACAAGCAACACCCAACAAATCACAAACCACTGACCAAATATTAACCATCGCAGAAATGCCTCTGCCAGCGGCGGTCAGATTCGTAACCTTGACCACCCTTCGGCGAAAATCCGCGGACTCTGCTCTCTCTCTCTCTCTCTCTCTCTCTCTCTCTCTCTCTCTCTCTCTCGACTCCTGGTCAGGTGGTGGCGGCGGCGGCGCGACGCCCACCGGGCGAAAGTCGACGGCGTCGCTGCCGCGCGGCGGCGCTCACAGAAACGCGAGCCGCCAACGTGTTCGCCTCGCGCGCGCCCGCAGCTTCTGCCGCACGTGGATCTCCGTATTTTGGCGCGCGCTCAAAGATGTGACCGAATGTGCAACTTTTCCTGAAAGCTTTATATCGACGCGCCGGCTGCCGCTCTATTTTTTTTTCTGTAGTCGAGCGAGTGATTTGTTTATCGGGGAATTGTGTGCCTGCCGCTGCTGATTGACCGCTTTTTGCGGGGGGTCAATGCTTCTGAGATTTTCGAGACTTTTTTCTAACTTGTTATATGTTTTAGTGCAAATGACAGTTTTTATTGTGGTAGAGTGGTGGTTGTATGAATATGTGCAGCTAATATTCGTGGATTTGATAAGGAGATTTATTTATATATGGTATGTTATAGAGAGAAAAGGTCATAACCGCAATCGGACAAATACGAGAAAATAATCTAAATGTTATTATAAAAGTGGGTTGCTGCGGAAATAAATAAAAAAGTTTTATTAGCACGACATCATACGCAGTATAATTCAATTATAAAAGTCTCTGTTGGTAATTAAACAATTTTAAAAAGTATAATCAATTTAAAAACTTTTATATAAATATCTTTGAGGGTATTAAAATAACTGATCTCGAATCACGAGTTACTTAAAAACGTTATGAAGAACACTCTGATTTACGCTGGTTTGTTTGTATAATTAACGAATATCTATCGCATCAAGCATTTTTATTTTCATAAAATCAAATGTTTTAAATTAAAGAATTCTAGTATAACAACAAACAATTATTTTTTATATCAACGAAACATATTATATATAAATATGATGCTTCTATTGACAACTACACTTTCATTAGAGGATTGGAATAAAAAAGATACTATAGGTCCTGTTGTCAATGTATTTCTATATATTAATATAAAAACGACGATTCGGCTACGACGGTAACGTATGTCGAACATTTAGCATGACACTTTGGATAGTTAGATAAATGTAATAAATTTTGTCAACATAATTTGATGTTACAAATGCCTACTGATTGACATTATCGTGGAATCATCTTTAGGTCTTTGGGTAAATATGGAGAAGTTTGGTGCAAATATTTACGTGTATAAGAAAATTATTAGTAATTAAAAGAAAATATTATTTCGTTCTTTCCATTCTTTACATTATTCTTTTATTTGAGAATTTCTTATTTTTTCAAAAAAAGAAATTTCATCTGTGGTTTTTAATTAAGCTTCGGCATCTGAAATATCGGAAAATCTAAGTTTATTGTTTTTAGAAAAATCGGAAGTCTATAATTGTAAGGCAGAATTATTTACTATTGAATAGTTTTAAAAATAAGCATTAAACACAGAGATATAAATTATGCATTAAATTATCGTACTGAAGTCACATAATTAAATATTTGACAAATTCCTACTAATATAGAATTATCATTTCAGTGACCAATATCTAATTAAATCTTCATATAAAAGAACAAATGCATTCTGCGAATCCGTTCAAGCCCGGCTAATTAAACGCGAACCCCTCCATTACAAATTATAAACTTTTTAATTAAAAAAAGAAAAGTGGAAACAGCAAGCGGGGCGACAGCTCTGAAAATTATTAGCTCATTGTCCCGCGATAAAAAGTGTGTCATCCACGTGCGTGCGCGCATGTATGCGTATACACGCCGCAATTACAGTCTGCGCACGCGGCTCTTCTCCCGCGCATAACAAGGAGCAAATATCGCGAAGGCAGCGATGTAGGTATCCGAGAATGCGAGGAAACGGATCAAACTCTTCCCCCGCCTCTCTGTATGGGTCGTTAGTTCGCCTTATAACTCGCGAACTTGGGAAATTGACATCGTTAGGGGGTTGCAAAGGCATGGGAATCGAGAGGAAAACATTGCGATTCATCAGCGAGATTAAAAATGTGAATGTTTCTATTTTCGGAGTAAGTACTCGGACTTTACCGAGACACGTGGCTGAAAATCGATGAATGTACGATAAGATCTTGTAATTAAGATGGTTGTTCAGTGTTTTCTTGAGAAAATACCCTAATTCGTATTTTACATTTAGATAGTTCCTTTCTGTGTTAAAATTTAGAGAAATTTCGGTCATTTTTTGGCTCTTCATTGATGTTACAGTTATAGTAAATATTTTTTTTTTATAAAATTCTAGGCAAAAACATGAGCATAATGCTATATCTTGCCTTATACTTAGTAAATAATATATACCACGATAATTTACCATTTTTTTGTTGCCGATGTTACTCTTATCATTAATTGTGATTTAATGTTAGAAGGATAATCAATCGATCGATGTGGCAGGAACAAATTTCATAATGGCATGTGTGCCGCTTCAGAAATTCGCTCAAGGAACTTGATCACTTGTATCATTAAGCTTTTTATCACGTACATTCAAATGCATTAAAAACGTAATTTATTAATTCTAGATTTAGTTTAACTTACTATAATCAAATATATAAGAAAAATTAGCTATCGCAAAGTGTTATTCTAAATAGACTTTTATGATTAAGTCTAAATTGAAACTATCAGCATCTTGTAAATGTACGACTAGCAGTTAAGAAATATGGATAGTTGTTTTTAAAGTTACGAGGCAAAGACGCTAAAGTTACGGCAGTGTCACTTTTGTAAGCAAGTAGATACATATCACCTTAGCCAGATGAAGAATAGCTTTAGATATACTACCTGCGATATCAAGAATATTACTCCATAAAAAAGATTTGTTTTATGCAACCATTGGAGTAAAATATGTATAGTACATTTCCATAATATTCTTAATGTTATTGATACTTCATTTTATATTCTCTTCAATCTTATTTATTGCAGCTAATATTTTAGTGTTTTACGGAAAAAAAACAAACAAAAAATTATTAACATATTTTAAATAATTTTTAGAATATTCAGTACGGAAAAGTGAAAATAGATTTATGTTAGAATTCAAACAAATTGTTACTTATTTGTAGAAAAAATCTTTTCGAGCCAAAGATTAAAAACCTTTCAAACTCACGATGCATTCAGTGCAACACAAAAAGTTAGAAAGCTCAATCGACGAATGAAGAACGAATCAGAAAATAGAATCTCAATTTAACTCTTAAAACTTTATTCCTCAAATTATTGAACTTCTCATTATCCGATGAACAAAATTATTTCTTGTGAACTCAATGAATTATTAAAAACATTTTATCTATAACAGAAATTCATTTCTCCAATCATCTATTTTCCCTGACTTACTTCTATTTCATTGTAAGTGTTTACAAGATCGGTTTGTTAAAATATTTACGTCGGCGCATGCGCTGATTACAAATACAGGGGGCTGAAACCTCCGGTAGTATCGCAGCAGTACTGAATTGCGGAGACTGGAACGAGTTTCTGATTTATGCATGAGATCTTTTGTTTAAAAACACGAACTCACACTTTCTCATTTACAAATCATATTTATTATTTTAATAGAGTCAGCTGCCTGAATTAAGGCACCTTTTTTGGTTTATTACTATTACGTATTTCACTTGAGGTAGCGTCGCCCGTCAGACTGTATTTATATTTAAATCAAGCTTTTGAACTAGTTTTTGTATTTGGGATATCTGTCTTATAAATAGCAACATCACTGATGCATGATTTCATAAATTAAATGTGAGTATTCTCTAATTAATATTCTCTAATTTATCGCACAATATTATAAGAATCAATAGAAATATGGTAGCTATTATGAATGCAATTTTGCAAAATCAATATTTTTTACTACAAGTTAATCAATCTTGATATTTTTACGTTCGATTTAAGGGTTGTACGCATCTTTCTCGGGGTTTATTCTGGAATCATTTAGTCCTTGAGTGTTTTCCTTTCTAAATTCATCACTTCGCTTCGGGTCAATGCTTTAAGAAAGAAATTGATTCAATCACTAACCCTACTTGTTTTGAAATTTTTATTTTCAAATGTATGCTTGCAAGCTGTGTTTCAATTAAACTACTTTTAAACTGCTTGCGTGGGATTTAATTCTTACTTAAAGAAAATATAAAATGTATATTTAACAAATTAAAGTATTTGCCTATCAATGATAAGATATTCCAGTTTTTCAAGCAAATAAGTAAAACAATGGCAGGAATAACTCGATCAAAACAATTTAAGAATAACCTAAATTGTTTTGATCAAACCGCGCGCCGCGTAACTAAAGGAATATTAAAATTGAGGCTATTTATTTCCCGACAAGATGAAATATCAGAGAAAGCATAATATCTCGTTTCTTTCTGCTCCTTTTTTTAATATCGACAACTTTCCATTCTATGCATCATATTTACCTGCATTCGAGACAGCCTCTGCAAATCCGCGCTCTCGAGCGAAATTGCTGTCTTTAAACGAGCTTTTGACGCTTGCAGGAATCATTAGAATTCGTCAGCCGGCCTATCCTCTGAAAAACAAAGGCAAAGAGAGAGAGAGAGAGAGAGCGACAGCGTTTCTGTCGAATCGCTAATGCGATGGCAATCGATAGCAAGAGGTGGTGCGATGCTCACGGGTCGCTGAACTTCGCTTCCCAATCGAATCACAAGGGAAAAATATTTCGGCCCGAGTACAAGTTAAGCGGAACTTTCCTTTCTCTCCCTCTTCTCCTCCTCCTGCGCCTCATGTGGCTCTTTTTCACTATAGAGGACGAGGGGCGGAAGAGAGAACTTCCGGCAACTTTCAGAATCGAGAAAGTTGGAAGGCAAATAGTACCACCAGCCGTCTTCTTTGGAATTCACTCAGAGATTCCGTGGGAGGACATTTTTTTACCGTACTTATGCGTTTGCAATTTTGAAGTTTTAATGTATGTGTAGGCAATGGTGCGATATTTGACGATGATAATGTTCTTAGAAAAATTGGGACAAATATTCGGATTGAAAATTTTACGTTTCTTTCGGTAGATGAGAAGATTTCAAAGTGCAATTTATCACACTTTGAGATGAGTTTAAGACTGATGTCAATCAGCGTTTTGGATGAGAAGTAGAAAATTAATTAAATTTCACAAGCAATATTATTGTATTTTAAATTATTTTCTCCAGATTCCAGCTAATTCAATTAATTATTTTAATTAAATCAATTATTTTATTGTTAATTGCGAGAGATTTAATGAAAAATGTTTGGAACTTTAATAATAACTTTTAGTTTGTAGCCATATCTAAACTAAAGCGAAATTCGAATATTTCGACTATTTCAATAATATTTTATTTTTATTAAGACATACCCAGCACATTTTTATAACTTTATTTCAGAAAAGAAAATTCTTATTAAATAGATACGCCCGTTGTGCATTAAGCAAAATAAAATTGTTCTTTTGTATTAAACCTGCATTTATACCATAAAATTTGAAGAATATTAGTGAAAATGAAGATACTACTTTTAAGATTTATAGCTGTTGGATATATAGACAATTAAAGTTTTAATGTACGTCAAATAAATTCTATCGGTTGAATACGAAATAAATACTTTTTAACATTATAGCTCTGATAAATGAAATGTTTTGTTTACAGTGCTTTACTTTTTATTCCATATTTTTATTCTCTATTTACGGAGCTTCAAAGTCACGAGACTGCACTTCACTACCTTACAAGGCTCATAATGACAGTAATTGGCTTTGAAGCGTTTAAAGGTCAGGTCGTCTATATGTGTAAAAAAAATTTTTGAAGCAAACTTTTTAACAAATTATCATTTAATTTTTATTTCTATCTGCTACGTGTATAAAGTGATTTATCTCGAATCAGTAAATAAAGCACGAAAATATTAAAATCTGAATTTATTTTTAAGAATCTTATGTTGTAGAATTGTCTAAAAATAATCTTAATTACTTGGCAAAATTACAAAAGTTCATTTATAATTATTTTTCTTAGTGTATTTAATAATTGATCAACATCAGAATTGAATTTTTACCAAAATAAATTAAATAAAAGTTTCACGTCACTTAAACTAATGCAACAGAAAATTGTTTTTTGAAGATTCATTCATCATTAAAAATAAAGACTATTATTTTGAAATGAATAGTACTTCTATCGATTGAGGGGGACCTTTGGCATTGATTGCTTGTTCGAATCCTCATTATTTATTTCTTGCTGAAGTAACCACAGCTTTATCCACTTACTGTAAATGTGCTACTTTAAGAAAGTCACAGCAAGTGGATGTACATCTACATTGAAATGAGTATTCTGCGGCAGTGCATTTATAAAAAATTAATCTTGATTAGATCGGTTGCAAGGATAATAATTAGATAATAATTTGCTAATTCATGGCACAATAAAATATTGTTTATACTGTTTATATTGTTAATATCTAAATTTGAATATATTGGTGCAAAATCTTTGTGAATTGTAAAGTTAGTTTGTTCATTAATTACTTCAAATGAATGCAATGCTAATTCGCTGAATTAAAGCCAAATTCAAGAGTTTTACTTCAATAAAAATAAAAATAAAGCGACTTTTGAAAGAAATTCTTAGTATTTATTTGAAAACAGCATAAGCTTGAATGATAAAACATTGTACTGTATTAACATTCATTTTTCGTATGAATTTTTTTAAAGTTCTACAATATTGTCAAGAGAATGTAAAGCATAACCTTCCAATAAAATCAGAAATCTTGCCTCTTTGAACCCCTTCTGATGAATAAATATTGCATGCATCATTCTCTTGTTGGTTTGAAGGAAAAATATCTTGTAGCATTTGAATAAATATCTTTTATGAAGGGATGAATGAAAGAGTTGAAATTCAAAACTCATTTTTCTGTATTATTCTAAATAACTAATAAATAAATATTAATTACGGTTCACATATTTAAATTCTATTATACTCTTCATTATTGTTCATCCGTTAAGAAAAAAAAGATTAATGCAATCCACGAAAAATAAAAAAGACGTTAACGTATTGTAATAAACTAAATGACACTATTTATATGTGCATACTTCTTTATGCTTTTCTCTTCAATTGGAAAAAATGATGTAAAAGTTATCGATTCAAGCGTGCTCAGTAGTTTCTACTTCTACAAGAACTTTTTTGCAAACTTTCGCGACTGGTTCCAACACCAAACTTTAATTTTAACATCTTTTCAGTGATCGAAGATTTCGTTTAGAGACTCTATAAATTTCAAGCGAACATTCCGATTACAAAATCGCTTTCGCCTAGCACAGAAGAACTAGCCAGTCGTAAAATTGCTTGCTAAATCACATTTACGCTGATGTGAAAATAGAAAAAGGGTATATTGCAAAGAAGTATAATTTACCGAGTATATACTTATAGTTTAAAAGATCTTGAGGGTCTTACTTCTAGTCTCAAACCTCTCATTTTCTCCGAGATCACAAGCACGTCATCGTTTCCACCACTTCTTACCTCTCGAAGCAGTTGCATGAAATTCTGCCTTTGGGGCGCGAAGGCATGCTTGTGTTTGTCTTCTTGACTTATTTTCTTTTTCCTTTGGGGATTCTTTGATTCCTTCGAATTTCGCTGCAGTCAGCATTTGAAAACATTGTAAATGCAATAACAATTTCTATTTTACTAGTTTAATATGAAAATTGGATAACAATTCAACGATTGAACAGTTATTATTAAATTATAAATAGAAAGATAATATATTAAAAATAATTTGAACTGATTTGAATTAATCGCAATCCTTACAAATTAAAGGAATAATGCATAACAAGGTGTAATTATATTCATTGTATCTCAATTCGATTTTACATGTTGGACAAACTTTGAAATAGTTTCTGCTTCATATTTCCGTAACTTGATTAGGTTCAGTTATTGAACAATGTAGTCCATAATTTTGCCCATAGACATTGCAGACCAAAACTACCTTGAACTTGTGCGATAATAGCACTTGAAAGTTAAATAAGCATTCCTGAAGTGAATGATAATTAATCATAAGATTATTACGGTGCAGTTGCGGGAGTATAGTCCACAAACTAATTTATATCACAAATACTCATACATCACAGTTTTGGGAACATGAAATTATTTTGTGTTAGTATACTAAAAATTCTTACTTTGAAATAATTACTTTTTAATTAATTAATTTTCCATATTGTTTGTTGTAAAAACTGTTATTTTTACTGACGCAATAATGTTGATTTAAATTTTTATATACTTTATTAAGGCCTAGATATTGTATCTTTATAAAATTTGTTATAAATAATGCATCTTTAAACTAATTTCTAATTACTTTAGTGGATTAGTTATTATTATACTCACCTTTGCCGTTACCTACTATTATACTCACCTTGACTTTACCTACTGACACTCTCAAATTTTAGACTTTAATGTAATTTGTAAGGTGAAAAGAATATGCATATGTCAAAATATTTTTCAGAATCAATTTGCTATAAATTTTCTATATCACGTTCGACTATTGCTTCTGCATGCATCCAATTCGCAATTCGAAAATAAATGACGCTGTAATACTTCTTTTATGACTTGTCGTAAAACGGGACTCATGAGAAATACAGTTCTTCTCTGCGAACTAAAATTATCTTCGGACATTAAAATTTCTCGCAAGAATGACCAATCAAGAGAAAACGAGCAGCGAAACCAGAAGTCTCAGGAAGTCCGTTGGGAAGCAGCAAAGTTTTTCAATCCCTCGTCCTTCCCGAACTTTGCCATCACGGCTTTTAAATTTTCCACGATGCCGCGTCACCGCCGGCTTGTCGCAGCAGTACCTGCCGCAGATCGATTGCGCGGGTTAACCCTGAAAAATTTAGGAAGCCGGCTGCGACTCCTGAAGGATCCTGTACGAATTTTGCACCTAATCATATATCAATTGTTTCTGCTACAATGCCCGCACTAAATATTTAACAATTGAGAGATAACGGTTTCAAAACCAATAATCTATAAATTTACTTAATAATTTAACTAAAATGATATTTATTTGATTATAAAATGATGTGAATTACATGAGAGATTTCGTAATTGATTTAAACAAGAGAAGTTAATTGTACTATTATCGAGAGAAGTGAACATTAACAATTGAATATTAATGTAAATGAAAGTGTGTTATTCTAAATATTATAGGAGATTATAGTTAAAAATTAAATTTTATTTTTGTTTATAACAATTTAATATTAAATTGAAGAGTTTCCAATTTCAAAGGTTTCTAGATCAGATACATTATGAAATTTCGATGGAGCAAATTTTATATTTAAAAGAGCTAAAAGTGCATTAAAAAAGTACTCCTGCAGTTGACACCTTAAATTGATGCAAATTCAATCGACTCTTTAATGTCAATTTTAGTATTAATTTTTTCACGAAAGCTTCGAAAAAGGTCACCAAACAATTTTTATATATACATACATATATATATTGCATTTAAATTCTATTAGTATGTATAAACATAAATTAGTTTTAAAAAAATGCTTGATGTGCCTTAAATGTTTAATTTTAATCATCCATTTCGGCTTGTTAACGTGTATTTTAAGAAAAGAAGGCAAAAATACTTCCTTTTTATGCTTTTTAAAAATAAAATCAAGTATACATAGTTTCAAGTCTCAAGCGTACAAAATGCAATCTACCATACTTTTGGACTTCTATTCTGGAATTTTATAGGTGTATTATTATATAAAAATAATTTAATAATATTTAGATTTATTTTCTTGATAGAAATTTGTAAATGAGGATAATCGTGAGACGATTTTTTTTTATTATAGAAATATTTAACATTTTAAATAATTTCTTGTCCAAAATATATAAATTTAATAAAAAGTAACGATTTTAATTTAATCACTCAATTAGATTTAATTAACCAGATAATACTCTTAATTACGACGGATAAATCGTTTCAATAAATGGAAAGAGGAAATTATCAAGTTAATTAAGTTAAATTACTCACGAAATTATCGTTCACGATTTGAAATAAAATAAAAATATAATCCTCCTAGCCGTTAGTCATAAATCTAATAACAACTTTGACGAGGGTTCGCAGGTCCACACCGGCACCGTCTAAACTTCCTTGCTAAAAATCGACGACTCCGAAAAACTCATCAAAAATATTCGTCAACGAACCGCAAAACCCCAGTGATCAACTCGCAAGTGTCCGTAAGTGCGCGGGTGAACGATGTGCAGAAAGTTGTGCCGGTGAAAAAAGCGATAAGAGAGAAAGCGCGCGTGGGAAGCCGGCGGCCGGGCAGGAAGTTGCCCGATGCTGGGTTTTAGAGGCGAACGGAGGCAGGTAGAGGATTGCCAGGCGGCGACTGGCTGGATTGATCGAGGCTCGTTGCCGTGGTGCCAACATGAACGAGCCGGACCCCTGTTTGCCGATGATGCTGCCGCCGAGGTATCGGCTCCGCGACCTCATCCTCGGTGACTACGCCTTCAACGACGACGGGGAAAGGTGAGTCGAGCTTTTTTTCCTTTACTAGGCGTTTGTAGAGATTCTTTTCTAGGTTTACGGTATTGTTACATCGGTGTACTATAAAGCTGCTTTGGGACAGACGGGGATCGTCAATTTTATGAGTTTTCTAATAAAATTCATTGATTCTTTAAGACAATTTAAAAAGTATATTTACATTCAGAATAAATTAATCACCAGCTATGAATCTAGTTTAAAAAAAAATGAAAAGGAAGTAGAATTTATTTGCTGACGCAATGTATCAGATAAATTTGTAACAAATTGCAGCTTAACATGCATTCACGAGTAGGTGAGCTTGTAATCTTGGTATCTTCGTAACATTGATCTGCTGTAATACGACTCTATATGCAACTCAATCTTATCTGGATAAAAAGTTAATTTTCTATTCGAGTACGTTAACTGAACGCTCTAATTATTAAAATTCTTACCTTTTTAAGCAATCTTAATTCTTAAATTGGTAAATGGTGGAGTTTGGAACATATTAATAAGCTCGAAAATATTGTAGATTAATTTTTAAATTGATTTATTTTAGAATCTTGTGAAAATTCAATATCCAGAGTTGTACAGCAATTGAAATTGAAAAAAACAAATCTAAATCCCTATAAAGTTGCGACGATATTGCTTCGAAAGATTAACTGATCCACTTAAGAAAGTTTCAAATGAATTAAATCAATATTTTTTTAATATTTCCCTTTAGAAGTTCTGTAATTGAATAACTTCATGTTTGTATAATTTGTTCAGTTAAGAATTACTTAAAAAAGTAATATTCTTAATGTACAAATAAAGGTTGTTTCAGAAACAAGTAAACATGCAAGTAAATAAACAATGTCTGCTTTTTAATTTTGAAAATTTTAGTTACACATCTTGACATTTTTTTCATTAAACTTTTTCTAAAACTATTCACATGATAGTATACTAGTATTTTGTGCAATTTGAATTCAAAGGAATCTGTGAGGCAATTCAACGATATGTTCCTCTGCAGCGCAGCTCCAATTTTCAAAATTGCATGTAACAATCTTCCTTCCAAGCTCTTTCAATGGATTCAAAGCTATTCTATGCATGATAAAAACGCTACTAAGAAATGGCGCAAAAAAATTAATTTAATCTTCTGTACTCTGAGTAAGCTTTATTAGCTTTCCTTAAGTCTCAATTATACAATTATGGGTTTAATTAAAATTAAACTTAAAAAAATTGCAAATCTGTATAATCATATTTATATTCTTCAACTTCAAGCCTTAGAAACATGAAGATTCTGAGCTTATAAAGCCAAAGGAACATTGAATAGGCAAGTATTGTCTAACGATTGCCAAAATAGAACTTATAATCAAACTTTTAAATTAAATTAAAACCATGTTCAAAGAATAACGGATATTAATAGTCACCAATCCTTAAATTGTTTCGAATAAAGAGAATGCGAATACCATTCGGCAAAATTGAAACAGAATTCATTCATTGTCAAATTCGACGTCAAATCGCATTCACCCATAAAAACACGCACACCTGTACGTTTGCTGGATAACGATTGCTCCAAGAGCGGTCGCTCGTTATCCGCTTTGCCCGCATAATTGAAATCTTCGGTGCTTCCATAATACTACTAGCAGTTCGAATGCGCTCGCTTCTAAAATTCAATGATTGGCGCGTGCAAAAGCGATACTGGGAACGACGAATTATGCATAACCTTTGAAGCGCTCGGTGATTCTACGGCTGGAATTTTACATTTATGATTTTACAACAGCTCCGGACGTACAAGCGGGCTTACGTGGGGCGGTGCTTTATTGAGCGGAGGGAATTCGGAGGATGTAAGTGGAAGTTGATTGATTGATCGATTTTGACAAATTTTATTATTACGTAAAAATGTGTTTTTATGCTTTTAATATTTAAACTTTCTGGAAGAAAAGAGTTTTATTTAATTTGAATGAGTATTTCAAAGTTCTTTCGTTTTTTAAATATTAAAGAAGGATATCAGATTGAGATGTTTCACCCTCCATAGTTTGATTAAGGTTGGAAATGTGTGATCGCTGAGGGAAATAGTGTGTAAAATAAAAATACCGTTTATTTAACACTATTTTTGTGCAATATTATAATTTATTGCGTCTGTTAGATGTGACTCGTAGATATACTTTGTATACTAGTCTGAAGAGGTCCGAAACCCTAACGGACGAAACGTCGCAATAAATTATAATATTACACAAAAATAGTGTTAAATACACGTTGTTTTTATTTTACATACCATTACCCTCAGCGACCGCACATTTCCAACCTTAACTAAAGAAGGATATTAATTTGAAACTACATTGTTCCGGTATATCTTTGTTCACGTTCAATTTCAGAATTTGTATTTATCCGTTGAATGTTATGTTAATAAATTTGTGTTTAAAAAAGCTAGATTTTTATATCATTTATTAACAACGTAGAGGTTGTTAAAAGGCCGCGAGCACAGAAATTATGATTTACCTTCTTATGATACCTTTTAAAATTATGATACCCTTCCACCGATTAAACGATTTTCATAGATTTATCGAAGGTTCAACGAGAAATCTATAAACAAGTGAATATAACTTTATCGGCTTTGAAAATATCCTAATTTTTGCATTGGTAATTCCCCCTGAAATTGAATAAGGAAGAAAATGAAACTTTCCAAATTAAAATTGAATGAAAAGCAAAAAAATTCCCATGTTTGAAACAATTATTTTTTTAATGAACTATATCTGTATTTGTTGAATGATATTTACAGATTTTACATTTTTATTCGGTTCGTAGGGAACACCTCTTTAACATATATTACCAGTCAGATTATTAAACCTTAAATAGTTGAAATATAAAATTAGCAAATATAGTCTATATTTCATACAAGACCCTCCGTATAATCTTTCTTTATACTTCGCTCGTTAACCAAAACATACGTTTAACATTTGTTGTATCAATAAAGACATAATAATAAATTAATATTGCCCACAGTAATAGGTCTTTAAATATATTTAATAAAAGTTTCATTAGTCATACAACTCTGTCAAATAAATGTCACATTTGTCTATCTTATTTTATATATCTGCTTGCCTTTTTTATCTTCTTTTTTTATTATTTACTATTGACAGTTATTAGTAAAGTCATTTTTCTTTCTCTCCCACATTAATTTCCGAAGACGGCGCAATGCCAATATTGGTGCACCTAAATTTAATTTCCATTCCACATCGAAAATTAGGAAAAATGACCAAACACACTTTTAAATCACTCTTAATGCAGCTCAATTTGGAAACTGACAACGACAGCCGCCCGTACTTCTTGATTACTTCTCGCCCACGCTTTCAGCAGATCAAAAAAGAGCGACAGCAAGAAAGTTAGAAGCGCACTGCCTAGACCCTCCGTTCGCGTATTTACCAGCACCCCAGCTATTTTCCTATCGATATCGACTACTAGACGCTGAAATTTATGGTGATCGTTTTCTGCCTGACATTAATGGAGAAAGGAAAGAGATCAGCCACGATTCCTGGTGAAATCTGACGAGATTTGTTCCTCGCTTGTCGCGAAATTTTCAGTTCGCGCAGAACCTCCGGATTTTCCGAAAGTTAATGGTAGAAAAGGGAAAAGAAGACTCGATGTGCTTAGTCACGTGTAAACTGGGTCGTATCTGTATTCATCGCGCTGGAAGAGACAAGTTTTTGCGTTTTAGAACTCTTTTTGAGGGTAATGAACGCTTACGGTAATGAATGAATTTCGGTACGGCATTAATGATTATCGAATATTCATTCGATTATTAAGGTTGAGGAGTCTGAAGATGCAGTTTAACCTGAAAAATTGTCAAGATGCAATTTTCAAGCTTAATAATATTAATATGCATCATTAATATTCATTAAACTTAATAATAGATATTTTACCTTTTAAAAAACTGCATGTTAAATAAGTAAAAATATTTTTCGTTCACCGTAGTTTCATTTATTTTGTTTTAAAGCTGCGTAAAATCTCAACTGTCACAATTTCATAAAAGTAATTTATCGAAAGTAGATTTGAAAAGGCTTTAAAAATAATTTCTTTCGCAAAAAAATTCTCTAAATATAAGAAGTTTCTAAAGTTCATCGCAATATCAATAGCCATCCCCACTTAAAATCAATACCATAAATCCAATTACAACCATTAACCTTATTTAAGGAGAGCGCATTTCAATTTTTTACCTCATCAACTCTGAACCGTCCAGTAATAACGAAGGCAATATAACGTTTTACACCAGCTATCACGATATTGATTACACAACGATAGCTGCACATTTACCGTTAAATTCCAGTTAAACGGGCACAGACACACGCGTAAAGGATGCTAATTTTCTCTCCTTACCTTCCTGATATCGTCGCCTCCGATGAATAATGAAACTCGTTGAAGAATTTCTCGCATAATAATGGCTGAAAGTAGACGCGCCTCTCGAATTATTTTCATCGCTGCAGTAAAGCTCCGCTCCTCCTTATAAAGCTCTCCGCGCTCGCTTGAAGATATAATCTGCCGTTGGCGAACGGCCGATCGATGGGTATCTTAGACGGGGAAAGCCGGATTTTTCCATTACATGATGAAGATTTATGCCGCGCCGTTCAAGGGGTGGCGCACGAAGTCGCGGAGGCAACACTTTGTTACTTCGTTACGGATATTATCTTCGGAGCCCGGAGTTCTCGGCTTAGATGTAATGACGGGTCTTTACCTCGGTCTTTACTGTAAATAGTGGTTTGGCGCTCGGCGACGTTCGTGAGCAGATTTTGTTCCGGTGGCTTATGTTTGTCGATATAAGTTATCGCGAATGAACGCTGTCGTCTATATAGATCGTCGTAATCACAGCGATTTTTAGAAAACGATAAGTTTTCTGTTGTCTCTGTACTCTACTTATGCCTTTGTAAGTCTGTTCAGGATTAAACAATTTATAAAAGAGAGAAATAAATTTGAGTTAAATTGTTTAAAAAATAAAGTCAGTAAAATCAATGAAATAACTCATTTTAATTAAAACCAATAATTATATTTCAGACTTTTAAGGATAACAAGCAAATGCACACGACTAATTTTCTGCTTAAATTTCGCAAAATACAGAGATTTGCACGTACTCCTGCTTTTACAACTGCCTAGAAAATATTTGCAAATAAATTCTTTCTCACTGAATTTATTATTTATTGCAGTCGGTACGTTTACGGATGCTCTTTATATTTAATTTAATAAGAACGCAATAAATCATTTAATCAAAAAATTAGTGTTCAATTCCAGTAAAAAAGCGATAATTCTCCGAAAGCTTTTTGCCGCAGGGTAAGTAAAAATTACGTTTAAACCTCATAGAGAACATTTAGTCACAACACTGGGGGAAAGCCTTCAATGTTTTTCTAAACATTTGAAATTCAAACGATTCAATGTAGGATTATTCATAGAAGCATGCTTATGCTTACAGCAGGCTCAAAGTTTCAACAAGTTTCACTTTTACCCGAGCGGGCTCAGTAACGCAGCGTAGTTTTGAATATAGACTCTGGCGGGCAAACTTGCTATTCGCACGTGTGTGGTTCTACCACGGGGCTAAACTTTCCACGCGCTTTGGTCAATTATTCAATCGAACGCATTAGTGATTCTATCAAACGGACGATCAAATAATGCATTCCATGGATTTCTTTTGCGATACCATATCGCAATCGCATAAATAACAGGCTTCAAGTTCTGAATAAATCTTTTCCCAGAGATTTATTTTAAGCTCCGATTATCACAATTATTTTTATATAGAATTTTTAATAGAACGTACTTCCGCAGCTGCAGTTGACATGTATTACAACTCAAAGGATGAGGGCAGCGCGTGTGGGTCGTTACTTTGTCGTTATCGGATCTGGTTCTGTGACCTTCTTCAGCATTTTATTAGTTTCTCTTGGCATAAAGTAAAAAAAAATAAAAAATGACTTGAAGTTGTCAAAGAAGTATAAACTACGAGCATCCTCTCCAAATTAAAAAAAAAAGCAAAAAAAAAAACAGAAATTAGAACAGTCATTCGACAGTTAGATTAAGAACGACCAATCGATCGCAAAGAGTTTACACATAAATTCACCACTATTGACGTTCGAGTTGAACTGTTTTATCCCCGGCAATAGTCCGCTGAAAAGTTCTCTCGTGCGTCCACACGTTTAGCATTTTATCGTTATAGCGTGGGTTCGTCACTCGGTTTGTTCGCGCTTGCTCGGTCATGCGTGTATTGGCGCGTTCGTTAAATCGCGTTTGCCTCGAGGCGCAAACATTTTACGGTTCGCGGATCTCTATTGTTCTCGGAACGACGGGACTCGTACCGAGAACGAGTGAAAAAAAATTAAACAAAGGCCTAATACGACTATCTGGGAAAAGAGTGAGGAGAATGAACAAAGCGAAAGACGGTCGGGTGTTGCTGTAATCACGAGGAGGGTTTGATGAGATTTGCTGATGTGCGAGTTGATTCGATCGGAACTCTGCCGACACTTTTCCTCGTTTTTTTTTTACACGCATGCGTGATGAGTTATGTGATTTTCTTTTTGTGGCCCCGGTTTTTGTTGCAAGGCGATAGCGAGTAATTGGGCCATCACTCATTGACCGGAAAACTGAATAGTAGGAATTTTGGAACGTTGATACTCAGCAGAAAAACGGTCTCGGTGATGCGTCCACTTTTAATTTTTGTCTCTATGAGTTCATCATATTTGTAAAAGTGAAAATTAAAAAACGATGGACGAAAATTAAGTAGACAAGCACCAAATACGGTCAGACAAGGTTTTCGTTTACTTCAATTTTCATAAAAATTTATGTTTATGATAGCTGATAGTTTTCAGGTTCTTAGATTCGAATAAGTATTATAGAATTATTATATACTTATAGTTTTGACTCTTGTGAGAACTATAAGTTACGTTTACATTTTGTAAAAAATTAATTGTAACGTCCTGTACTTTTAACTTAACCTGAGTCTTACTGAAAAGTTTTACTTAAAACAAAACTTTGAACTTTAGGTCATATACCCTTCAGCAGTTTTAACAAAAAATAGTAAATATAATATTTTACGAAGTATTTAACTAATTAGGTCACACCAAGTCCATTGTTGCGATACCATTTTACCAGTTTTTGAATAACTTTGGCTGTCTTACACGCGTGACCTTTTTTCTCTTTGTCTCGCACAAGACGAAAAAATACCAGAGTCGGTGAACTGAATAGCTTGATTTTTCCAATAGTGAAGTGGCTACTCGACGTCGAATGAGTCTTTTTCTTCCCTTTTCCCCCTTCTCTTTTTCTCTCGCGTCCGAACGAGAAGTCATTCGAAACTCTGACCAGGAGGGTAGCGGATACTGACGAATTGCGACGTTTGCGGGAATAAACGGCAAACTCTCGTTTCCTCTTTTTCTTCTTCTTCGGTAAATCGGTCGGAAAAGGAATTTCCTCGATTTTCGAGAACGAAACTTGAAAGTAACTGTAAACAGGTAAAAGGATCTGTTATTAGAAGCGGCCTATTAAGAAAGACTTTTTCGTTACGTATGTTTATACAGTCTCGAGTTTCTTTTACTTTACTTATGCTACAAAATTTCAGGAAGTAAAGTTACATAACGGCAATGTTGATTTTCAATTAAAATGAGTAATCCTTTGCAGAAAATATATCGTAAATAGAAACTTGGTTTTCTATTTACGATGCTATTATGCGTGCATCAATTAATTTTCTAATTATTGGCACAAACTATATATTTTGAATTTCAAATCTAAAATGAAGCTTTCAAAGCAATTCAGTTGACATCAGTTGTCAAGACCAGGCCGACCCCAAAATCGAATTAGTTTGTCAAAACCAAAATGTCCTTTCAAGCTTCCTAGAAATGTTAATAGCCCTTCATTAGAGCGAAAACAAGTAATCTTCCACTGAAAAAGGTTCCAAAAATCAATTTTTTTTTATTTGTTTTTTTGATTCTATACTTTATCTAAAACCTAGAAAAAAATTTTCAGGCACAAATTAAAAAAATTTCAAAAGTTATGGCTTAAATTGTAATTTTCTAAAAATACTAA